>CM052799.1:3222924-3280149 GCA_028533885.1 Nasua narica | reverse complement strand
TGGGTGGGGTAAGGTGGATGGATGGATGGATGGGTGGATGGTGGGTGGATAGGTGGGTGGATGGGTGGATGGATGGTGGGTGGATGGGTGGGTGGATGGATGGGGGTAAGGTGGATGGATGGATGGGTGGATGGATGGGTGGATGGTGGGTGGATGGGTGGATGGTGGGTAGATGGATGGGTGGATGGATGGGTGGATGGTGGGTGGATCGGTGGGTGGATGGGTGGGTGGGTGGGTGGATGGATGGGTGGATGGTGGGTGGATGGTGGATGGATGGATGGGGTAAGGTGGATGGATGGATGGATAGATGGGTGGATGGTGGGTGGATGGGTGGATGGATGGTGGGTGGATGGATGGTGGGTGGATGGATGGATGGATGGGTGGATGGTGGGTGGATGGTGGATGGATGAATGGGTGGATGGTGGGTGGATGGTGGGTGGATGGTGGGTGGATGGATGGGTGGATGGTGGGTGGATGGGTGGATGGATGGGGGATGGATGGGGGATGGATGGATGGGTGGATGGTGGGTGGATAGGTGGATGGATGTGTGGGTGAATGGTGGGTGGTTGGAAAAATGGATGAGTGAGTGGATGGGTAGATCTCTCTGAGTGAAACCATCGCCTCTCTGGGTTTGGGGTGCACTGAGATGGCAGTGACACGAATAGTATGAACCCCCAAGTAGATCCCTGCCCATAATTCTAGAATTCTAGGGTATCAGGACCCTTGTCTGTCTTGGAGATGGACACCAGCTTGGTGCCCCCGACATGGCTTTCAGTTCCATGTAAAACTTGAACTACCCTGACTGTCATGGCGAGAGAGTTCTTTCTTTCACTTCTTTTTGGAGAAGTAAGTCTTAATTGGGTGCTAATCAGTCTTTAAACCCCTCTCTGACACCTGGGACTCTCCCTTCTTGGACAAAGAAAGAGAGCAAACCCCAGTTCACAGCCCCAGAGATGACCGTCTCTAGTCAGAAATTAATAATAGGATTTAGTTTTTATTGAGTTAGCTTCTACTTATGGTCATTGATGCTGGCTTTTCATTTACAGTCATGACAAACAATTTCTTTTTAAATAGATTCAAGATTTTAAGAAGTGGGTCAATTTGAAAGAAAAAATTCAGGAAATAATAGCTTCGGAGGTAGAAAGATGGGGTAAGATAGACTACGGTTTGAGAATCCCGAGGTGTGGGTAGTCTCACAATTGCTATGTGGCCTGGAGAAGTTCGCTGCACCTCTCTGATGCCCAGTTTTCTCATCCAAAAATGCTTTCAATACTCCTCATGTCCTGGGATCGTTTTGACCCTGGAAATAGATCCTTCCCCTCTCTGGGTCTTATTTCGTCTCTCAGCCTTAGGAAAAAAGCAGGGGATGGAAATTTTCTCCTCGAGTGAAGGAGAGTATATATGGATAGCAAAAACAAACAAACAACCCAACTCTTACTTGTCCAGATGCTCAGGAGATTTGGGGGTATCTTTTGTTGTGGGGGATACTCTGTTTTTAACTTATTCTCAGGAAAATTTCTGTGCTGCTTTTCTTCTCTGGAGAGAATGAGCCTGTGGGACAAAGGCACTGGCCCCCGGACACACTTTCTACCTGCTCGGCATAGTGGCCCTGGGGAGAGACTTGGATAGAGAGCCCAGGGGTCTGCCCGGGACTAACCTGAGTGTGTGAAGCCCGATGACAGGGCGGGAACGCCTGACCTTTCTCCGGAGTCCGGGCTGTGTCCTCCCGCCCCCCACCCTCCCATCCCAGACCGGTGTGTTTTCCCTCGATGACATTTGGAATCTTTTAATAGTTGTCACATTAGCATACATTTGCATACCTTATGCTAATCAGGCTATTTATTTTTGAAAAAGCACTTTGACTTGTGGGGCCCTTTCTCATCAGGGATCTCACCGTGTCTTTCCTGGAGACTGGCTGCTTCCCCTGGGGTGGGGGGCTGCGCTGGCCCAGAGCCCAGCTAGGGGCTCCCACCTCACGGACACCCCCCACCCCGAGAGAGGTGCGTCGTCAGGCTGGCCTGTGTGGGGACCGGAGCCCGAGGGGAGGTACTATTCTCATGCCCATTTTGCAGACTAGACTGCAGAGGCGGGCTGGACGGGGCATGGGGTGGAGAGGGGACCAGAAAGGGCTCCCTGTCCTACATGGCCTCCTGCCAGTCTGCTGCAGCCCACCGCTCCGCCTCTTTCTCCAGCAAAACTCCTTGAAAGAGTCGTCTACACTCGCTGTCTCCTCTCCACCCCGCCCCCCGACCACACACACATTGTCCGCTTCTGGCACCTTCCCCTTTCCACCCCTGAAATCCCTGTGGTCAAGGTCAAGGGTGGCCCTTCGATCCATCCTCCTCACAGCCCCCAGGGCAGTCTGACCCCCCTCTCCCCAGGGAGCCTGCACTTGCTGGCTTCCCTCCCATCTCTCCAGCCCCTCCTCAGTCTCCCCCTCCCACACCCCACATGCTTGACTCCAGGCAGGTCCACTACCCCTCTATGTCCCCACTATGCCCACAGTCTTTCCTCCAGCCCAGGCCTCCCCTGAGTTCCAGGCTTGGGGGCCAGCTGTCCTTCCACATCTCCATGTAGGGGGGAGGTGCTCCCAGGGAGCCTGCACTCAACACAGCTGCCCTGGGCCCGATCATGCCCCCAGATTTGCTCTTCCCACACCCCCTTCTTGGCTGAGGGCAGCTCCTTCCATGTAGCCACTCAGTCCAGACCCTAGATACACCCTCCAGCCCCGCATCTTCAGCAAACCTTGGCCTTCCACCCTTAAGAATTACCCGAAGTTCTCTTATTTCCCCCTGATTCCACCCTACTTACTCCCTGGCCCTCATCTCTCACCCCGACACCCCTGCGTGCACTCTGGTCCAGCCACCCTGTTCCTCCAACGTGCTCCGCACAGGCCTGCCTCAGGGCCTTTGCATCGGTTGTGCCCTCTGACTGGAGTTATCTTCACATAAGTCTGTTCTGTTTCTTGCTGTATCCCAGCCCCCAAAATAATGCCCAGCACACAGTGAGAACTCAGTAAACATCTCACTCCTGAGCAAATGTGTCTGCATAAACAAGCAGATCTGGACAGACACAAGCCCCAAAGTTGGCAGGCGATGTTCATGTTTTCTGAAGACATATTTGTCTTTTCTAATTTTCACCACTGGAAATATAACTCCAGTGGGCGCTGAAACAAAACATCTCGGTGCCGTTTGGAGGCAGAGCACCACTGGTTGTGTGATGCCGAGCAGCTGCGATCCTCCCTGACCCTCGGTTTTCTCATCTGGAAAAGGGGGATGATCCTAGCACCGCCCCCCAGAAAACCCTTGAGAGCCAACCCTCCATCTAGAAGAAAGAGTTGAAATCCAATCTGGGGCGGTGACATTTGCAATGCATGAAGTTTCAACATTTTCCATAAAGGAAAACAAATCCGGGCCAAAGCTTTTTTCTGATTTATAGTAATTGCAAACCAGCAGCGGTTAATATAATTGTCCAGTGGAGGGGGCGGTGGGGGGCTCCACACGGGGTCCAATCAGCCCCCGGTGGGATGTGGCCCCAGTCAGGTTAAGCAAATGCATTACTTTAATAACTTGGGGAGGCGGCTGGAACCATTAGCGAGAGAGGAGAATAAATATTATCCCAAGAAACTCCAGAATCGGTGGTTTTATCACTGAGAATTGTCCCCATGCTATTTACTTTCAATTTAGATTTTCGGGAAAGTGGCTCTTGGCAAATTTTATGTATGAAGGAGAATGACTGGAATTGAAAAATGACCGGATTTTGCCATCTGGGAGGAAAGGATCCCTGGTATTTCAGGGTCTTGCTCTGGCCCCTGAGTCACCATCCCGCCTGATCACTCTTCACATCTGAGCACTGGGTCCCAGGCTCAGGAACATTCTGGAGATGTTGCAGTTTTCCCTGAGTTTGCTTCAGAGGCTAGGGGAGCATGGAATCAAATATCCAGGGACTTGGTCTCATTTAGTTACGAGTGACTTTATCTATCCTCTGGTCTGCTCTGTTTATTAACTGATGGGGGAAACAGGCCCAGAATGGGGCTATCACGAGCTACCTGACTCTGCTTGCCTCCGTCCTCTTCCCTTCTATCCCTCCTCTCCCTCAAGAGCCCCCATTGGCTCCCTATGGTCTCCAAGGAAAAACCCCTCTCAGGCTATACCTCACACTCAGAATATAATCCAAAATGGATTGTAGATCTACACGTGAAATGTAAAACCATGACATGTTTAGAAGAAAACAAGAGAAAATCCTCAGCACCTGGAGTTAGGGAAAGATCAGGCACGACACCAAAGGATGATCCATAAAGGAAAAAACTTGATCTTAGACCATCAAAATTAATGACTTTTGCTCTGACAAAGATACTGGTTTTTTGTTTTGTTTTAAATATTTTATTTATTTATTTGACAGAGAGAGAGAGAGAGATCACAAGTAGGCAGAGAGGCAGGCAGAGAGAGAGGGGGAAGCAGGCTCCCCGCTGAGCAGGGAGCCCCATGTGGGGCTCGATCCCAGGACCCTGAGATCATGACCCGGGCCGAGGGCAGAGGCCTTAACCCACTGAGCCACCCAGGCGCCCCTGACAAAGATACTGTTAAAAGGACAAAAACACAAGCTAGCTGCAGAATGGGATAAAATACTTGGAAGGATCCAACAAAGGATGTGTACCAAAGGATATGTGTGTGTGTGTGTGTGTGTATATATATATATATACATATATGTATATATATATATATACATATATGTATATATATATATATATAAAGGACTCCCAAAACTCAACAGTAAGAAAACCAACAACCCAGTCAAAAAAATGGAGAGCAACAGGAACAGACATTTCACTGAAGGAGATATACAGATGGCAAATAAGTCCAGGAAAAGATGTTGAACATCATTAGCCATTAGGGAAATGCAAATTAAAACCACAGTTGGCATGTCGCTGCACACCTGTCAAAATGAGTAAAATAAAAAATAGTGATAATGCCAACTGCTGGTGAAGATGCTGCAAAACTGTATCACTCGTTCTGGTAAGTGTGTAAATGGTACCCTGGGAAGGCATCTGGCAGAGTTTCGTTTTGTTTTACAAGGCTAAACATGTGCTTGCTGTATGACCCAATGATTGCCCTTTGGGGTACTTAGTCTAGAATAATGAAAATTCGTGTTTATACAAAAACCTGCCCAAGAATGCTCAGGGTAGCTTTATCTGTAGTCACCAAAATCTGGAAACAACTCTGATGTCCTTCAAGAGGTGAATGGCTAAACCAACTGAGGTCCATCCATACCATGGAAGTATGACTCAGTAAAGAAGAAGAATGAGAAAAAAAGAAGAAGCAGAAGCAGAAGAAGAAGCAGAAGAGGAAGAAGAATGAGCTAGTCATAAATGCAATGATTTGGATGGATCTCAAGGGAATCATACTGCATGAAAGAAGCCAATGTCCAAATGTTACATACTCTATAGTTCATGTATGCAGCGTTCTTGAAATAACAAAATTATAACACAGAGGACAGATAAGTCCAGGGGGGAGGGAGGGAGGTTTCTGTGGCTACAGAAGTGTAGCATCTGTTCTGTGTCTTGATTATGACACTGGTCTCACGAATCTACACATGGGATAACAGGGGCCAGAAATACACACACACACACACACACACACACACTCACACACACGGACACACATACACACACACAAATGAGTGTGTGTAAGACAGGTGAAAATGCAAAAAGCTTTATTGGATTGCATTAATGTTAGTTTCCTGTTCACGATGTTGTAAGATGTTAGCATTGGGGGAAATTGAGTAAAGTGAACATGAAATCTTTCTGTATTCATTTCTCTTTCAAAAACACTTTTATTGAGCTAATTCATGTACCACACAATTTACCCATTCACAGTGTGCAATTCAGTGGTTTTTAGTATATTCGCACTTAGGCGACCATCCTCGTAACATAATTTCAGAATGCTTTCATCACTCCCACCCAAAAAGAAACCCATTAGCAGTCATTCCCCTCTTCTTCCTTGCTCCCACCCCTGCAAATCATCACCAACTATGGATTTGTCTTTCCTGGAAATTTTGTGTGAATGAAACCAGACGCTGTGTGGTCTGGCTTTTTCCCTGAGGGTATTGTTTTAAGGTTTGTCCACATCGTGGCAAGTATCAGTGCTTTGTCCCATTATATGGCCAAATAAAATTCCACTGTGTGATGTGCCACATATTACCTATCCACTTATCTATCGGTGGACATTGGTGTTGCTCCCATTTTTTAGCTATCATGAGCATTTGTGTATAAGAATTTGCATGGGGGGTGCCTGGTGGGCTCAGTCAGCAGAGCATGTGGCTCTTGAGAACAAGAGAACAGTGGAAGAAGCTGGAAGAGGTAGGGAATGTGTATTAACTTGCTCGGGATGTTACAACAGAAATGCACAGAGCAGGTGACTTAAATGACAGAAATGTACTCTCTCACAGTCCAGGAGGCTAGAAGCCTACGATCAAGGCTTCAGCAGGTGTGGCTTCTTCTGAGACTTCTCTCCTTGTCTTGCAGGTGGCTGTGTTCTCCTGTGTCCTCTCATGGTCTTTGGTCTGCTTACCAGTGCCCTAACTTCCTCTAATAAGGACACCAGTCCGGTTGGACTAGAGCCCACCTGTATGACCTCGTTTTGCCTTAATTGCCTCTTCAAAGCCCCAACCTCCATATACTCTGAGGGGCTGGGCTAAGACTTCAACATATGAATTTTGCTGTAGACCTAATTCAGCCCGTAAGAGAACAGTGTGTTCCCTAGGTTCTCTGGAAGGTGTGCCAACACCTCGATTTGGGCCTGAGTAGTCTGATTTTGGACTTCTGAGATCCAGAATTGTAAGGGAATAAATGTGTTTTATTGGGTTAAGCCATCAAGTTTGTGGTCAATTGTTACAGTATCCACATAGGAAACTAATACAATGATGTTTTTAGAAACACAGAACTCAGGGCACCTGGGTGGCTCAGTTGGTTAAGCGTCTGCCTTAAGGCGTCTGCTCAGGTAATGGTCCCAGGGTCCTGGGATGGAGCCCTGAGTCAGGCTCCCTGCTCAGCTTGGAGTCTGCTTCTCCCTCCACCCCTCTCCCCCGTGCTCTTTCTCCCCCTCTCCCTCAAATAAATGAATAAAATCTTAAAACACACACACACACACACACACAATTGTAGCGATGGAAAACAAGAATTAGGGTTGGGGGGGCAGCATGAGAGAGGTTAGGGGAAGAAGAGATTCCTCTATATCCCAAATGGTTGACTGAACATACGTATGTGTTAAATTTCATAGAACTTAATATACTGTATCAATTGAATAAAAGACAAAAACCACATTACCATCTCAACAGATGCAGAAAAAGCATTTGACAAAACCCAACACCTTTTTATGAGCAAAAACACTCAATAAATAGAAGGGAATAGAAGGGAACTTCCTAAACCTGAAAAGGAGCAACTATTTTTAAAAACCCACAGCTGACATCATATTTGATGAATGTTTTCCCACTAGGATCACAAACGAGACAAGGCTGCCCACTCTCACTATTTCTATTCAACCTTGTACTGAAGGTTCTAGTAGGGCAATTGGGGAAGGGAAAGAAATAAAAGCTATCCATAATGAAAAGAAGAAGTAAAATTATCTCTATTTGCAGATGTAACTGTCTTATACAGAGGAAATCCTAAAGAATATACACATATGTACACCACGCATGCGCATGCACACACAAATATTAGAGATAATAAATGAATTCAGCGAATCTGCAGGATGCAGTCACTACACAAATATCAGTTAGATTTATATATGTCAGGGGATAGCAATCTGAAGATGAAATTAAGAAAAGAATTCTCTTTACAATAGCATCAAAAAGAGTAAAATTCTTAGGAGTAAATTTAAAAGAAGAAGTGCAAGGCTTACACTCTGAGAACCACAAAATATCATTGAAGGAAATAAGAGACCTGAATGAAGACATTCCATGTTCATGTACCTGAAAATGTACTACTGTTTTCTTTTAAAGATGTACTACTATTGTTACTACTCCCAAATTGATCTATAGATTCAACACAACCCCTATCAAGTCTCAGTTGACTTTTATATGTTCTTCTTTAGAAATTGACAAACTAATCCCAAAATTCATGTGGAAATCACACTTTCTGATTATGAAACTTAGAGCAAATCTGGAGCCATAAAGATGGTCTGGTACCCACATAAGGATAGACATACAGATCAATGGTAACAAACTGGGACTATAGAAATAAACCCTCACATTTATGGTCGATTGATTGTCAACAAAGACCAAAACAATTCAGTGGAGAAAAGAATAATCTTTTCAGCAAATGGAGTTGAAACAACTGGACATCCACATGCAACAAAAGAATGATGTTGGACCCCTACCTCACACCATACACAAAAATGAACTCAAAATAAGTCATAGGCCTAAATGTGAAAGCTAAAGCTATAAAAACATAGGGGTAAGTCTTCAAGATCTTGGGTCAGGTGGTGGTAATTTAGATATGACACCAAAAACACAGACAGTCAAACAAAAGTCAGGCGAACTGGACTTCATCAAAATTAAGTATTTTCTGCTTTAAAGGATGCCTTCACAGAATGGGATAAGGGACTTGTACCTAGAGTATACAAGGACTCATAACTCAATGATAAGGCAACCCAACTTAAAAGATGGGCAAGGTGTCTGAATAGACCTTTCTCCAGAGAAGACACCCTTGTCATCAGAGAATTAAAAATCAAAAGCACAGTGAGAAATCACTCCACACCCAGAAGCATGCATGGCTAGAACTAAGAAGACAGTAACGAGTGTTGGCGAGGGTGCAGAGAAATGGAACTCTCGTGTACTGCTGGTGAGATTGATGAGTTTCTCCCTCATGAGTTGGCCTTCTCCCAGACTTCAGAGGCCACCTTTTGCAGCTCATAGATGCTTCTTAAAGATACTGTTTCAGGGTGAATAGTGGCCCCTCAAGGCTCTCCCTGTGCTAATCCCCTGAGCCTGTGAATATGTTATGTTAAATGGCAAAGGGATTCTGCAGGTGTGATTAAATGAAGGGTCTTGAGATGCAGAGATGATCTGGGTAGGTCTGATGTCATCACAAGGGTCCTTATAGGAGAGAAGCTGGAAGGTCAGAGAGCCAAGTCAGAAGCAGAGGTTGGATCTATGCAGGACTCTGAGCCAGGAACATGAATTTGGAAAAGTCAAGGAAACAGATTCTCCCCTAGAGCCTGCAGAAAGACCGCAGCCCTTCAAATGCATTTTATATTTCTAACCACCAGAATTCTAAGATAGTAATTTGTGTCCATCTTAAGCCACCAAGTTTGTGGCCCTCTGCTACAGTAGCAATAGGAAAACTGAGTCCCACTCAGGTATAAGGCTTTCCACTTCTACTCATGTCCCATTGGCCAGAAAATGTCACGTGACTACACCACAGTTAGGGAGTCTGGGAAATGTAGTCCAGGACTGGGCCGACTCTTTCCCAGGGCAGACAGGGAGTTCCACCCTATGGGATTTTTGGTGGATCCCAGATCCTCTCTACCAAGCCATGTATTACCTGAGAGTGTTATGGTTAAAATCCTCCCCAAGTTCCTGTCTACCGGGGGCCCATCATCCTGAATCTCTGTGGTTTAACATCCAGACTTCTAACACCACTGGAAATTCCACTGTCTGGAACTTTGTGGGGCTGGTGTCCCAAGATTTCAATTCCCTGGTCAGGGAGAGTGTAGTTTAATACTGTCTAATAACTCTACGGCTTGTCATATAATGCTCTCACCCTATGGAAAAGGGCCAGGACCCTTACAGTTCTGTAACTGAATCATTCAAGGTCCTGGAGAAAATGGACAGTTACTCAAACAAGGTCATTAGGGAACGTTGAATAAAGGACCTTTTTTAATAGAGATGCAGGCAGGTAATGGGACATGCTCGGAACACAGTGCAGCTCCTGCGGGGCTGCAACCGCGGGGAGGTCTGTGTGGAGGGGGATGTGACCCACATAACACAGCGGGAGCGAGACCTGGAAGGGGCTCAGCTGCTCAACAGTAGGGCCACAGAGGAATCTGGAGAATAAATACATCTATCTCTTTCTTATCTCCCTATCTGATTCCCCAATGCTGCCTCGCATTGGTGGGACACAACAGAATTTGGCCAATGGGAGACTGTGGGTTCTGTCTATGCAGATGAGCCTCTCTCCCAGGGCACAGGCAGAGATGGGAAGCGATTTCAGAGTGGATCTGCAGAGGGGGATGGGCAAATGGAGAATTTCCAACGCAAGCCCAGAGCTCCAGCCTTCACGAGGTCTGTTCCCTGAGTTTCCCATAGAGTCTGGTCAGCTCACGGCTGCTGCTAAGCGTGGGCTTCTGTGTCTCTTGCTTTGGGATGGACTGGGGCTCCCTGCAAGATGTGGGACTAGCGAAATCAGAGCGGCCCGGTGAACTGTGGCTGGGATTGGGCTGCAATGTTTTCTTCCGGGATGGAACCCACATTATTGATCTTGGTCTCCAACACTATCTGCAGCCCCAGCGCCTAGCCTTTCTTTCCGGCATCTTCTCCCCCACCCCGGTTCTCCCAAACCCACCCACCTCTCCACCGGCACATCCTTACATTCAGCTGATTCAGTCTCAACTCTCTTGGCACCAAGTCTTTGCCCACACAGAGCTCCCTGCCGAGCGCAGCACAGCCTCCCACTGCACACCCCCCTCCAAATCCTACCACAGTGAGATCCAGGGGGCAACATATGATCTGAGGCTCAAAGGAGGAGAAGGGGCACATTGCAGGAAGAGCTGGGGCCGAGCATGCCAGGAAGAGGGCATTGTAAGTGCAAAGGCCCTGAGGTCGGAAGGGGCTCATGGGCTGGAGGAATGGCAGGGAGGCCTGGGTGGTCGGAGCAGAGTGGAGGGCAGGGGGGGAAGTGAGAGCAGGAAGGTTTCAGAAGGGCTGGATATAGGGGTGAGGGCGGTTTTAGATCATCGTGGTTAAGTGCATCGAGGGGCCCTCCAAGAGTCTCTTAGTCCGCTCAGGCTGTCCTAACCAAACACCGCAGAGTGGGGACCCCAAACAGCACACATTCATTTCTCACATCTTGGAGGCTAGGAAGTCCAAGATCAAAGAGCCAGCAGATTTAGTTCCCAGGGAGGACCTTCTTCCTGGCTTGCGAACAGTTTTCCTTCTTGCTGTGTCTTTGCATGGAGGAGGGAGGGCGCTCTGTCCTTCTTACAAGAGCACGGATCCCCATCATCGGGGGCTCTGCTCTCAAGATCTCATCTAACCCTAATTACGCACCCCACTCCCAAGGCCCCACCACCAAGTACCAACACGCTGGGGCTTAGGGCTTCCACATAGGATTCTGGGGGGTGGGGGTGGGAGAGGCATAAACATTCGGTCCCTAACAGGTGGCTTAAATGAGCAGGAGAATGAATGCTTGGATGAATGAATGGATGAGTACAAGCGGAGGACGGCAGCCCGGAGCCGCAGCCTCGGTCCACTAGGAGCCCGTGGACCATGAGTGCCACCTGACCCCCTCAATGTCCCTGAGACTGCCTGCTTTCCCCGGTCTCCTCCTGCACCCCTCCTGGCGCTGGGTACCTCCCTGGGGACATGTCACCTTGGCCGATTCAGAGATGCTGCAGTGACAGGACCCTTCCCAGGTTCTATCTTAATGACACCCAAACAGCTCCTTAAAACCAAAGAGCTCATCACAATTATTATAAAATATTAAAATGACTCACAAAATAAATTATTCACACACCTCATGTACGGCTTCCAGGTGTTTGAGGACTAATGAGGTGCTTTTTTTTTTTTTTTTTTTTTTTTAAGACGGGCAGCTGGGAGGGGCCCTCAGGAATCGGGGAGGGGCTGAGAAATCATCTACCAATCACGTCCCTGTATAGATGGGGACACTGAGGCACCGGGGTATCGGGAGGCAGAGGCGGAAGGAAGGCTAGACGTGGTGACTATTTATTTTTGCTTATCCCGGCTGGCAAGTAGGCAGGGTCTTCCCTCGGTCCCCTATGTGCCGGTCGCTGGAGAAAGCTGGATCCCTTGCGGGTCCTGTGGGGGCTTGCTGGTGCATTTCCCGTGCGCCGACCCTGTGATGAGTGTTGGGGACACAGCAGTGGCTGAAGCAGATGAAAGTTCCTGCCTTTGTGGAGCAGACAACCGATAAAAATAGCCTAAAGAGAAAATTTCTGAAATAAATTCTTTCTGATCAAGACTGTAAAGAAAGCAAAATGGGATGATATGCTGGGGTGTGGGACTTTCGTTAGGGAAGGGGGATCAGGAGGGCTTTTCTGAGGAGGTGACATTCGAGCAGGCGGGGCTGCAAGCCTTGGGGAGGGTGCTCCAGGAAGGGGACACAGCAAGTGCAAAGGTCCTGAGGTTGGAGGAAGCTGGGTGAATGCAAGGAACAGAAAGCCAACGGAATGGAAGGCCGTTTTCAAACAAGTGGGGGCCTAAACAAGCAAAAGGAAAAAGAGAGAGAGCGAGGCAAACCAAGAAACCCTCTTCACTACAGAGGACAAACTGGCGGTCACCAGAGGGAAGGTGGGGGATGGGGGTAGTAGGGGAGGGGGATGAAGGTCCGTACTTAGGATGGGTACCGGGTGGTAGACGGAAGTGCTGAATCGCTATATTGTACACCTGCAAATGGTATTACATTGTGTGTTAACTAACTGGAATTTAAGGAAAACTTAAACAAGCAAAGAAGGGTGCCCCTCAACCATGCATTTTGGCAGGGGGCGGGGGATGTGATCCAAAGCCCTCCTCACGCAGCAAGTCGGGACAAGGGGTCAGCTGGCCGTCGTTGAGAGCACAGGGTTGGACGAGTCTCTGTGGAGCCCTAGGTTCAAGTTCCAATGGCTACCTCTTACCTCATGACCTAGGTGCGTGATCGTCTTACTGGTTAGCTATCGCCGTGTAAAAATTACCCCCAGACTCCATGGTTTAAAGCAACAGTTAGTATCTGCGTTTCTGTGCATCAGGCGTCTGGGCGTGGCTCAATGGGGTCTTGTGCTTGGGCCTGTAACAAGATGTCAGGTTGAGACGAAGTCTCATCCAAAGGTGTGACTGGGGCAGGATGGCTCCCAAGCCCTCTGGTGGTCATCAGTGAGCACTGACCCCAGTGTGCTTGCTGCATTCTCCTCCCAAGAGGCGGGGGGGGGGGGGGGGAGGATGGGGGACCCAGGGCAGGAGGACCAGGGGGCAGGGATCCATGGGACCTCTTTGTAGGGGTGTCTACCGCAATGCTCTCTCTGAGCCTTAGTGTCCTCATTGGGAAAAAGGACAGTGAGTCCCTGCTTTGCAGGGGGAGGTGAACAGGGAGGACACTGTGCAGTGGGGCATCAGAGGGTTCTGGCATTGTGGGTCAACCTTGGCTCTTTCCTCTGGAGACGCAGAGTATCTGCATTGGGGATGCCCAGTTAGCCTCTTGCTCCGATCAGAGGTGAGGCTGACAGACGACGAGCTTTGCCAAAACCATTCTGACTTCTCAAATGCCGTCATTTGTTAACTCATTGGCTTGTCCCCTGTATTAGTTTCCAGCGGTGCCGTGACAAATTCCCGCAAACCGGATGGCTTACACAGCAGAAAGTGATCGTTTCGCTGTTCTGAAAGCTGTGAGTCCAAGATTAAGGTGTTGGCAGGGTCAGTCACTTGCGAGGACTGTGAGGGAAGGATTTGTTCCACACCTCTCTCCTTGGCTTGCAGATGGCCATCTACACGGTCGTGGGCATTGTCCCTATATGTGTGCTGCATCTTAATTTCCCGTTTATGGGAATGATCCCCCAGTCATATGTGATTAAACAGCCCTCCTCCTCCAGAATGACCTCCTGGACTGATTACATCTGCAATGACCTATTTCTAAATAAGAGCACATTCTAAAGTCTTGGGGGTTAGGATTTCAATGTATGAATTTGGGGATACATAATCCAATCCATAACACCCACCAGTGAAAGATTCTTGTCTCTCTCTCTCTCTGTTGATTTCTCTGTCTGTCTCTGTCTCTATCTCTCTCTTTGTCTCACGGTCTGTCTGAGTCTCTATGTTTGTGTGTGTCTCTCCCTCTCTCTCCAAGCTCATCCTCACCCCAGGACCCTTGCATGTGCTTCTTCCACTGCCTGGAAAGCCCTGGCTCTGGTGTGTCTGCCTTCTTCTCAGCTCAGATGACAGCTTTTCAGCAGGAAGCCCTTCAATACACCTCACCTTCAACCCTCCTCTATCATCTCCTTGCTGTTCTTCAAACATACCAAGCACGTTCCTGCCTCAGGGCCTTTGCCCTAACTGTTTCCTCTGCCTGGAACACCCTTCGCTCACATGGTTTCTTCTTCCATCTTCTCAGGTCTCTGGGAAATTGGCTAGATTGTCCCTCCTACAGTCACTCCCAGAGCCCTTCCTCCCTCCTCTGTTTCCCCTTGCCTGTGTCCCTGTGGGTAGATCACCACCCAGTGCTTTAGCTGTTTCCTGCCTGTCTTTACCCCAGACTGTCAGTCACATGGGGCAGGATTGTTGCCTTGGTCCCTGCTATATCCCCAGCTCCTAGAACAGGACCTAGCTCACAGCACTTGGTGAATAAATGTTTGTGCAATCGATGAATCATATGACTAGTCAGAAGATCTCAGAATGGCTGCCCAGACCTCTAGCATGGAGGAAGCTGCTGTATCCCAGGCATAGAATCTTAAAATTATTACTGAATCTTAGACCCAGAAAGAAAGAAGTTTTGGACTCTTCCCACTCCAATTCCCTCCACTCCCTTCCCACTCCAGTTCCCACTCCAAGCCTCCTGGGCATGGTTCAATAGCTTGCCTTGGTTACCTCCCGGGACGGGGAGCTCATTATGACCTAAGGCAGACCATTCTGGTTTTGGATGGGTCCACAGGCGTGATAATCCTTCCTTAAGAACCAAACCCACATTTTCCATCTTGCGATTCCCTTTGGTGTCAGAACTGCCCCTCGCCTGCTTCCCGCTCATGTTGGCCACAGCCAAGTAGCTCCCTTTGCCTCCTGGGAGCCAGGGAGATGGGGAGGAAGGGATCTGAGGGCAGGAACCCTGCGTTCTGAGGCACAGTTCCCCATTCTGCATCCTTCCTTGAGCGTTTCTGACAAAGACGATAGCTGAGTGGTGAGCTGATAGCCACAGCGTGGGCCTGTAACTTGGTGCGAGCCAATCGCTATGCGGGAGCTGATAGCTAAAAGGTTAACTGATAAGGGATGCCCCGGCTGATAAGTAAAACGTTGGAAGATAACTAGTGTTGGGTAAGAACTACAGCACTTTGGCCAAGAATTCCTCCCTCCCTTCCTCTCTCTCTCGTTTCCTTCTGGAACATGTATTGAGCGCCTCCTGCATGCCAGGCCCAGCGCTGGGAGTAACAGTGATAAACATGGACCACAAGCAGCCTCTCCTCAGGCTTATGCTGCCGAGATCTGAGCTCTCCTGGAAGCCCCCAAACCAGCGAAATCGTTCCAACAGCCAGGCGCGGAGCTGTAGGGGGGAAGAGCAGGCGGAGAGCGGGATTCTCCCCCCAGCTCCTGCCTGCCGCGGGCTAAAGCAAACCCCCGAGTCTGTCCCTGCTGTTGGCACTTCTGGGCCGGCTCCCCTCTCTCCTGCGTGGGTGGCGAGCGACTTCATCTGGCCCCAGCGACTGTCACTCAGCCCCAGTCAGACTGGAGACAACACGGTTGCCATGGGAACGAATATGCTTTCCCCCTGGGTGGGGGGGGGGGAAGCGGGTGAGCCGAGGGAGCCAGAAACTGTGTGTGGATGTGTGAATTCGGCACAAAGTGACCCAGGTCTGGTGACTCAGTGGTGGCGGTGGGGGGGCGCTTAACCCCCTCGCTCCTGCTCCCCCCTCCTCTCAGCCCACAGTCTGGGTCCCTGAAGAAGCAGGGTGCCGACATGAGGGTTAAGCATCCGCCCTCAAGAGCCTCACACCTGCCTCTGTCTTCGGGCAAGCTAACCTCTTGCCTCAGCTTCCCCATCCAGAAAGTGGGCACGAGAAGAGGGACTCACGTACGCGTTCATCGAAGGAGCACTTCGTGTATGTCTGTCACGTGCCGGGCACTGTTCTAGTTCCTTCAGGGCTCCTCTGCCATGGGGGAGAGTCAGACAACAGAGAAATAAGGGGATTAAAGAAAAATCAGAAGGCGTGGTGCAGGGAAGACAAGGAAGTAGAATAATGTCGTAGGGATGAAGCGGGGAGCAGTTGGCTCTGAAAGGAGGTGACATTTGAGCTGAGACTTGAGGGATGAGAAGAAACCGGTCATGGGGGCATGGCTGTGCAAAGGCCCTGGGGCAGAACTGCGCCTGGCAAGATGGAAGAACAGAGACGAGGCACGTGTGGCTGGAGCGACGGGATGGGAGGGAGGAGGGAAAGGCAAAGGTGGGTAGGGTAGGTTGTGCAGGCCCTAGAGGACCGCGGGGGAGGACTTGGGTTGTCCCCCAGTGAGGTGGGAGCCCCTCAGTGCTATGGGCTGAGGAGGGCAGCTCTGACTCAGGGGCTCCTGCGCGCCCTCTGGTGGATGCTGTGGGAATGACAGCCTATGGGGAGGACAGGTGAGGGGATGGACCTTGGAACTGCATGGGTCCAGGGAAGACATAATCGGGGTCAGCCGGCCAGAGGCTGCCTCTGCTGGCCTTGCAGTGTCTTTTATCGTGGTTGTGCTGGAGCATTTACATATTGAAATACGTAGAATTTTATAACGAAGAATATTCTTTTTATTTCTCCCTTATATTCTAAGCAGCAAGTTATGTTTTTGGAAATTGCATGTGTAGGTTGGTTATGTTGTCTATGAATTTTACTCTAGAATGGGCTGAGACTCGCAGCCCCGCGGCGGCCCCTGCTGCGTATCTGTGTGACGAGGCCTGGCGTATGATAAGCACTCGGGAGTCCAGGCCTGTGGTTCATGGGGTCACGGGACAGAGGCAGGAAGGAGGCAGTGTCCTCTCCAGGTTCCTGGGCGTTCCAGACTCCGCGTAGCCCCATGGTCCGAGGAACCAATCCCAGTTCCCCATAGCTCTCTTTTTGTGGGTGGAGAAACAGACTTCAGAGAAGTCAGGCCATCTTCCCAATGTCACACAGCCTGTCATGGTGAGCCTGCGCTGTAAGCCCTAATGTCTGGGCCAGTCCAGATGCCTTGGGGTGACCAATATTGGCTCTCCCTTCGGGGAGACCCCTGCTCCTCCACCCTTAGGCTGACCCCCACTCTCATATACTTTGGACTCGAGGGCAACCCTAAGCTGATTAGTGTGTGTGGGGTTGGGGGGGGGGAAATTTCACATCTTTTGGCCACAGTGATTGGTTCAGTGGTAGCCACATGACCCAAGTCCAACCAATCAGAATCAGCCATGGATTTGGCTGAGCCCAAGAGGCGGGAGGATTTCCCTTTCTCCTTAGGTTAAAGACTGGGAAGACCAAAGCAAGCTTGAGGTCTCTTTTTATTCCGTGGATGGGATGCCTGACTGTGAAGGAAGCCCACTCAGAGGAAAGCCAAGTTGAGACACAGAAAGAGAAACTTTCAGTAACATTATCTCAGCTCCTGGATCGGAGCCATGGCTGAAATTGGGAACCGAGGACTTGGCCATTGTTGGAACCCCTTGGTTTTGTCCAGACCTGTGTAAGTTCTATTTTCCACGACCAACCATAGCTATGAACTAAGGTGCTAGGTTTCACACTCTCAAAGTGCATGTCTCGTTATGATTTCTTCATGTGCTGGGCAGCTGTTATAAGGGGGCACAAGGAAAGTTCGGGGGATGATATATTCATCATCCTGATTGTGGTGATGGTTTCATGGAAATACACATGCATCAAAACCTATCTAGTTATACACTTTTGCATATTTATATCTCAAGGACGTCTCAATGAAGGCATGGGTTTTTAAAAGTGTATCAACATCATCATTTCAGCTCCTGGATCCAGCCATGCCTGAAAGCAGATATTTTGGACTTTCCAGATACAGAAGGCAGTAAATGTCCTTTTGGGGAAGTATAATAATTATTATTAATTTTTATTTCATTGTTAGTTTTGTTAACGTTTCTCTGTCTCGTGTTGCAGTCTAGATACAAGAGGAGACCAAAAAGGCGGCAGTGGTATGATAAGATGCCTCCAAAAATGTGTCCAGGAGACTGCTGAGGATAAAGAGTTTATGTTCATGCTCATCCAGAAAATTGTTCAACAGGTTCTCTCTTTGCAGAACTTGTCAGAGCCTTTAGTGGGCCCACTCTGAGGCTTGCTCTACACAGTTTATGATAGGTTCCCTAAATGCGAGCCCCAGATGCCTATGAGAGTTACCTATTCATCATTGCCCCCTCTCTTGGCTCCTTACGTTGCCAGTCTCCATCTCCCCTCACTTCTTACTGCTCCCTGGAATTGGCTTCCAGATAATACTTTCTCTTCCCCAGAAAGCTCCACACAGTAGTCATTCAGAACTCAGCCCCAAGGCTCTTCTCACTTGGACGTCTTGTTCCTTTGCTTTTTTTCTCCTCCTGTTTTGGAAAACACTAGAACCACTCGGAGGTCCTGTGCCTTCCGGCTCCAGGAAAAACACCTCTCCCAGCTTCGCTGGCTCCCTTGCAGTCCTCCTCTGAGCCTTTGCTTATACTGTGCCCCCTGCCTGACTGCCTTTTCTCTCCAGCTAACCAAATCCTCCTTCTGTAGGTCAGGATTCCCCCGGATTCTGGGGCCCGCAGCGATTCTGGATTATTAAATAAACAGCATAATTCTCACGGTGAGAAATGAGTCCGTTTCCAGCCCTCTTTGACTCCCTCTGATGATGTAAAGGAGAGAGTCTCTACTGGGGACTGAGGAGCTCTTAACCCTTTCCCGTCTCCCCCTCATCCTCTTGAAAGCAAAGCGACAGCTGGCTGCAGCTCTGAGCCTTGGGTGGGACCACCGTGTTTTGTTTCCATCCTGTGTGTTTTGTCGCCCACCTTCTATCTGTGACAGGTGTGAGTAGCTCTCCATTTCCAGGAGGGAAGCAGAAACTCTGTTTTTAAATACACTGACTTGAGAAGACATGAGTCAGCTGGAAGGCAAATACTAAATAAATCACGGAACAGGTGGGGTGCCACCTTTCCCGATGAAGTTTGGGAAATGCTCGCCTCTTCCAGGAAGCCCTTCCGGATTGTCCTGGCCAAGACTTCGAGGTCTCTGCTTTGGTTTCTGCCCTTTCCCACGACGCCCCCCACCCCCCACCTCCCCTGCACTTTGACATTTCCCTCTCCGAAGGGCAACCTGGAGCAGATGACCGGTGTCCCCCCGCCATGGCCATGGTCTCACTGGCTGGACTAGGAGGAGGGCTCCAGGGACGGCGGCAGCGCTGGGATCTGGGGCAGGCGGGCAGTCGCCTCCGTGCCAGCTGGGCTTGCCTCCCCGCAGCTGCTGGTGTTGCCATGGATACTGAGCAAGCCTTCTCTCCCCCCCCACCCCCACCCCCACCAACCCCTCACCCTCAGACCAGGCCCTTCCAGGGACTGAGGCTCCTGGGTGTCATGGAAACGGTTTCCAGGCACCTGCAGCGGGCGTCCTCATTGGCTGTCTGAGCGAGACGAAGGTCACCCCCGGGGTCACCTCTAGGAGCAGGAGCTGGTTTTCGGGGGGGGGGGGGTGGCCCAAGTACGTGGAGTGGGATGTCTGTTGTGGAATCTTGATTTTTAACTTATCTGTAACTCCTGGGGCTACTGTCTCTGAAGGCCCCTGGGTGGGACTAATCCCCAAACCCCCAAAAGTTTCCCCCGCCCAAAATAACCTCTGTTCTAAAAAAACAAAACAAAACAAAAAAACCTCTGTTCTAAGTTGAATGCACTGGGCTCACTTTGTAAATGTGACGCTGAGAGGAACCACCAGGCAGCCTCCCCCTCTTCTTCTAGAACCTTCTCCCAACAGTGGTAGCTGCCACAGAGCAGGGTCTGGGGGCCAGGACCCTGTACTCTGGGGGAACAGGCTTGGCCTGGGCCCTGGGGGATTGAAGAAAGAAGTAGCAGCAGCTAACACTGGCTGGGCAGGTCCCGCATGCCGGGCCCTGTCGTAGATGCAAACGCAGAAAAAGTCCTTACATCCTTAGAACAAGGCAAAAGGGACCGTGTCCCCATTTTAGAGATGGGGAAACTGAGGCCCAGAGTCCTTTGTCCAAGATCACACAGAATGAATGCAAGTGGCAGTCTGGGATTCGAACTCAGGCCATGTGGCTCCGGGGCCAACGATTTTCAGCACTAGGCTCTGGTCATGTGATCAGATGTCCCTAGGTGACATCTGCCATCGGAAATGGGGGGAGGAGCCCGGGACTGGGAGGGAGCTGTCAGGAGGGGGGCTGGGACCCTGGAGAGCCAGAGGGAGACACAGGCATTGCCAAGGGGAGGTTTGGGGGTTTCAGATGCTTCTAAAATCTCCATCAGGGTTGCGCTTTTAAGACAACCAGTTTTTAAGACGTGATTGCACGGCGCAAACCCGGCTTGGGGGTGGTAGTCCCCTCAGACCACCGCCACTCCAACTCCTTCTGAACAGACACTGCTAGCCGCGCCTCTGATCTGGGGAAATTTTGGAAGGAAACGCAGGCTGAGAAGGAAAAGGGAATTCAGGCAGAGAAGCACGTGTTTTGTGAAAAGCTGCGTGTGTGTGGCCAGCCGCGGGCTGGGCTCTCCCTGAGGGGCCCCAGGAAGGCGGACAGAGAGAGAGACAGACGGCTGGACAGAAACACACCCCGGGTCCTTAGGCTCGGGACTTCCAGAGAAGGGAAATTGGGAGGCCAGGCTAAGCAGGAAGATCAGAAGGAAAGACACTGAAGATGAGGGTAAGAGGAGGAGCAGGAATGGGTTGGGCCGAAGAGAGGAGAGGGAAGGAATGGCTAGCTAGTGCAAAGGCCCTGCGCCAGATGGTGAGCTGCAAGGTAAGCCATGTGGCGGGAGCAGAGGGAGCCGCGGGGTGACTTGGGTCAGGGAAGACATGAGCTCCAAGACTCTAATGTTCGTGTCCCTCCCCATCACTCCATTCATAGGTTGAAATCTACTCCCCAGTATGATGGCGTTAGGAGGTAGGGTCTCTGGGAGCCCCCATGAAAGAGACTCCAGACAGCTCCCTCACCCCTTCCTCCGTGGGGTGTCCTCGGCGAGGACACGGCTGTCTCCATAAACCAGGAGTGGGTCCTCAGCCAACACAGAATCTGTCAGTACTTTGACCTTGAACTTCTAGCCCTCAAAACTGTGAGAGATCGAAGTCTGTTGTTTATAAGCCCCCCAGGCTGTGGAATTCTGTCATAGCAGCCCAAATGAACTAAGACAGAGGTTGACTCTGCAAGGGACGGCAAGACGGCTTCTTGGAGGAACGGAGACTTGGAGGAGGGGGAGCTGGAGGGTGAAGAACATTCCAGGCAGAGGGAACAGCATAGGCAAAGGCCCTGGGGCAGGACTGTGCCCAGAGTGTTCAAAGAACAGCAGAGAGGCCAGTGTGGTAGGAGCAGAGTGAGTGAGGGGGTCAGAGGAAATGAAGGCAAGAAGGTAGCTGGGACCAGACCCAAGAGGTGCTACTGCACTAGTCCAGGCGAGCCGTGAAGGAGGCCTGACACGAGCAGTGGCGGAGGGAGTAGGTGGAGCCAAGTCCTTGCATTCAGAGTATAAGTTGGAGATAAAGTGCGGATCTCGCTGAAGGAGGGAAGAAAGGTGGGAGGGAGGTGGAAGAACTAGGGATGACAGTCGGATTTGGGGTCCTTTCCTCCCAGACCCAGAGAAATCATCAGGCGAGTTTTGGCTGCTGACAGATGGTCGGACCGGGAGGTGACTCAGGGCCACCCCAACCTCCTGGAGATGTCAACGCACTTCACGGCGTCCCAGCTCCCACCAGCTGCCAGCAACATGCGGCCCAGATGTTCCATCCCGGGGACATCTGTGCTGGGCCTTCCCCAGCATCAGGAGGATTTCGAGTGCCGCGGCGACATCTGGATGCCTCGGATGGGGAGGCGGCAGGGCGGGGCTGGGGCTAAGAGGGGCCCCTTGTTCTTGGACAGAAGGCTGTCGCTGGCTCTCCCAGGGAGGGGGCACCTGGGTGCCCGGAGTGCCTAGCAAGGTGCTGGAGGTGGGTGTGTGCCACTTGAATCATCAGATGCAAATCCCCCCCAGAAAGGAAGAAAGCTGGGGAGTCCTACACCAGCTGCTCGGGGTCACAATTTCCAACCACAAAGTCCCACCTCCCAGTCTTTGCTCCTGCCATCCCCGGTCAGTGTGATCTTCTCCTTTTATTCATTTCCTCCACAAGCATGGATTGAGCACCTACTGTGTACCAAGCAGTGTCCCAGGCACCAGGAAGACAACAGTGACCAAAATAGACCAAAATAACCCCCCCCAAAAACCCTAAAAATCTCTGACCTCAGTGGGCTCAGTCTACTGTGCGACAGGCAATTAATTAACAAACGGATAAATAAAATATTTTCAATGACTGTAAATGTTGGGAAGGAAAGAGAACATGATGCGAAGTGAAAGGAAGAACCAGGAGGCGTCTTCAGCTGGGGGTAGTCAGGGAGGGCTTTTCAGAGGAGGTGGCATGGGAGCTGAAAGCTGAAACAGCAAGAAGAGCCAGTTGAGGGAAGGGGTGGGGGAAGGACATTCCAGAGGAGGAAACTGCAAATGCAAAGGTCCTGAGGTAGGACCTTCCCTGGCAGAAGATCAAGAAGGCTCGAGTGGTTGGAACCATGTGAGTGAGGGCCGGCCAGGAGGTGAGGAGGTGTTAGGACACAGAGGATCCCACAAGACTGTGGATTTCACCATGTGTGGGGAGGGCTCTCTGCACAGACAGCACCTGGGAAGAGGCCCAGGTGTGCGCAGGATCGTTTTCAAAAGACCTCCGAGAGGGTGAGGCATTTTCCTGCAGACACACAGCGATGATAGGCACCAACCTGGCCTTCTGCCACAGCCTTGAGATTTGGGGGCCCCAAACCCAATAAAACTTTTCTCCGAGAAAAACAAAATTATGCGGCCAGCTCCAGAAGCTCTCCCAGCTGTTTGGCAGGGGGGAGGTTGCAGAGGAAGAAGAGGGAGAAGTGGGGGGGGGGGAAGAGCAATATTTCTATTGTCCTTATCCAAATAAATTGAGATGTATTTGTGAAAGTGTCAAGGAAGCCTCCAGGAGCGAAACTATAAAATCACACAGCTGCTCTGCGGGCCCGTGACAGACAGCTCAGATTAATGTAGCTGTATTTTTATGGTCTGTTAACAACTGATATGGGTTTTAAATATATTATCTTCCATTGTATTGTCTGTCATTTTAAAAACTGCTCATGTCTCCTGTGTTTGCTTTTAAAAGGTTCTTATAGAACATTCTGCTGCTGAGCTCCCAAATCTTTTTTTTTTTTTTTTTCCTGTAGATATATCGCTGCAGAGCTTCTCCCCCCCGAGCTAGGTTTTCCCCGGTACTTTCATGGCTAATTTACCACAGAACCTATTGGAACCCCTTGGGTTTCTTAATTCCGGGAGCAGCTGCAGGAGGCCGGTTCCCGTCTAGTTGGAGGTTTGCGACTGGGGCGTGTGGAGCGCCTCCAGATGGGACGGACGTCTGGGGTGCAGTGGGCTCTGCTTTCAACGCTGTCGCTGGGACCCTGACCTTGGAGGGCTCTGAGCCTGTTTACAGGGCCTTGTAGCAGTCCACTAAAGCCGAGATAATGCCACGGAACAAACCGCCCCTGTGGCTCGGAGGCTCATACCAACCAGCGCCGGTTCTCACTTCCCGTCTCTGCTCTCTCTCCATGAACCCTCCCACTCCTGCAGCTTCGGAGTTTCCTGCCAAGTCTGACCCCAACCTCGAACTGTTTTTGCTGCTCTAGACCAGGCTAGTGAGCACGTTCCCCCTCAGGCAGGACTCAGGATGGTCCGAGAATCTTCACTGCAAACCCACGTGTCCTCTTGTTGGCCACGGCCCCATCACCCGCCTTGTCCCCTTGGTCAAAGACCAGGGCACCCACTGCCGTTCCTCCCACCTCCTTGCCCATCACCCATCAGCCTCCACATCCTGCCGATTACCCCCCCCCATCCCCTCCTCTCCATCCCCACAGCCTCTGACCGATTCCATGGACCTCATCTTATCTCTCGACAGCAGAAACCACCTCCTTCCTGGTCTCCTGGCCCCCATTCTCTCCTATTTCCAATTTCCTCTCCTTCTTTTAAGAAGATTTAACCTGATTGCATCTCTCTCCTGCTCGAACCCTCTTGTGGATTCTCAACCTTAACTTCAGTGTTCTCATGTGGAATTCCCATTAAATCTCTCTTTCTCCCTAAACTTCCCCTGCCATATTTCCACACTCGACCAGACTGTTTCACTAATCATGACCTCTGCACCCGAACGCCTGGCTCTTTTCAACATCAACCCTTTGCATGTGCTGTTCCTTCCACCTGGAATTCCCTTCTACTTCACAAACTCCTGTGCGTCCTGCAAGACCCAGCCTCTAGTGCCCCTCCGCCAGCAGAGGGCACCCTCGTCCCATGCCCCACTCTACAACCCCAGGCTGCTGCAAACACAACGTGAATCCTGCTTTGGCTTGTTGCCTCCCAACTAGACAATGACCTCCCTGTAGGCAAGGATTGTTGCCTTTTCCTCCTCTGAGCCTCCACCCCAGGAACGAACGTGGCTCTAACCACACAGAGCGGAGAGGAGGACGTCCTGGTACAGGCATTAATTAGAGTCCCGACAATTAGAAGCAAGGCCGACAGCCTATAGAAGTGCAAGCAACCGTGGAGCCATATATAACGAGGTACTAATTGTGCAGAGAAGACAATTAGAAAGGGAGGCTTTGAGTCGCCAGTTCCACAGTCTGGACAATTAGACATCGGGCCGTATATAAAGGATGTGCTAATCGCTTGGTTTGGACAATTAACAGGGCACCCGGGAAATAATAAAGCAAAATGCCAACCAGGCAGCCAGGCACAGAGCCAGGTGGTGCAGCCGTGGGGACCGGAGTCTGGCTGCATGGACGCGGATCCTTCTTGCTGTGGGACCTCAGACAAGAGACTGGCCCTCTCTGAGCCTCATTCTTCTCATCTGTGAAATGGGGATGTCTGCGGCGCTTGCCCCAATGGGTTAACAGGAGACCACGGCACAAAGCCCGGCTGGCGCAGACGCTCTCATTACAAACGCCGTCCGGGCCGCCCGCCAGGAGGCGCTCATTGCCAAGTTCTGGATGGCGCAAGATCCCAATGACCCAGCATGGGCCAGCGGAGAGGATGAAGAGAAAATTGAATGATGGACACACACAGGTTGGGAGCACGGGGCAGACATGGAACAGGGAGCTATTGACGCTGGCCAGTGCAAAGGCCCTGAGGCAGCATCGTGCCCGGTATGTTTAAAGAACAGTGAGGATATATACCCTCAGATAACTGAAAGCAGGAACTCAAACAGATCCCTGTCTATCAAGGGCTGCCCCTGGGCCCTAAGCAGGAGTTCTCTAGATGAGCAAAGAAGGGTGTCGTGGGCAGAGAAAACTGTGTGTTCAAAGGTCTGGAAGGACGAACAGAGGTCGATACTGAGGGTGATTCAGGAGTGGTGGGAATAAGTCCCACAGGGCATCGTGGTCTGGAGGGGAAGGGGTAGAATCAACTCCAGAGGGCAGTGGGAGCCAAAGAATGTTGTAGAGCCATAGAACTGCATATGACATCTGGGAAGACCCACCGGGGCTTGCTGTGAGCTTCCTTCCTCCATCCCGGGTGGGAATATCTGAGGTCACTTTTGCTTTAATACAGTCTAGAAGGAGCTTGAAGCCCCTTCTCCCCAAACAGGTGCCCTTATCAGAGGCCCCATCCCCGCTGTGAAAGCCAGCCTTTCCTGAGGGCTTGCTATCCACCAGGACATTTTTTTTCCAGCTTAAAAAAAAAAAATTCTCTTTCTCCTTTTGCCCTTGGGAAGCTCAGATCCAAATGCGAGGTCCAATTGTGGCCGTGTGCGACACCTCATTGCAGACCCCTAACGACACCAGGCCATTTATGATCATGATTTCCCCTCACGTAACCTCCTTCCGAGGTGCGAACTGCCGTCAACCCCGTGCGAGGACTCCCTCGTCCCACCAGCCCAAGGTGTGCACGCACCTCCAGCAGTTTTCCCCTGAAGGTAAGGCGCTCGACCACCCGGCGATGTCCCCAGGATGCGGGGCTTTGGTGCCAGGACCGAGAAAACTCTGGACAACGCAGGAATCAGTAACCCTATGTGACAGCTTTAAATAAAAATCTAAAGATCAAACCACAGGCTTTTCACACCTCGTCGCCCACACGCCCAGGACCTCATAAAGGGCCCATTTAGACATCATAGGAACAGGTGGGCCAAATGACTTCTTTTTTTTTTTTTTTTGCTGAGCACTTGTTAAAAAATCAATAAAAATAATATCAGTAAACAATTCCTAATCTTTGTCCCCAGAAAGGGAGGCAGAGCACAGAGGACCCAGCAGGGAGGTGGCACTGGGGGCCCCGAGGTCTGGCCGTGCACTTGCTATGTGACCTGGGGGGCATCTCTGGGCCTCCCAGGGCCCCGCCGGCCTGGGGGGTTCGGCAGCTGCGGCTGATGCCGGTGGTTCTCCAGCAGGTGTTGCTGGGAAGAGAGGGCCGGAGTGCCTCTGCCCAGAGGATAAGCGGCTCCAAGCGGTGGGAGGTGAGGCTGAAACTTTGTAACTTCTCTCCCCTCCTGGGTCCAGCCGTAGTATTGCTCACCAAGCCCCACACATTTGCCTATAACCTGGCTGCCTGGCTCCCACCCTTGCTGCCTTCCCCCCTACCAGTCTGTCCTCTTCACAACAGGCACCAGAGTCAGATCCTGCCCTCCTCTACCCACAGCCCCCAGGCCTCCCACCGCCCTCGGGAGAAAAGCCCACATCCTCCACCATGGCCCCCAAGGCCCTGCCTGACATGCCCCGTCCCCTCCCTGTCCTCTCCTCCCTCTCTCCCCCTCGCTAACTTTGTTCCAGCCACACAGGCCTCCTCACTGTTCCTCCAACACGCCGGGTACAGTCCTGCCCCAGGACCTTTGCACGGGCTATTCCCCCAGCTTGGGACACCCTTCCTCCACATGTCCTCATGGGTGTCTCCTTCTCATTATTCAGGTCTCAGCTCAGATGTCACCTCCTCCCTGTAGGGCCCTCCCTTACTATTTCAGCTAAAGTCGTTTCCCCCGACCCCGTCCCCTCTTCCTGTATCAACGGATTCAATTCTGCCTATCACTTATCAACGTCTGAAGTGACCATTTTTGTTCCTTTGCTAACTTGGATATTCTGTCTCTCTCCAGCTCAAAGAGCTACAGGAGGGCGGGGAAATAGTGTCTCTTCTGTCCCTCGATGGGTTCTCCAGCATCTACAACAGAGCTGGTACACAGTGGTTATTGTATGCTTGTTGAATGACTAAGTGAACGCAAGGGGCAGAGAAAGTAAGAACACAGATGCGAACATCAGAGAAGTCCTGTTTAATTCCCAACTCTGCCATGTGCTGGCTGTGTGATCTTGGGCCAGTGACTTAACCTCTCTGTGCCTCCACGCCCACATCTGTGAAATGGGAGCGTCTGATGAGATAACCCATACAACAGACCTCACACAGCGTCCGACAGCTAGTCAGCCCTGCTAACTGAGCTACAGTTACTAGGAAAGACAATGTCCCACTCACACTAAGGTCTCAGAGACATCCCCAGATTTCTTTCTTAATGGCTGCAGATGCACATCCCAAGGTTTATCTACCGTGTCCCCAACGGCTCCCCCCCCAGGCACACCTGTCTGCACACACATGTAGCTGCGTCTCGGGGTGTGCGATCGAGGACAGCCCACTACACGGTGGTTTAACCGGATATGACCAGGCCGTGAGCCAGCTGTGTGAGTCTTGTCCCCCCCCCCTTCCTCCCCCTCATCAATCCTTGATTTTATCCACCTTGCCTCCCAATTTTCTGCCAATCTGGTCAGTGCAAAGCAAGATCTTGTTCTGGTTCGATTTTCCATTTCCTTGACCACAACGACATCCCCCCACCCCTCCACCCCCGCCCTTCTCTTGGTGGAATGGACGTGCCCGGGCCCTCGGCTACTGCCACCCACAGACCCGCACAAAGGCCCCGGCACTGCCCTCCAGCAAGGCCAGCTCAGCCCGCGGATGGAGGGGGGAGGCTGGGGAGAGGCCTGAAATCGGTGTGCGTCTACTGGGGGGCTCTGAGCGGCCGGTGGGGCCAGCGATCACGGAATGTTCCAGGGACATCAGGACGTGCACTTCTGGGGCAGCCTTGGGGGGCTGTTTGTTGGGAGGTCAGAGTCGGGCAGCTCGGGGGGCCCCCACACCCTCAGACAGGAGTGGGAGGGAGAAAGACGAAATGAGACTGGGGAGGCCAACTTGAAGCCAGCGGGGCTTCAAGCCCAGTTTTGCTTCTGACTTCCTGGGATCTGGGATGGGCTATGTCTCGCCTCTGAATGGGGGTGATCAACAGCCTCCCCTCTCCCAAGATTCATTCATTCTTTCACTCATCCATGCTACAAGCTTTTATGGAGCGCCTGCTGTGTGCAAAGTCCTGTTCTAGGCTTTGCAGTTTGCGGCGGTGAGTAAAACAGAGGAAACTATTGTCGAGTTGGTAAAAATCTGATGAGGACACGGGCAATAATCAGTGTGGGGAAAATAACAAATGGTTTTGAAAGAGCAGTGAAGAAAAATGAAGCAGGATGAGAGAGACCCAGGAAGGTCTCTGGAGGGGGAAGCACTCCAGGCAGAACAAACAGGCAGTGCAAAGGCCCTGGGGCAGGACCATGCATGGCCTGTTAGAGGAACAGGGAGGAGGCCCACGTGGCTGGAGCAGAACGAGCAAGGAGGAGAGAGGAAGAGGAGGGCAGGGACGGGACGGGGACACCCTTCCTCCACATGGAATAATGGTTGGGCTTTGAGTACTGGGCCATCAGGAATTCAAATCCAAGGTCGGCACCTTGGACCACAGCTGGGGGACACGGGGACCCAGACCCAGAAAGGCTCAGACAAGGGCTTAGCACTCCTGTGCCTCAGTTTCCTCATTTGCCAAGTGGAGCTGATGCCACTGTACGCGCTTCATAGAATGGAAACAGATCTGCTAAGCAGGGAGCCCGATGCGGGACTCCATCTCAGGACCCGGGGATCATGACCCGAGCTGTAGGCAGATGCTTGAACCAACTGAGCCACCCAGGCACCCGTATCTGTGGCTTCTTTTTAAAAAACTCTCTTGGTCGGCCAGGCACCGAGACGAGGGCAGGGGTGGGGGTGGGGGGACGGGCGCCAGGAGGCTGGAGGAGGCTGGGGTGGTCTTTAGAGAAGACATTGGATGTGTCATGCCCTACACGGCTCGGCTTGGCAGATCCTTAGCAGAAGTTCATGCAGCCTTGCAGAGTTTATTCCCATTATACGGCTGAGAAAACCAAGGTCGCTTCTCAGTTGTGCCGCAGTTAGTAACAGTGGAGTTAGGACCATGCTCCCAGCTTGCCCCCAACGTTACTCGGGTCTCCTTCTTCCCCTCTTTCTTCTTTTCGTTAAGAACAAGGCTTTACTGATGTCTCCCCCTGCTCTGACCACAGATGGAATGCCATTTGTAGCAGAAAATTGAGGAAGAGCGCCACAAACTAGAGAGAAGGGATAGAGCTCGGCCGTCATCTCTCCCCCAGAGTGCTGGCATCTCGGTGAGCTCCCCTTCGGTCTATTTTCAATGTGATTAGACACACTGCAATTTATTTAAGAGTCACATACTGGTTTTGAAATTGATCCTCTATTGTTCAGCATTTACATTGTATTTGACATGTCGCTGTTATAGACCCGGGAACAGATACCTTGTGGCTTCATCCGAGTCCCCCCTGCAGAGATTTCTGGGGGGAAGGTGTCCTGGAATGATTTTCTAGAGGCAGACATGATTATAAGGACACCCTTTCTTCTCCTCCTTCATTAATTTAATTACTTTGTTGGAAATTTTGATATACACCTCTTGGTGTCAAGTGAATTTTCACACCCCAAAAACAAACAAACAAACAAACAAACAAATGAGAGAACGGGGACATAGCTCCTTTTAGCAAAGTGGGACGGTCCAGGTTTTTGATGCAAAACACCCCACGATTAAGTCCTTCGTGCGGGTGGCCCCCTGAATGAGCCCACCCTACTTGTTTTTTGTCCTCGGGAGTACCGTGTTCACTTACGGATGCTGGGTTCTGACAATATTTATGTAGGATATTCTCCTCTGAAAGCTCGTCGTCTGCGATCTTGATCTGGGCTATCAATCTCACCATCATCGATGGCCTCCAGGGCTCCTCTCTCCCGTGGTCACTGTTTTTATTTTTATTGAGCTGATATTCACATGGCAGATGCTGGGTTTGGGATGCATGCTCCTGACTCCTATTCCCTACTCTTTGTGGACATCCAACTACCTGCCCCCCCCCAGCTCCTCACCCCCCCCCCCCCGGGGTCCCCATGGCTCATTTTCCACGTGTTTCCTTCCCGGTCTTCGTTCAACGCCCAGTGGTCCTCTCTGCACCTGCTTCGTGTTTGTCCTTGCTACCGATGGAATTCGACAAATCGTCAGAATGAGGGCAAGAGTTTCGGTCTGTCTTGGTCACTGTGGTGTCCCCTTGTGCCTAGAGCAGCCTAGTACACAAGGCTCGGTGGGAAGTCAAGATGTCACCCAAGAGTCCCTCCAGGGTCACCCAGTCTACTCCTCCCCATTACAGTTGGCAAAACAGAGACTGAGCAGGGGGAGATACCTTGCCTAAAGGGACACAGAGAAGTAAGAAGAGAGTCTCACGATAATGTTGTTGGTGGAGCATTTATTGAGCACCTACTGTGTACCAAGCACTGTGCCTCACATGCGTTCCCTCTTTGAACTCTCATGTCGTTGGAAGGTCAGCACTGTTCGGACGTATGCATTTCACAGAGCAGGGAAACCAAGTCCCGGCGGGGAAGGGATTCATCCGAAGGGGGAGAAGAAAGTGAGGGTGAGCAGGTAGGAGGCTCACGGGTGCGGGTCTAGAAGAAGGTGCACAAATTCAGGAAGCGCCCCATTCTCTGGGGGCTGACTCCGTGCCAAGTCCAGGACTAAATGCTCCCACACATGGTCCTGATGGTCGTCCAGGAGCCCAGGAAATCCATTTGACAGAGGAGGAAACTGAGTCTTTGTTTAGGAGAGTGTTGTGTCCAAGCAGAGAAACTGAGATCTGGAGAAAGGAGTAGAGGGAGGGGCTCCAGGTGAGAGGCCCGGGGACCCACCTGGCCGGGAGGGAGGTTCTCTCACTCACGGTCCCCATCGCGGAGAGGCGAGGGTGGATGTTGATAAATCTTCCCGCATCCAAAATTAATAGGGAGAAATTTCATCTCAGGGGTGTGTGGCTGCTTTTCTTCTGCCTCCCTCCCTCCCCTGGGACCCACACAGGATCGGGGGGATCTGGGAATAGGCAACAGAATAGGGAGCCCAGATTCCCCCAAGTATGGGATGTTCTCGCTAGGAAGGCAGAGAAAAAAGAGTCCCCTACCCTGCTGTAGGGAGGGGAAACTGAGGCACGGGGCAGCGGACACAGACTCATCTCACCTTCCTGGTGCCACCCCGAGGGTCCTCCCTGTGGTGCCCATTCATTCAGGTCAAGCCCGTGACGCTGACTGAGCCCCATCTCCAGGCTGGATGAGCCCTGACTCCAGTTTTGCACATGGTTACCATTCAATTGAGCTACTTGTTAGGACAGTCACATGCGCGTGCGCACGCGGGCGCGCGCGCGCACACACACACACACACACACACACACACACCAGTTTGCATGGGAAGAGACGGGCCCAGGAAGCCTGGGCGGGGGGCATACCCAAGGTCCCTCAGCCAAGGATAGTTGGCACTCCAGCTGAGACCAGAGCCTGTAAATTTTCAGCACATGTAGCGCCCGCTCTCTCTCTCTCCCTCCTTCCCTCAGAACCATTTAAACGATTACAAAGATGCTATTTTTATCTCAGGGAAAATTCAATTATAGACATTGACCTTTACGTGTTTTTCCCAGGCTCACGTGCTGCTGGCCCAGGGTGCAAAAGTCTTCCGTGAATAGTCTCAGAAGAGAAATTTCCTTAAAGTCAGAAACCTGAGGGGTCAGGGGGGTGGTTCAGAGGCCAAGCGTGGAGGTCCAAGTCCGTGGAAAGGGAGGTTTGTCTCCGTCCTCAGCCCTCCGGGGGAGCAGGGAGGACAGGAATTCCCTTCTGCTGCCACATTTGGGGGCTGAGGTCGGGAAGGTCTGGTTTACACTGGTCATGGGCTTACTCACCTGCCTCTAGTTGTGTTTTCTCTTTTCCTGGGTCTTCTTCCAGGGTCTGGTAATAGTGGATGCTTATTCAATGCGTTGGGACTTCCCTTAAGTATTTAATTATTCAACAAATATTAACTGTGTGTCAGATGCTGTCCTAGGTGCTGGGAGGAAATGGTAAACAGAACAGAATAAAAATCTCAGTTTTCAAGAGCTGACATTGTACTAAAAAGTAAACAAGCAAAAAAAAAAACAGACAGTGGGTCAGGTGGTGGTGAGGGCTAAGGGGAAAAATCAAGTGGCAGAGGAGGATTAAGTTTTGCAGGGAAGGGCTCACTACCGAGATTTAAAATAGAGTAAATCTTAAACAGGGTGGTCAGGGGAGGCCCTAGCGAGAAGGTAGCATTTGAATCGAGACCAAAAGAAGTGTGGGGGGAGGAAGGCAGAGGGCACAGCCTGTGCAAAGGTCCTGAGGCAGCACTATGCCTGGCTCGTTGGAGGAGCAGCAAAGAGGTTCATGTGTCTGGAGCAGAGAGATGGAGGAGGAGATGGGGAGGAGGGGAGGGCAGGGAGGGCACAGGGCCTTGGAGACTGCAGGGAGGATTTGGGCTTTTCCCCCAGGGAGGTGGGAATCCCTGGAAGGCTAGGGGCAGAGGAGGGCAAGACCTGACTGAGGTGCTCACGGGCGCCCTCTGGTGGCCGCTTCAGGGAGGGCTGACTGTCAGCGGCAAGGTCGGAAGTCTGGGACTAGGGTGGATGGGACAGCGCGGGTCCAGGCTGAGGTGTCCTAGACAAAGCAGAAGGAGGGGCACCTTCTGGATAGACTGTGAAGGGAGAGTCAATGGAATTTTTTAAGGAAAAAATGGGTGGGGTGTAGGGAAATGAGGAGAGCCAAGGGTAATGCCAGGGTGTCTGCCCTGGGCACCTGGAAGGGTGGAGTTGCCATCAGCCGAAATAGGGAGGGTGGGGGAGGGGCGGGCTGGTGGGGGCGGGGTGAGATTTGAGGTTTGGTTTGGGCTTGTTATTGGGCATCCACATGAGGATGTCACGGGGCCATTTGGACATTAGAGTCTCGAGTTCGGGGAAGAGATGCCCTCTGAAGACCGAATCTAGTGGTCGGTGATAGAAGAAGGTATTTGAATCCATGGGGATGGACCAGGGGGGCAGGGAGGGAAAGGAGATGCCCAAGGGCTGTCCTGTTTGGAAACTGAGCAGAAAAGGGGGAAAAGCTGGTAGAGAGATTGACGGGGTCCAACAGAGAGGACAGGGGAAGCCAGGAGAGGTGTAGGCTCCAGGGGCCCAGCAAGGACAGAGTTCCTAGGAGGACGAGGGACTGGCCAGGTGAGATGCCGCTGGGAGTGAGTGCAGGACAAGGGCTGAGGAGTGACTGCTGCATTTGGACACTAGGAGGTCACCTTGACCTCCCTGGCAGGAAGGGTTCACACAGACGTTTTAGGGGAAGGCTCTAACTCTCTGATCCTCAGATGCCCCAGCTCTGGAGTGAAAGTATCAGTCTGCGGGTTTGGTGAGGGCATGTGCTCAGTACGTACTATGCTTGGTAAAGCACAGCCAGTGGACTACCATGGGCTATTGTCGTTACAGTTAAGAGTGCTATCTGTCCATCCACCCACCCACCCAACTGCCACCCAACTGGATCCATCCAGCCAGCCACCCATCCATCCAACTACCTCTCTCCCCATCCACTCATTCGTTTTTCCATCTATCCACCCATCTATCCATCCATCCATCCATCCATCCATCCATCCATCCATCCATCCATCCATCTACCTCTCTCCCCATCCACTTATCCTTCCTTCCATCCATCCATCCACCCATCCATCCATCCAACTACCCCTCTCCCCATCCACTCATCCACTGATCTGTCCATCCATCCATCCATCCACCCATCCATCCAACTACCTTTCTCCCCATCCACTCATCCATTTTCCCATCCATCCATCCATCTGTCCGTCCATCCATCCACCTCTCTCCCCATCTACTCATCCATTTTTCTATCCATCCATCTATCCATCCACCTATCCATCCATTCATCCATCCATCCATCCATCCATCCACCCACCCACCCACCCATCCACCCAACTACCTCTACTACCCATACACTCATCCATCTACACATCCATCCACCCAACCACCCATCCCTTCAGTGTCCACACATGCTGGGTCCTATGCTCTGCTCATTCCCCAGGCCTGTCCTGCTCCCTTCCCTGCTCCCTCTGGTTATTCTCCTGAGATGCTCACAGTAGTGCTAAGGTTTGCCTCCATGGTTCCCTTCCCTATTAGCCTTCCCTGCTCACCATCATCAACTGGAGCTTGTTGAATGGACCAGAGCCAGCCAAGCTGTACCTTCCCACTCCCTGGCCATGGACCATGCTCAGGGTTGGGCACAGCGTCCAACCGAGCGCTCCTATGATCAGTTCTGGGGTTCAACTCTTGGGGCCCACAATGTTCATATCAGTTGAAAAAAATCCTTTTAGGGGTCTTTTCTGGGCCCGAGGCAAGGTTGGAAAAGCCAACCTCCTCTTGCACCCCAAACTCTGCCCACTGCTATTATCCTTGATCAGAAGACCCCTTAGCACCTGCACCAAACATTTCTTCGTCTGAACTGTGTCTTATTTCTGTGGCTTCCGTCCCCTGAAAAGTGGACAGAATTGGACAGGTGGGGGAAGTAGAAACCCTCACAGAGGCGTCTCATCCCAGCTCTGCCCCGTCATGCTGTGTGACCTTCCGACACGTCCCCTCTCTGGGCCTCAGTTTCCTTGTCTGTACAATGGGGTCACCATCACCCCCACCTCAAGACTAAATGAATTCTGCACTTAAAGCACACAGCACGTAGTTGCTTAGTAAGTATTATTATCAGATTACTATTTAATTAGTAAGTTACAAGTTTTATTTAAATTATTACACAACAATTATTAGAAAACATTAATAAGACTTATTATTTATATTACAACTGCCAGAGGTGACCACAACCGACGTTGTGGTGCGTGTTCCTCACACGTTTCTCTGTACATGGAAATAGTTTGGGGATCACAAGTGGGGTCATATTTAAAACCACTCTCTCCCAGTGAAAGAATTAATCACAGCCGCAATAACTCCCAACAGAAGGGAGATGATTTTATTAGTCCTAATTCACAGAAGAGAAAAGGGGTCTATAGCGAGAAGAAAGTCTAGATAGGAACCCAGATCGGGCTGAGTGCGGAGGCCGAGTGGGCAGGCCAGGCCAGCCACTGGTGGGAGGCGGAATGGGGTTCCTCCTGGGGCACCCCAGGGCCAGGCTCCACCCCAAACCACAACTTCCTCCTGAAGTCATGGCAACCAGCTCCTTAAGATGCTAATTAAGGCAAAGAGGAGTCGATTCCCACCCTCAACCCTCCCCTGAGGACCAAATGCCAGGAGGGCCCTCCCTCTCCCCATCCCCTATGCAGGCAAGGTGTGGAGGGAGCCTGTGGCCAGAGGGACTCGGTTTCCCCAGGTTGCGTCACTTGCTCTAAGTCTGGGTCCCTGAAGGCTGAGGGTGGGAGCAGGGAGGAGAAGGGGTGAGCTCACCAGCTCAGGGATTGCAGATGCCAACCACTGGCTAGCTGCCAGGTACTAAGCACTCTCCATGTACCATTCATTCAATATTCAAAAAAATTTAGTTTTAGAGATTACTTTGTTTGGGTTGGCCAGGATGGAACAGGGTATACGAGTCAAGAGCGATGCTTATATGGCCCCCACCTTATGCCAAGCCCTATTTTCAGCATCCAATCTGTGTTAATTCATAATATCCTCATCTGAACAGCCCTCTAGGTCTCACTGTTCCTGTTTTGTAGGTGAGGCTACTGAGGCACAGAGAGATTAAGTGACTTGCCCAAAGTCACACAGCTGGTCAAAGGCAGAGCTGGGCTTTTTACCATCATGTTTTTCTGTCTTTCAAACTATGAAAGAGTTCACAGGGTCAAAAAGAGATCCTCCTCCCCACTCTGGTCCCTGTCACCCAGCACCCATCCCCAAAGTCAGCCACTGTTACAGAGCCCTATGTTCGTTCCAAGGACCTGATAAGGTGCGCACATAAGCGCCCATATGTTTCTCTTCCTTACCTGCTTTCCTCAAGCACATGCGTGTGTACTCACACTCTGTCCTGCACTTTCCTTGCTGTCATTCAGTGACATGCCTTTGAGAGAATGTCTCATGGTCCATGGACTCCTGCTTTTTCTACAGCTGCCTGCCCCTCCTCTGAGAGACTAAGCCAGGCTTTTTTCTTTTATTCTGGTAAAATACACATAACATAACATTCACCATCTTAACCATCTCTAAGCACACAGCTGAGCGGCGTGAAGCACGCCCCCCAAGTCTCTAGAACTTTCCATCTCCCCACACGGAGACTCTGTCCCCATGAAGCACGGACTCCCCTCCCCCCACCCCAGCTCTGGCTCCCACCCTCTCCTCTCTGTCTGCATGTACGGGACTCCTCTGGGGACCTCCTGGGAGCTGGGTCCTGCGGGATGGGTCCTTCTGTGTCAGGCTTACTTTACTTATCATAATATTTTTGTGGCCCATCCACATCGTGGCAGGTGTCAGATTTCCTTCCTTTTTAAGGATGACTAATATCCCAGCGTGTGGACGGACCATGCCGTGTGTGTGCATTCATCTGTCAGTGGACATTTGGGCCGTTTCCCCCTTTTAGCTACGGTAGGTCCCGCTGGCAGGAATATGCACGTACAAGTTTTTTTTTTTTTGAAGATTTTATTAATTTATTTGACACAGAGAGAGAGAGAGATCACAAGTAGGCAGAGAGGCAGGCAGAGAGAGAGGGGAAAGCAGGCTTCCCGCTGAGCGGAGAGCCTGATGCGGGGCTCGATCCCAGGACTCTGGGTTCAGGACCTGAGCCGAAGGCAGAGGCTTTAACCCGCTGAGCCACCCAGGCGCCCCCATGTACAAGTTTTTGCCGGAACACCTGTTTGCAATTCTTTGGGGTGTTAAATCAGACTGTTGGAACCAGTCCCTGGGGGTGGACATTGAGGTTGTTTGCATTTTCTTTCTGCTACGGTAAACAACGATGCAATATGCATCCTCCCCAGCTCTGTGCCTCGGCCGAGACGTTCCCTCTCTCAGCTCATCGGTTTCCCCACCTGGCACATGGGGCTCGTAACACTTCCCACCCTATAGGACGGTGGGAGAATTAAATGTGGAGACTGGGATAAAGGGCTTGGAATGGGGCCCTGGTATACAGTAGGTGCTTAATTAATGCTCATCCTCCTGGGCAGTTCGGACCAGCCTCGCCTTTCCTCCCAGGTCCAGATCATCTGTCCACTGGCTTGCCACATGTGGGGAGGCGGTGGGGGGCATGGCCGGGGCACCGGCATGCTCAAGGGACCAGTCCCATGTGCTCCCCTGTGTATACTTTGATGAGCGGGCTAGGCATGTGCCCATGCAGGGAGTCCCTGGACATCATGGGATCCACCTGCCTCTGCTCACAGGCAGGAGCAAGGACACACGTGGGGAACAGTGATGCCACAGCCTTTCCCCTGTGCCTTCTCATGCAGCCCCAGCTCCTCAGCCCCAAGGAGATGGAGCTCGGAGAGGGGGCCAGAGGAGCCCAGCAGGAGGAAGCTGGGCCACCCTGTTGGTCTGCTTGTTCATTTATCCTTTCATGTACTGGGCACCTACTGTGTGCCAGGTGCTGTTCTAGATTCTGGGACACAGCACAGAACCAGGAAGCCAATTGTGGGCTCAGCGTCTGGTGGCCCATACCCTTCCCCTCTTGACAAATCAATAAACTGAGGTTCAAAGGAAAGCTGGTGACACAGCCCTAGCAGAAGAGATGGACATCGGCCAGGTAAATAATCTCTGGCAAATGCACAGATTTTTACCAAATGGGGGTTGGAGCTAAGAAGGAAATGAACAGGACAGAGAATAATTGGGTGTGTTCTCAGGATTGTCAAGGAAGTCTTCTTAGGGGAGGTGACATTTAGGCTGAGGGCTCAGTGATAAAGGAGAAGCTGGGAGCTCAGCCAAGACTTTGGGAAACTGTGCCAGCCTGACACAGAATATGCAAAGGTCCTGGGGCAGGACCGTGCCTGGTGTGTTGCAGGAGCAGTGAGGAGGCCAGGGTAGCTGGAACAGAGTGAATGAGGGGAAGAGAGGTAGGAGGTGAGGGCAGAGAAGGGATGAGGCAAGTTATGCAGGTCCATGTGAGCGGGCAGGGAGGAATGCAGTTTTGATCAAGAGAGCGCCAGAGGCCTATGAAAAAGTTTGGTTCAGGAGTGACTTAATCTTCTGAGCCAAGTTTTAAAGAAACTCTGGCTGCCATGTGTAAAACAGGCTGACGAGGGCCATTCATGCATTCATCCATTCGCCCACTCATTCTGCAGTCATTCGCTGAAGGAGCCTTGCCTGCAGCCCCCATCTACAGATGAGGGAACAATCTGAGAGAGCTGGAACCCCAGATCCAAAGTCACATCCAAATCCCAGCCGGGATTTGAACCCAAGCCTGGCCGGCAGACTTGCGTTCTAGCGGCGTCCCTCAGCCCCAGGTCTGCATCTGAATCATGGGGGCCCCCAGGGAAGCAACTCCTTAGGGTGATGGGAATGTCACTGCAGAGGCCACGTGAACAGGGAGTGCAGCGGGTGGTGCGAGCTTTGATGGGAGCCACAAGGCAGCGGTAGGCGCCCGGGGCAAGAGCATCTGACCCACCCCGGGTGATGGGGGGGTGGCGGACAGCACCAATGGGGCTTCCTTGGAGAGGTGACATCAGGGCTGAGACCTGAAGGTTGAAGAGTCGGCCAGGTGAGGGGGGACGGAAGAGCATGGGAGCAGAAGGAACAGCATATGCAAAGGTCTGGAGGGGAGATCAAAGATGGCCCATGTGAGGACATGAAGCGTGCGTGGGGAGTTCGGAGCTCAGTGCAGAAAGAGGGCCAGACAGGGTGGCGCAGCGGAATGAGGAGGAAGAGGATGCCTCAGGGACCGGGGGTGCCTCCTAGGCAGCGTGAAATCCTGCATTTAGCCAGGGGACAAGAGCAGCCACAGATGGAACCAGGCGGACTAGGGACAGAATAGGCTTTGTGTTTTGAAATGTTCCCTCTGGTTGCCGAGTGGAGGTTCGGGTGTTGAGGTGGGAGGTAGGAGTGGGAGTCGAGGGGCCAGGCAGGACCTGGGGAAGCTGGGAGAGATCACTTCTGCCTTCTGGTCCCCAGATGGCTTTGCCTCTGTGTCATCCTCCACATGCATTGCTTTCCAAAGTCACCCCTAGGTCAGATACCTAAAACAAGATGCTTTTGAGGGGGTCCCCTCCTCACAGTCTTCCCAAGATCCCTGCAGTCCATGCCGAGTAACAGAGGAGGCAAAGTGGTCCGGCCACCTGCAGACATAAACATTGATGATGGCACAGCAAGCCAACAGTGGGCGGGTGATCAGGCAGAGGGACGGTCCCCACTCACGTTGGCAAGGAACACCCTCCCTGGCAGGCTCGGGTGGGGGGAAGCAAATGAAGGCCAGGTGTGGGACCTCCCCCCCAACACACACACAGTGGAGTCCAAGGCCCATCTGTCCCTGTGCTCACTTTGTTCCATGTACGCCACCACCAGGTGGGGGCATGATGGTGGATGGTGGACGCCAAGGCTCTGGCAGTTCCAGAGACAGAACCCAGGTGCAAGGTGCAGCCAAGGGGATCTGCCAGGTCTGGAGGGCAGAGTTGGAACCAACCCTGGAGCTGGGTCTGGAGATAAAACCGATTTGGTCTCAGACCCTGGAGTGCAGCAAGGGGGGGTCTGGGGAGGCCGACGTCAACCACAGCTGAGCCCTATTGCATGCTGGGTGGGTGACACATACCACTTCATACAGAAGAGGGCAAGATTTTTGTTCCTTCTTTCAGAGAAGGGAATGAAGCTCTGTGGCAGGGAGTAACTGAACTAAAGTCAACACGAGGAAGAAGCTGTCCAGCCAAGATTTGAACCCTGATCTGTCTCGAGTCCAGGATCTGTCCTGTTGTCTTTGCCAGGTGGGCGGGGAGGATTTTCTACCGGCAGAAGCACCCCTTCGCTCTGGGATGGCACACACATAACAAACGGACCAAGATAGTCTCTTCTGCTGCCCATGACAGGCATCACTAATCAACAACTGAACTCTTTCCCCAGGAGACAGGATCCAGGCATTACTAATGGATTGCAGCATCTCTTTTCACGGTAGAACTGGGACACCGGCTCAGAATCTTTCTCAACCCAGCCCCCAAGCAGCCACTTCCCATCAATGAGCAGGTGTGCAGTTGGAGTTGTGGGGTAAACACGGGCTGACTTCTCTTTTCAGGAAACACTGCTCCTTCATCTTCTAGAATGACATTTTTAAGTCACAAATGTAATTCTTTCCCTGTGAAAAATCCCTTCGGTTTCTTTTCATTACCCCAACGATGAAATCATGAAATCCAGACTCCTGGCCCCACCTTTGCCATTGCTCTTCGCTCTGCCCATCGAGGCGTCTCTTAGCTCTTTGAGGAGATCTTCTGCCTCCAACCACACCCCAGCTAAAGTCTCCCCAACACCTCCCACTCCTTCATGTTACCATGCTTTTGTTTCTTTGGAACAATTGTTGCGATCCACAATTATCATCTTTGTTCTTCAGTTTGCTTGTCCCCCCCACAAGGCAGGGTGTGGTCTCCGGGCTCTGGAAAGTGCAATTGGCACTTCGGGGTCCTCTCCCTAAACCCCCAGAGCAAATCGTCTGGTTGGCTCAGCTTGTGCCCTTGGTCCAATCTGTTAAGACGGTGCACGAGGCCAGGGGCACTGTGTTAGTGGGGCAGAGGGTCAGGGGTGAGTCTCAGGAAAAGCCAATGAGTTGGGCAGACACCCCAGAAAAGGTGTTAGAAAAGCAACAATAAAACAATAAGTAGAGTAAATAATAATAGCAAGTAATCATAGCTAATATTAAAGTTTCAATATTAAGTATTAGCCACATGTGGCAGGTGGGGAAACTGAGGCACAGGGAGGAAATGCAATGTGCCCAGGCTCACACAGTAAGTACTTGAGCTTTCACTAGAAACCTCCCTCCCCAGGAGGATAAATAACCACACAAGACCAGACCGAGACGAGACCCCACGCACGATTGGCAACACGGACACAAGACTCCCTTCTCCTGGGGACTGTGGCCCTGCCGTTCCTCTCTTCCTCCCAAGGACGATTCCCTCCCCACAGTGTCTCATATCCTCTGTGACCTTCATTCAGTCTTGGCATGGCTCCGCGAACACGAACACGAACACGTAGGGCTTTAACTCTGGAGCAATTACATTCTCTTTGTGGCTGCCCTGCCCCAGCCTCCCTCCAGGGCCTGGCACCCACAGCTGTGGGTGAAGTTTGCGTGTCGAGGACAGGAAGTGTCTATCTTTATATTCCGGCATTAACTGAGCCTCCGGTTCATTGAAATGGCATTTTCTTTCTCCTCCTAATAAACTAGAATGTATTTTTTTAGCTCTTCCGCCATCACTTGATTCTCAAGTCTGAATTGTCTGAAGGCTTAAAACACTTCTGACTACATCAACACATTTTAATGTTTTCCTCTCCTGAATGAGAAAAGCAGGAAAAGGGGAGTGGGGGGTGGAGAGTGAAAACATTTTGATTGTATTAACAGGAGTATAGAGTGTAAAAACAGGGAGGTGATCGTGTCACATTCTCTGCTTGGAACCTCACCAGGAGGAGTGTACTTAATTCAGAAAACTCTGATAAACTGGCGCATTGGGAAGAAGCAGGAGGATTGGGTATATAACACGTGTCATTCATTTTTCCACTCACGAGCATTTACTGAGCACTTAATTTGTGTCAGGTGCGGTTTAAGGTGCTAGGGATACAAGTGTGAACAAGCAGATAAAAAGCCCTGCCCTGGTGGCACACAGAATGTGTGCGAAGACAGATGTTACGCAGTTAACTACACAATTAACTATCACAGTTAATGATTTAAACACAGGCTGCTGCAGGAGGCCGGAGGCAGGGAGGAGGACCACATCTGACTTCTTAGCTATCGGATAAAGGGTGGGGGAAGCCAAGGGCCTGGGAAGAGCATTTCTAGCAAAGGGAACAGCACTTGCAAAAGCCATGAGCCAGGAAGGAGCTCACAGTGGAGAAGGAGAAGACAGAGCAGAGAGAGGTTGGCTGGGCCCTGTGGGTCCTGGGGATGGAGAGTCACCCCGTGGGGCCCTGGGATGCTCTTGAGAAGGGTCAGGTGTGGCTCCTACGAGGAATAATCAATGGACCAAACCTTGGAAGGGAAAACATTTGACAAACATGGACTGAGTGTCTGCTGTGCAGGCTGGGTGCAGAGGTCCCAGGGGCAACCAAGATGGGGAATACTCCCTCTTTTTAATGGATGGGGAAATTGAGGCTCAGAGAGAGGACATCGATTGCCTGGGGCCACAGAGCTGCCAAGTGGCAGGTGTGTGACTCCAAAACCTGGGATTCATCTGGTCTCCAACCCTGCTCCTTAGAAAAAAATCTGAAAGACTGCCTGGAGGAGGAGAGAAAAGGAGGAAGAGGAGGGAGGAGGGGAGAGGGAAAGAGGAATTGGGGGAGGAGGGAGACTTTCTGAGTACCCTCCAGGCAGCAGGACCAGGGCCGGGGAGAAGATGTAGACCAGGGCCGGGGAGAAGATGTAGGCCAGATTAAAGGAAAATAGCTCTTAGCAATGCCCAAACAAAAGTGGCTCTCCCAGATGGGGAGTGAGGGTCCCATCACTGGAGGTGTGCAAGGCTAGCCTGTGTCAGAGAGGGTTTTTTGTTCTGGGAAATCCACTGTCCTCCTAGGCCCCCTCAACTCTCTGGAAACCTATGATGAGAGGGTAGATGGGGCCCAACCTGAGACCCCGAAGCAACCTTGGCTTAGCTCCACTCAGTGTCACTAAGACTCAGTTTCCAATTCCGGCTCTTCTGTGCAGGCCTGGGCTGGTCCTCGTCCCGTCCGCGCCTCACCTGTAAGATGGGGTCATAACAGTCCAGACCTCCCAGGGCGGCAGAGGGTCCCCAGGAAGTACCAGGAACAGTGTCTGGAACAGAGTGCACTCAGGAAAGGTAATGGTCATATCTATTGGTTAGATCTCTAATTCTGGCCATCAGTGGGACTGTGGTTGCCACTGGGGCCTTGGCGGGGCCCGGCACACACTGGGAGAGCCTAGCAGCATCTGTCAGGCCACTGGGAGCAATGACATCCGCGTCTCCAACTCAGCGCTCTGGGGACTCCTGCTCAACTGCCCAAGGTAGACAGGTGCCTCTTCACTGAGTCATGGGGCTCATGGGGTCCTGCCCGGAGCCGGGGGCTCTCACATCTCAACCTTGTCTCCTAGCCCCTGGGCCTCTGTCCTCACCCACCTGGATCAGCTCCAGCTCTCCCTCCTCAGCCCCGTCGTCCCCCCCTCAGCAGCCAGAGGGCGCCTGGGAACACCTGAATCAGGAGCCACCCTCCTTTGCCCTCCGCCCTCCTGGGCTCCCTCCTCTCTGGGGTAAAAGCATGAGGTAAAAACCCACAGGGTCCTGTGGGACTCTCCTGTTCCCTCCCTGTCCTCCCCTCCTCCTTCTCTCCCCCCTCTCACTTTGCTACGGACAGAAGGGCCTTCTCCAACACGCTAGACCCTGCCCCTGCCCCAGGACCTTTGCACTGCTGTGCCCACTGCCTGGGATGTTCTCCACCCACTGCCTTCAGGCCTTTTGTTCACATATCCTAGTGAGGCCTTCCCTAACCACCCTATTTAAAAGCACACCCCCAGCCCTTCCCCTTTCCTGCTTCATTTTCTGCCCTGGCACTTCCCACCATGGATTTATGTGTCTGATTTCATGTCTGTCTCTATTCACAAGTCAGCCAGAAATTGTTGCCTATTTTGTTCCCTGTTGTGTCCCCAGGGCCTGGCATGCAGTAGGCGCCCAATAAGTATCTGTCAGAAGTGTGGATGAATTAAGGAAGGAGCAAAGTCAGACCTGGGGCCCGAAGCCCAGGCCTGCCCCTCCCAAGCCATGTGCGTGTCAGGGCCCCCCCTCCCCTCCGAGCCTCGGTTTGCTCTGCTATAAAAAGGGGCAGAAGTCATCAGTCCACCAGCCAGGTGCTCATTGGATGGAAGTTTCTATTGTCCTGGGTCTGTGACCTTTCCCTTTCCCTGGGCCACCTGCTCCCAGCTCAGGAAGGTCCCAATATTTCAGGTTTTTTTCCTGTTCCAAGAAAAGTCATGACCATAATGGGGGATGAGGCCACAGGCTGGGGGCCCCCGTGCAGCGTCTGAAATGCAGCGGCCCCGAGTCTCTCTGGCACAGGAAAGGCGCCCCCCTCAAGGGCCCCAGAGTGCCAGGCTCCAGGAGAGGGAGCCGCCCGGGTAACTGGGACGCCAGGCGAGTGGATTTATTTAGCACTTCCCGTTTTATCTTGCGCGACATCTCCGCTGCCAGGACGATCCCACTCGCAGCCGCATGGTCGGGTGGGAATTTGAGAGGGTGGCAGGGGGAGGGACGCTCCAGCCCCTGCTGAGACATCCGTCCGTCCCGCCTCACCCACTGCGTGTCCTGGCCAAGCCACGTCCCCTCTCCCCAAAGAAGGTTTCCTTCTTCCTTCAGAGGCGTGGGACAGCAACTCCACTGACAGTCCAGCAGTCACCTGCTGTGTGCCAGGGACCACCCTCAAATGCACGGGATTAAAGTCAGCTCAGCGACCACGGCACAGTGTGGACCGTCCACCTGTCTACGCAGGCTGGGCTGAATCCCCTGCCACTCGACTTCCGGAAGGATAGTCCTTGTACCCGAACTGCAGACTGAGGGTAGCTTCATAGTTTTCTGGGGGAGAAACAGACTTCTAAGTGCCTGCACCTCTCTGATTGGCTTGTTTTGGGGACAAGGGATGTCACCCTGACCGACCCCCCAGGAGTGAGAGTGATCAGTGCTTCATCGGGCCACATGCCCCCACTCAGAGCCTTCTCCCTCTGGCCAGAATAAACCCTTTCCCCTTCACCCACCTGTCGGGGTGCCCCAGGGCCACCCCCATCCCACTGCACCCAGTGGGCTGCCACCGACTCCCAAGATGCACCTGGGCATGGTATGCAAATGAAGTGAGTTAACTCTTTCACACAAAGGGGAGGTCCCACACACTCAGGCAGGTGTTCAACTATCCCCAAGGTGTGCTTGGCTCTGTGGGATGGGTTGATGAACCCCCCGGTCCCCCAGCCAGCTTTCAAAGCAACTTCCGTAAGTAAGTCATAAGTAAGCCCAAGGGCTAGGGCTGGAAGGGTCAGGAGGCCAAGTGTGGCAGCAGGCACACAGGCGGGGAAAACGTCCAGACGCACGACCGTCGGGGAAAAAAAGGTTATGGATTCTGCAGTCAGGCTGGGCTTTGTTCCGATCTTGTCCCTGAGCCCGTGATGTCACCTCTTGGAGCCTCAGTCTCCTTATCTGTAAAATGGGCCTCAGGAAGGTCCGTCCTGCCTGGGCATCACCAAGTTTCAACAAGATAATTCAAGCTGTATTTGGACTTGAGCGCTCCTCAAACAGAAGTCTCTAGGCAGTGCTTGACCACTGGTCACTCAATGTTTTCCTTAAATCCACTTGCTTCCCTGTAAGTAAACTTCTTTCTTAAAAAGAAACTGTTAGGTCGCACCTCTCCAGCCAAGCGAAGGGATACGCCAAGGCAAGTAAAAATAACAAGTTAAAGGAGTCAGGCTGCAGTTTACAGAGACAAACAATGAGGGGCCCAGCCGAGAAATTAACAATGTTCACCGGCGAAATTATCAGATTGGAGCCGCGGCCTGTGTTCTCCCGCAGAGACTCCCAGACTCCCGGCCAGGTCGGTGCTCTCCTTCTCGGGAAAAGTACTGAGCAAACATTAGCTGGTAGGCGTTCAGGACCCACCTAAGACTTTCTTCTAGAAAGAAAATACAAGGGACTAGCTCTGGCAGTCACGGATTCCGTGGTTTTCCGCGCTGCATGTGACTCACCTAGATTGCCCCGCGTCCTCCCGGAGGCTCGGGTGCCAAGCATGGGACCTGTGATAGAAGTGGGGGGAGGCCCTGGCTTGGCATCTGGATGGCGAGGTTAGGTGTGTCCCTTGGACCCTGGATGCAACACCTAGGGCAGCCGCCACCACACCCTGCCCCGTGGAAAATCCAGGACTCTGTCCCTGAGAGCAGGTGAGACAGGATGCCCGTCTGCTCCTGGAGCCAGTAGGAGGGGACCGAGGCCACTTTTGAAGACTGTCATTGGGTCCCCAGGGAGGTGGTGCCCTAAAGCCCCTTGATCTCTCAATGTCCCCAGCAGGTATGGGGTCCCCCAGCCTTCCCCAAAGCCCCAAAGCCTGGATCTCATGGCCTGGATGCTGGTGATTTATGGTCCGGGGTCCGGTGACTCCAAGTACTGTGTCTTGGGGATGCTAACCCCTTGATTATCCAGGAGCAGCAAAGTGCTGGATGAGTTTAAGCAGAGTCACCTTCTGGGCAAGGTTCCCTTACAGGTTGAATAGTACCCCCCTAAAAGAGATACACTGGAGTCCTAACCCCCTAACCCCCGGGCCTCAGACTGTGATCCTGTTGGAAAGTCAGTTCTTTTCAGGAAGTCATTAAGGTTAAATGCAGTCATGCACGGGAGCCCGAATCCAATACGGTGTTCTCATGGAAAGGGGGAATCCGGACACGGAAAGGGACAAGCACGGAGGAAGATGGTGTGAGTGATCCAGGGAGGAGAAGGCAGCCATCTACATGTGCATGCGTGTGTGTGTGTGTGTGTGTGTGTGATTCTTTACCATTTCATAGCACAGTCAGCTTATGCGACCATTACCGCCACGGAGATGCACAACTATGTCACCACAAAGACAGAAAGATGCCATTTTAAGAAAGAATTCTTTGAAGGACCCATCAATTCTACCCCTCGTGCAGTGCGGATAGTGGTGCTGATCTGGGTTTATAAACATGTAAATATATGCATTTGCTCATGTTAAAATAATAGAAAAATAAGCTGAAAACTTCCATAAAAGGTAGAACATGATCGCCAAAGCTCTGCACTTGCATCTTGCATTAACAAGTTGTCCTGGAGCGCCTTCTTCATGGGTCTATGCTCCCAATCCTTTTTCATAGCTGTATATTACTCCACCGTGGGGCTGTACCTGGTCAGCTCCACCTGTTCTCTCCCCTGGGATATTTAGATTCGATAATTTCTTTACACTTCCCAAAATAATTCCCTGGGTCCCAGCTCTGGGGACCCTCACAAAAAGACCTAGTGAGATCACTTCAATTATACCTAATTTCAAGGCCAAGAAACTGAGGCTAAAAAGGGAGATATGTGTTGTTTGTTCAGGGTCATATGATGCAGAAGTGGCACAGTCAAGAATTTTTATGACAGTTTTGTGTTGAGATATAATTTACCCACCAAACCATTCACCCATTTGAAGTGACTAATTTGATCATTTTCAGTATATTAACAAACCATCATCATCACCAACCACCCACAATCTAATTTTTGAATGTTTTCTTCACCCCAAAATAAGCCCCAAAAGAATTCATTGTCCAATCCAAGATCATAAAGATCTATGCCTATGTTTTCACCCAAGAGTTTTAGCTATAATATCTAGGTCTATGATCCATCCTGAGTGAATTCTTATATATGGTGTGAGGTAGGGTATCAAAATTCATTCATTTGTGTATGGCTACACAGCTTTCCCAGGACCACTTGCTGAAAAGACCATTTTTTTCCTCACTAAATTAACAACCTTGTTGAAAATCAATTGACCCTGGGGCACTTGGGTGGTTCAGTGGTTAAATAACTGATTCTTGAGTGGTTAAATAACTGAGTCATGATCTCAGGGTCAGGCTCCCAGCTCAGCAGGGACTCTGTTTGGGCTTCCCTCTCCCTCTATCCTTTCCCCATCACTCCCCCTCAAGTAAATAAATAAATCTTTTAAAAAAGAAAGAAAAAGAAAATCAGTTGACCCTACATATGTATTCTGAACTCTCAATTCTATTCCATTGACCTGCCTGTCTCTTCCTATGCTGGGATCACAGTCTCTTGAGGACTGTAGATTTGTTTTTGGCTTTTTGTTTGTTAAGTCGGCTCCATGTTGGGGTGCCTGGATGGCTCAGTCGTTAGGCATCTGCCTTTGGCTCAGGTCATGATTCCGGGGTCCTGGGATCGAGCCCCGCATTGCTTTCTGCTCAGCGGGGAGCCTGCTTCCCCCTCTCCCACTCCCCCTGCTTGTGTTCTCTCTCTCGCTGTGTCTTTCTCTGTCAAATAATAAATAAAATCTTAAAAAAAAAAAATTAAAAAGTTAAGTAGGCTCCACGCCCACTGTGGAGCCCAACCTGGGGCTCAGACTCATGACCCTGACATTAGGACCCAAGCCAAGATAGAATCAGATGTCCAACCGACTGAACCACCCAGGAGCCCCCAGTGACGGTAGCTTTGTATTACCATTGGAGACTGGGAAGTGTGAGCCCCCACCTTTGTTCTTTTTAAAGATTGTTTTGGTTATTCTGGGTCCCTTGAATTCTCATATGAATTTTAGGATCACCTTGTCAATTTCTGCAAAGAGGCCAATTGGGATTTTGAAAGGGATGAGATCGAAGTTCAATTTGGGGAATATTGCCATTTTCACAATATTAAGCCTTCCAATCCCATTCACAAATGAGCTGTCTTTCATTTATTTAGGTCTCCTTTAATTTCTTTCAGCAACCCTTCTTTTTTTTTATAGTGTAAGTTTTACATCTCTTTTGATAAATGTATTCCTACGTATTTTATTCTTTTTGATCAGTTGTAAATGGAATCGGTTTCTTAACTGCGTTTTGTTTGTTTATTGCTACTGCATAGGAAGTACAATGGATTTTTGTGTATTGATCCTATGTCCTGCAGCCTCAAGGAACGGGTTTACCAGTTATAATATTTTCTTGGTGGATTCCTTAAGATTTTCTAAATAAAACATGATTTTCTAAATACAACGTGCAATAGAGCTAGTTTTACTCCTTCCTTTCCAATCTGGGTGCGTCTGATTTCAGTTTCTTGCCTAATCGCCAGCTTCTCGCCTCCAGTACCACGTTTGGTGGGAATGGTGAGAGCAGACATCCTCGCCTTGTTCTCGATCTTGGGGGGAAGAGATCCAGTCTTTCACCATTAAGTTATAATGTTAGCAACAGATACGCTTTGTCAGGCTGAGGAAGTGTCTTCTTTGCCTTGAGTGTTTTTATCATGCAGAGATGTTGAATTTTTTTTAAAAAAAGATTTTATTTACTTATTTGACAGAAAGAGAGATCACAAGTAGGCAGAGAGGCAGGCAGAGAGAAAGCGGGAAGAAGGCTCCCTGCCGCGTGGAGATCCCGACACGGGGCTCGATCTCAGGACCCTGAGATCATGAACTGAGCCGAAGGTAGAGGTTTTAACCCACAGAGCCACCCAGGCGCCCCAGAGATGTTAAATTTTGTCAAATGCCACAGCCAGGATTCAAAGCTATGTTTCTCTGAGTCCGGTACACCGGTGTTTACCATACTGAATTCATGGACCGCCCCCCCCAGAGGAGCCCCACATGGAACTCAGTGAAGAGCAGGTGGTCAGCAAATGGGTGTTCCCATCTGCCCCTTTTCTCTTTGGCATTTGAGGTAAACCTACACAGAGAGAGAGCGCGCGCACGCATATCCACCGTGTTTAGTTGGAGGGGTTGTATCATCACGGTGAAATCGTTGGCACAGGGGCAAAGTTGCTGTGGAGACGTTTTGGACCTCTCCTGCAGGGATTTAAGGCTGGGTTCTGTGCAGACAGTCCTGAACTTGGCATGGAGAGTCCTGTTTATACACAGTAATGGACAGCTGATGGCTCTCTTACAGTTGTCTCAACAAAAACATGATGGAGCTAATTACCAGGTTCTGGGAGACCCTGGAGTGGAGGTTGGGCTGGCAGAAGAAGATGGAAGCGTTCAAGGGCTGAGCTTTTCACCCAATGAGTCACACCCACAGCGAGCCAGGTGCCGGGGACCCAGATCCCCCCAGGCCCCACCTCCCGCTCCTACTGCTTTCCACAGTGTGGAGCTTTGGGGCTCTAGCCATGGCCCTGGGGAGAACATTCGCTCCTGGTTCTCTTGGAGCTTTGGCTTATGGGAAGTCTTGATTTGGTGTTACTGAGTCCTTAACACCTTCCTGACGCTCATCAAACTCCCGCAGCTGCCAGAGAGCTGGGACAGTATCAGACTAGAGGATTCTGTTCTCCTGGTATCGATTTTTCTGGTCCCCTAGGTAGCTACCCCGGTTTCCCCATTTACAACGGCCCCATTTATCAAGAAACCCTCTTCAAGATTAGGTGCCAGGTGTTTCACACGATGTAACTCGTTTTCCCTCCCAGCGACCCTAGGAGGTGGAGACTATTCTGAGCCCCCATTTATAGATGGACAGATGGAGGCACAGCTCGCATGGGGAGACAAAGACAAGCAAGCTGACCAAAATATAAAGTCAGTCCAAATTGTAATAAGTTAACTGGTACCAAGATGACGATGAACTTGAGCAGGATGGGCAGGGAGGGTCTCTAGGAGAATTGAAGGAGGCGGGGCATCTGACCTTGGCAAGAGCAGGAGGAACAGTGTCCTAGGCAGAGGGAACAGCCAGTGCAAAGGCCTCGAGGCTGGACAGTGCCATTTGCAAGGAACAGTGAAGAGGAGGTGTGGGCGGGGTGGAGTGAGCAAGGGGTACAGCTGGAGGTGAGGACAGGGAGGTGACATGGGCAGGTTGTTAAGGACCTCGTAGACTGCAGGGAGGACTTGGGTTCCCCCCCCCACCACCACCCGAGTGAGATATTATCTCTCTCCTTCTCTGAATTGTTAACTCCTGCAAGGCACGAACTTTTTTTAGCCTGTTTTATTCACCTCTGTGTCTTCAACGTTTAACACGGCCCAAGAGTGACGGGCCAAATGGATGGGTTTCCTGGGCACAGGCTACACTGGCTCTTATGCCCTTGCTGTGCTCTCAGAGGTAGATGCGGTTGCCCCTTTTGCAGATGGGAACAGTGAGGCTGAGTGGTTTGTTCCAGGTCCCGCCCCAAATAAGTGGCAACATTGGGACTCCTGCCATAACCCATCTTCCAGAACTAGCGGTCTCACTTCGCTCTGCCTTCATTGGGCACACACGGCTTGAGCACCTACTGTGTATGAGAAACCATCACCAAGATGGGGTTGGGTCTCCTTTGTGTGGATGAGAAAACCAAGGCCAGATTGTCAATGGTTAGGTCAGGGTCATGCAGCTAGGAAGGAGAACCAAACAGGCTCTGCGAACCTGGCCGCTGCACTGGCCGCTGGGAAACTCAAGAGCTTAATTTAGGTTCCTTGTTTAATTATTCATTCCCTCCTCTCTCTTCTCCTATTTATGACTTCCGCCTTCTCATTTTGTTCCTGGGGTTAATGCCTTTTGTTTATATCTGCATCTTTGGCCTGGAATGAATGAATCAACGATTTTGGAGGAAAAAAACCCAAATTCTAAACTTGTGTCCTTTTGTGGGCACAAGGCCCTCTCCAAATACATACCTTGGAGAAATAAAACACCTTCAGCGTGTTCAGAACTCATCTGGAAGTGTGCAGTCTTGCTTGGTGTCTTTGAACAAAACAGGCTACAAAAAAGTTTGTGCCTTGCAGGAGTTAACAATCCAGGGAAGGAGATAGATAATATGTCACTTGGGGGGGGGGGACCCAAGTCCTCCCCGAAGTCCGCAAGGTCCTCCAACCTCCTACGGCAATCCTTCCCCTTTATTGCACTTTCTTTTTTCTCATCCCATTTCGAGCACCAACTACAGGCTACACTCTTTACCTTGCTCCCTTTCACAGACGGGACACTGAGCCCCCAAGGGGCAAGCCCATTTTGCAGGTGGGAAGATTGAGGCTCAGGGACTTGCCCAGCGCGTCAGTGCCTGAGCGGGGGTTCCTATGGTGATTCGTCTGGACTCCAAGCCAGGGGGGAATGGTAATGATGTAGGATGTCTGTAGGAAATGCTCCCTCATCCATTCAACCCACACGCAGGGATCCCCAGGCCCTCTGGAGTCACACCCGGTGGGACCAGAGTAAAAACAGCATGATGGGTTAGAGAATGGAGCCTCAGTGGCTGGTGGCGGAGATCAAGGAGAGCTTTTCCCAGAAGCTGCCGTTTGAGCAGAAATCGTAAGGACAAGAGAAAGATCTCGGGGGAGCATTATTCCAGGCGGAAGAACGGCAGAGGCGAGGGCCCCGGGTGAGGAGGGAGTTGGGTGGAGGAACCGTCCAGAGCTGACGCGGGTGGAGCATGGGCACCCACGGACAAGTAGGGGGTGCGAGCGTGGATGCATTCGAAGGGCGCCGGGGGAGCCGGAGCAGAACTGAAAGCAGGGCCTGGCAAGCACCACGTCCTAGGTGCCGAGCGTCCTGGGTCCCGGGCGCGTGGCCGGAGGAGTCCCTCGCGCTGACGCCACCGCCCACGCGTCCCGCGTAGCCCAGAGCCCCGCGCCCCACGTGCTCTCGCGGTCCTTTAAACGCCCCGGGGCCACCTGACCAGCCCGCGCTGCCTCATTGGCCGGGGGGCGTGGCCGCCACGCGGCTGCGCAGTGACGCGCGCGGGCCGGCCCCGCCCCGGCCCCGCCCCCGGCCGGCGGCGGCGGCGGCGCTGGCGGAAGGGATGACGTCACCGGCTGGGGGGGCGCGCGATCCGGCGCGAGGGGAGCGCGAGCCGCAGTGAGTGTCCTCGCGCCGCCCGCCCGGCAGCCCGGCCGGCGCGCGCACGCCGCGAGCCGCTCGCGCTCCGGCTCCGCTCGAATCCCATGCAACAGCCAGGATGTGAAGCGGGGCAGAGCCGGGGGAGCCCAGCCCAGCCAGCCTCCAGGTAAAGGGTGGGGGAAAAGAACCCCGTGAATTCGAAAAAAATTGCAGGCGCTCCAGTGGGGGTCTGGGAGGCAGCGGAGTGGGCAGCGCGCCGGCTTTGTGCCGGGGAAGCCTGCACGGCCATTGTGCTCGGAGGATGCTCGGCTGCAGCCGGCTGCACGCCCAGCCGCTGCGCCTGGCTAGCGGCGTCCGAACAATGCCCCCGAGGGGCTGGGCCGGGGCGGGCAGGGGCCGCGGGGAGGGCTCCGCGGGCGGGGCTGGGGGGGGCTTCGCCGCGGCGGGGAGGAGGGGGCTGGGCTGGAATCGCCCGGCGCGCGGCGTTGGAAGCTGCCCAGCGCCGCCGGCTGCACCACCCCGGGCTGCGGGCGGGGCAGAGGCGCGGAGGGGGAACGCGCGTGTGTGCGGAGGGGCTGCTGGCCCCGGCGGCTCCCGGCCAGGCTCCCCGGGCGGGTCCTGGAGGCAGGGGGCGCTGTGCTGGGGGAGGGGAGCTCGCGGGCGCCCCGGAGTGGAGACCAGCCCGGGACGGGTGGCTCCAGGTGGGAGCGAGGGCGGACCGGCCGGTGCGCCCAGGGCGGCTGCTCTGCTCGCCGCCTTCGCTCTCCAGTCCCCTCCTCCGGAGACCTCCGACTCAACGCTTTCTCACCCTAGCGCCCTCCTGGCCTTGTCGATCCCTTGGGAAAGGGGCCGCCGCTCCGGCACCCTGGCCTTGCCCCACCCTTCTGCGGCCCCGGCGCCCCCTCCCAGCCCCCCAGGCGGGGCGAGGCTCAACCCCCAGCCCCAGGGACTCTGGCGGACCGAAGGACGGGCGCGCGCACCGGGCACCCGACCTCTCCTTGGCGCCGGGGGCCCCTTGGGGATCCCAGGAGAGGGGAAGCCGCCCCTTGAGCCAGCAGCCCGGGGGGTTTTGCGCGCCCCGGGAGCCCCCTTAGGGGCGGGGGGAGGGGAGGTGACGTCATCCAGGAGGCGGAGCCGTCGGAACCCGGTGAAGGGGGCGCTGGGGGGGTGTGCCCTGAGGATAGCCCCACGGAGTTAGGGTGCGGGAGCCGCTGGGCGCATGGGTTTCGGCCAGGTTGCGGCCAAGTTCACTGCTCCTTACGGAAATTTCTCCCAGATTTAGGATCCCCCTTAACCCCTCCTAAGTCCTGGACACTTCCCTCCGCGAAACCCCCTAAATCGGAGAACTCCCCTTCAGCCGCTTTTCTCCAGAATTCACAAATCAGGGAGCTCTTCCGCAAACTGGGATTTTTATTTCAGCCACATTCCGCACTATCCCCCCCATCTAGAACCTCCTCCTTAGTGACCCTTCCCCCATTTCAGATTCTCCTCTGGTAGCCCTGTAAATGGGCAGCTTTAGAGCGTACCGCTTCCTCAAATTAAGTCACCCCCTAGGGACCTCATCTCCCACATTAAGAAACCTCCCCAGCGCCTCCAACTGGGGGACGCCTCCCCTCCCCTTCCTAAGGCTCCACTGGGATTCCCCTGTTCCCCCCCTCTCCCTCTCAATCTGGGGGAGTCCCCCTTCTGAGCATGGGGCCCTTCTGTCACTGGCCCAACCCCTGAAAAACCAGCCTGGCCAACACAGCTAGCGAAGGGGGGTGGGGTCTGAGGTGTCCAGGTTGTGTCTGAGCACTCCACGCAGCCCGGACAAAGCTGGAGGGTCCCCGAGAGTCCCAAGGATAGGGACCCACCTGCTCTGAGCTGCCAGCGGCCTCCACTCAGACTTTGACTTCTGGGGTTCTAGCTTTCCCTCCATGTCCCCCATCAGTACTGTTCCTGGGGTGCGGGGGGCCAGGGCTCCTTTTGTTTGGGGCACCCTGCTTCCCCCCCTCCGAGCCGCCTCCCGCCTGCCCATGAGAAGAGAGAGCCAGTCCGCGCCTCTACTCCTGTGATACCAGCTGCTGCTGCTGGAGCTTTTATTAATGGCCAAGGGATTCGGTCGATTCTGCCATTTGCATAGCTCCCCTCCCCCTCCCAGGGTCCCTTCCTTTGTGCCCCCCTCCTCCTGCCAATCTCGCCCGCCTTCTGTCCCTCAGCTCTCTTCTTCCTCTGCCAGCTGATACTTTGGCTGCGGCAGGCAGGCAGCTGGGGCTGGGGGCGGCCGCTTCCCGCCCCCACACCCTAGAGCCCACCGGCTTGGACCTGGGTCTCCGGCTGCAGCCCCCTGCCCCCTGCAGTGCCCTCCGCCCAGCCACTCTCGCTGCCTGCGGTCTGTGTGTCTCCATTCTTCTTCTCCAGAAAGCTTCGTCCTGCCCCATCCCCTGGGCCCGGGGGGCACCTTCACCATGACGGTGCACTTCTGCTTGGGGCCTGGGCCCCCCACAGCCCCCTGGGGGACGCCACCGCCATACTCAATTGCCCTGAGACTTGGTATAATTGGGCTCAGGCAAACAAAACGTCGCGGGAGACCCGGCCTGCCTGGTGAGCTCATGCGCTTTCCTGTTCCTGCCACCCCAGCCGATGACATCGGCCCCCCAGGGGGTGACGGGGGCTGCTGCTGTCGTGCCAGTGGCTGTCCCGAGAGGAGAGGCAATGGCCTGGTCCACTCCCCACCCCCTGCAGGAGATGGGATGGGGCATTCTGGTGTGGCCCGGTACGGCCTTGGAGGAGACTGCCCAGGGTGGTCGCTGGGCTCCCCGGGGGATCCGTCCTCCCCCCAGGATCCCTTCCGGGCCCCTGAGCTGGACAAATGCTGGGTGTAGGGAGAGGGGTACCAAGAGCCAGGCCCGCACAGGTCCTCGCGCGTGAACTGGTGCTTCTGTTTCTGTCCCCTCCAGCGGAGATTCCGAGCCCCTTCCCGGCTTCCCAGGGGATTCCGGGTGTCTCCACAGGTCCTTGGGCCACCCTTGGAGACTTGAGGCATTTTTCTCCCAACGCCGGGACTGTAGGACCAGGAGGAGCAGGGCGAGGGGGAGGAGCCCCCCAGGCAGCAGGGACTTAGGGGCGGCATCTCTGGGTGGTCTCTTCTGGAACCACCAAACCACCATCCATTTGCTTCTTCTTTGGGTCACACAGAGCCTGGGGCTCTGCCTGGGGTTTCCTGGACCCGGGGCCGGTGACGGAGATGGATCGATTTCTGCTTCTCAACTTTCCGGGGCGTGACTCAGTTTCCCCTCCTGCCTTCTGGGTCAGCACCGAGAAGCATGTCACGGGGGATGGAGTGCCGCGCTCCCCTCCGACCGCTGCTCCCTGGAGCGGGGGTGTCAGGAGACTTGTGGCTCTGCTGATTCTTCCCGCAGCCGAGTGGCCCGAACAATGGTCAGCGAGGTGGCCCGGGAGGGACGAGGGACGAGGGATGGGCGGGGACACTGAGGCTCCAAGGCACAGGGATGCTTTTCCACCCAGGGGCCCTGCAGCCCTGCATTCACCTGCCGCCGGTGACTTCAGTACAGCCGCTGCGCGTGGCGGGGGGAGAAGGGGGCGTGTAGAGACTCGGGGATCGGGAGGAAAACCCTAAAAATAAAGGTGGATATTTATAAACCCTTCGGGTTTGGGGGATAATTGACAAAGCTTAATGTTTTCAACTGAGAGCAGTCCCCCCCACCACCCTGGCTGCATTAGTTCCATTTGTGAAGTCATTCGGAGCCGGCGGAAGGTTCTTGAAGTGGAGTGGGCTCCGTGGGCGAGTTGCGGGCTGTGGTCCCTTTCCCGGGGTCTTGTGCTTCTGGAGGGAAGCAGGGGGGCCCAGGTAGGGGTGCTGAGGTGCCAGGGGCCCCAGCTTGCCAACGCAGCCTCCTGGCACCCCCTTCCACGGCAGGGGGTGGGGGGAGGTGGGCAATCCCGTTTCCCAGAATTGGCGAGAAGGAAGCCGCACCTCTCCCTCTCTGGTGGAGCGGGCACAGGTTGCCCTTGCTCTGCCCTTCCCGGCGGCAGAAGATGCCTGGGTGGGGTGTTTGGAGAGACCCCTGCTGCCTGCCGGGCAGGGCGGCTCAGCCTGCAGTGGGGACAGGAGGGGACCAGACAGTGCCTGGGTGGGCCCACAGGCCGATACCACGGGAAACCTGCCGTGGGGCCGCGGACAGAGTCACTCCGGGGCCTGTACTGGGGTGGGGTGGGGGAAGGAGGGGTCAAGGGCTTTTCAGATGTTCTTAAAATTTTGTCTTCTCACCTGGCTGTGGTTTGGAACCAGAAAGGCTTGGCCTGCAGGGTGGAGGAGAGCTGGAAGGGGATGGGAGGGAATGGAGGTTCAGGTGCGCGTCACCTTGTCAGGGGCGGCGGGGGGGGGGGGGGGGGGGGGG
>CM052799.1:3195568-3222824 GCA_028533885.1 Nasua narica | reverse complement strand
TCCTTTCCCTGCCCTCCTCCGAGGAGACGCCGGTGCCCCCGCCCCTCCCGGGGGCCTGGCCAGTCCGAACGTTGGGCGGGGGTGGGGGGGTGGGGGGGGTGGGGGGTGCTATTCTGAGCTGCCAGGAATCCCCTCTTCTGTTCCCTGGGATCTGGGCATCCTCAGTCCTGCGGAGGCTGGAGGGATTCGGTACCTGAAAATACACCCGGGGTCTTGCCTGACCTTTGTGCTCTCTGATCACTCCCGCGGATTTCACCCCGGGGGTGTGGGTCTCGGAGCTTGGGGTTCCGGATTGCAGTGACCTCCTCCCACGAAAATGCTTTAACTGGGGCTCGATGGCAGTTTTTTTTTTTTTTTCTTTTTTCTTTTTCTTTTTTTTGAAGGGGCAGAATTTGTCGCGAACTCCCCGGGCGGTGTCTGTGGCTTTTGAGTTTTATATTTGTTTGACTTTTAAAGTCTTTGCTCTTAGCCCTCTTTAGGAAGGTCAGGAGGGTCCTTTCCTCCTGGGAGAATGGCAAATCCCAACTCCCCCGTCCCCCCCCTGCCAGGTTTTCTCCTTTCTGTCTCCCTCCCTGGGGGGGCCTCTCCTTACCCTTACCCTCTCTGTGTGGGAGCCTCCTTGCCTGCGAAATGAGGTTATTATGCCTCAGGCTTCGGGGTCCTGACTTCTGCGCCCCTACTCTGCCAGAGCTGTGCAAACTTGCAGGTTGGTTGGCCTCTCTGTTTCTTCGTCTTGGAGATCAGGACTCGTTCATGGCGAGCCAGGACATGAGATATTTCCGGTGAAGGACCTCCCTCGGGTCTTGGATGTGACTGCTGCTGGCAGCCTGCGACAGACTCCCGGACCCCGTGTGGCCCGCCAGCTGCAGCCCCAGGGACTTAGAGGCCTGGGACTCTGGGACCGAGGCAGGCTGCATGCACAGGGGCTGGAGGATGCTCCATTGTCATGTTGTCGCGTGGGCAGAAATTCAGGGGTTCTGGGGAAGCGAGGTCGACGCGTCTGTGTGTGTGTATAATTTAATGCCGCTTATAATTAACCCCGTGATCAGCAAATGAGGGGGTGTCGGGGGGAGGAGATGGGAAGAGCCACTCCGCCTTATTTGGACTTGGTGCCCGTGCCCCGCGCAGTGCTGGGAGCGGGCACGCGAGGAGCATTCCCATCGCTTTTGACCTTCCCACCCTGCCCCCCGCCGTCCGTGCGGCCTTCGTGCGCGGAGCCCCACTTTGCAGACCGGGAGACTGAGGCCCAGGAAGGGCCTTCGCTGGCCTGAGGGCACAGAGATGGGTGACAGGGCGAGGAGTTTCACCCCCCGCTCCCCGGGGCCAACGAGTCCTAGAACCTGAGGTCTTAACTCCTGGGGACAGGGGCGTGGCTCTCCAGTTGTCCAAGAGGTCTTTTGGATACGGTTTACCCGCCGGGGCTCCTGGGGGTCACTGTGGGGCCGCTGGGGCTCCCAGCTGCCTTCCTCGGAGAGGGAGAGCGTGGACACTGGACTGGGGCTGCCTGGGGCTCACATCCCCACTCCGGCTGTGTGTCGGGGCCAAGGAGCTCAACTTCGGTCCTCCCGTTGTCTCGTCTACAGAATGGAGAACAGTGGTACCCCTCGGACGGCGTTGTGGGGGGAGAGCGCCGCGCTGACATGTTGGCTAGACCCACCCGGCAGGGGCTCCCCAGCAGCCCCCCGATGGGGTCCAGCCTGGGAGGGATGTCAGGATGACTCAGCCGCTGCAAACTGGGGCGTTCCCCGTCACTGGCTGCCTAATCAAGGCCGCCCCACTTCTGCGGCAGGATCGGAGCCACGGGAGGCCCGGCGAGGCGGGTGGGGAGGGCAGGCGGCTGTCGCCGAGACTCGGGGCCCCCCGAGACCCCCAAGTGGTGCCCCCCCCCCGCTTCCAAGGCCCAGGGTGGGTCTGAGCCAGCGCCCCCCCCAGGGGAGGTCTCAGCTTTGAGGGCGCCCCCGCGGAGAGGCGCCCTGAAAGGGGTCCATGTGCAAGCTTGGCGCGGGGCCATTCACTCATTCACTCATTCACTAATTCATTCCTTCAGTCGGTTAGCATCTGTTGACTACTGTCCCCTAGAGAACGCGGGAGCCGGACTCTGGGTTCAAATTGTATCCAGTTCTGCGACTCACCGGCTGTGAGGTCTCGGGCCAGTTCTGTAGCTGACCTGTGCCTCAGTTTCCTCATCCATAGAATGGGGGCTTTGGCACTGCCTCACTAACGAGAGGGATGTCGTGAGGGCTCTAGGAGCTAAGATCTGCCTGGTGGGAAGCTCTGTGTACGTTCCTTCTTTTTCCTTTTTTTCTTTTTTTTTAAATAAAAGCGAAGTGGAATTAAATTGTGGGGTTGCGGCAGTAAACCGGGCAGGCTCGGTCCCGTGTTCCTTGGACCCTGCAGGTTATTGGGAGAGGCAGTGAGTATGTAAAAAAGCAAGGTAGGGTCGCCTTCGGTCAGGTTTTGCCGGGACCGGACATGTGGGCAGGACCCCGCAGGACACTGGGGGTGGGGGACCCGGCAAGGGGGAAAGGGGCCTACCTCGGAGTTGAGACTTAAGGCCCAGGGGTTGGGGACAGCAGTGCAAAGCTGGGAGGGGCCTCTGGAGGCAGGGGTGGGGGTGGGGTGGGGAAGGTAAGGCAGCCCAGGCAAGGGCCCTGACACTGAGCAGTTCCTCTAAGGTATCGTGCGGCCAGTTTGCTGGAAGGCCCCCTCTCCTTGCCACCCCAAGCTTGGGTATGAATATCATTGCAAACAGAGACCCCTTTAGGGAGAAGGGGAAACATCACTTGAAACAGCCACCAGGCCAAGGCCCAGAGAGGGAGGGGAACCAGCCTGAGACCATACAGCCACGGCTGACTACCGGTCCCACCAGCCCAGAGCAGGAAACTGAGGCAGAAGGGTGTGGCAGGAATGTCCTTCTCGAACCCCAGTGCCCATCCAGGCTGGGCAGCTAATGCCTGTGGGTGATGTGCCCCGGGCAGGGCCTCCCGCCCATCCTCCCGGTGAGCCCCCAGTGGCTCCATAGCCTGATATGAGCAAAAGCAGAAAATTCCAGTTTTACACGAAATTGCCCCATTTTACATCCTTGGAGCATTCTTTTCCTGCAAACACCTGCCCTGGCCGGGTGTGACCTCAGCCCCTCCTGTAGCCCTCCCTGAGCCTCAGTTTCCCGGGCTGTCCCACAGGTCTGAGAGTCACTGCCCTGGACGGGTTACTCAGAGGGCCCGGGCGAGATAACTCATGGGGAGGACTGAGGACAGCCCGGGCCAGCGTCCGCGCTCGATAAACGTTGGCTCTGATTATGTTAATATCGGTCATAATGATAAAGTCAACTTAGATGAAATGCCGCACAGAAGGGAGCTGCTGGTCCCTGAGGGGCAGGGGTGTGAATTATCTTCTGGCTGCAGGACCCATTCCTTAGGCTCTCTCGTCTTTTCTGGAACATAGCTCTTGGGTCTGGGGCCGGGCCTTATCTGAAGAGCTTGTCCCAGCAGTCTGTAACCAGGGGCGTTTTAGCTCCCCCTGGGACACAGGGCTACATTCGGGGACATCTGTGGCCATCAGGATTGGGGGGGTTCCTGGCCTCAGGTGGGTGGGGCCAGGGATGAGTGCCCAGGATGCCCCCCAAAATAACCCGGCTCTAAATGTCAGTAGTGCTGAGGTTTAGAAACCCCAATGCGCGCTCCAGACCTGTGGCGGCGGGAGAAATGCGCCAGGGTGACCTGGCGCCAGGGTGACTTGGCCTGCCCGTGACCGTGAGCCTCTCACGCTCTGCTCAGCCGTGCTGGACGCGGACGCCGGGGTGACTGAGGGGACCCGGTCGCACACCCGTCCCGGCCCTCGCTGCCCAGTTGATTTTTCAGAAGTGGGTAATTGCCCCTGACGTGCGGCTTCTGGAAGGCGTGGCCGGCTGGGGTTTCTGGCCACGGGCTGGGTCTGGAACGTGGGGGGGCTGCCTGGTGCAGACCTTCTTCCTGCTGCTTCCCCCTGGCCATGGGCGCCTGGACCCTGTCCCCCCCCAGGGAAGGGCTTAGGGAGGCCTGAGCGCCCGAAGTGGGAATCCTGGCACAGGCCCCTCTGGCTGCGTGAGGCGACCCCGTTACTCTCCTGTCCCACCCGAGCCTTGGTTTTCTCATCCGTAGAATGGGGACCCATCTTACCTGCTGTGTCATGGGGATTCGCTGGTTTCATGTTGATTACACCCCCCCCCCTCCCTCCGCCCCGGGCGGCCAGGTGGCACACGTAGGGGCTCAATGACTGTGCCCTCCCACCGGTCATCTTCATGAGGAATTGGAGGGAGGGGACGACCCCAAACCTCCAGTTTCCCAGATGACTGCCCCAGAGGGGACGTCGCCCAAATAGGCATTAAATCCCCGTCGCAGAGCCCGGCCTCGCGCCTGGCCCTCCGGCTCCACTCCCTTTTTTTCCGCTCACCCTGAGAATAGCCCCAAAGTGCCAGCCACTGCTCCCGTCTTGCAGGGGGGCGGGAAACTGAGGATCGGAAGGGACATTGCTGCTGGCCATTCTGGGTTCCTGATCTGTTCCAGCTTCTCAGGAGCTGTGTGACTTGAGGAAGTCACTTTCCTTCTCTGGATGGCACCCCCAGACTGCCCTCTTGCCAGCCAAGCCCCTGCAGGCTTCTGCACCCCTCCTGCTTCTGTCTCCCTCCCTCATTCCGCACCAGCCACGGGGGCCATCCTCGGCCCCTCCTCCGGGCCTCCGTCCTTGCTGTTCCCTCTGACCCGCCTGCCTGGCTTTCGAGAGCCACCACCATCCCCCGCAGGCATCAGCGTGTCTCGTTGTCCAGATCGGGCAGGTCCCGGCGGGGAGAGCCCTGCGTGCGCGGCTCCCTGGGCGGGGAGGCCGGGAGAGCAGCTCCCTCGTGGAGATGCTGTGTGACTCCGGCCACTTGCTTGCCTTCTCTGAGTCTCTGCATGTCTGAGATGTGTCCAGCACAGAAGCAGTGACGCGTGGCTGTTGAGAGCATGGGTGTCTGGAGGTCAGGGGACCCTGAAATAGTCTGTGAGGTCTCCTGTCTGTCAAGGAGGAGTTAGGAAGTCCAAAGGCCGGGGACCCCCAAAAATGCATAATAGCTGGGCCAGGGGGTTTTAAGGCTCAGCGGGCCCCGATGTTCTTTGCTACCCTGTGTTTCTGGCCAGGTGGGTGGAGAAGTTGCCAAGGAGCCCCCAGGGACGGGAGGCTAGGCTTTCTTTTGGGGATCATATTTGGCATTTTGGAACCCACGTTCAGGTCTTGGCTTGGCCTCCTGAGCAGCGTGCCCCTGGGTCAGTGGACTTCCCTGCCAGGGGCTCTCTCTCCTTGTCTGTCAGATGGGAGCGAGCTGGTCTCCTGGGCGGTTGAAAGGGTCCCTACCGAGCGTTTGGCAAATGCTGGTGTGTTGAAGGCTCCCCGATAATGTGGCTGAACATCATCGAATATTCCATGATGGTTAATCTCTGGGGGCAAGTTGGGAGCTGCCCACAGAACTTGGAGGACGAAGGCTTTGGGGCTGCTGGAAGGTGGCTGGGCCCGTGGCTGGCTTCTCCCAAGGGTGTCACGTCAGGCCCGGAGCCTCCCTGCTCTGGTGCCAAGAGCAGGCTGGCGGGAGCGGGGGGCGAGCCCCGGGCGGGCGCGATTGAGGTGCCCAGGACCTGCCCAGGACCCTGGGTCCTGCCCAGGACCGACCTCCGTGGCCGGAGCCCTTGGCAGGGGCGGGGGATCAGTGCTGACCTTGGGGCTCTGTGTCTCAGTCATCCTGCGGGCTTGCATCGAGGCCTCTGGACTCCCTGGCCAGTGCTCCACCCGGCGCCCCTCAAATTCCAACCACCCACTGTGATGTGTACCTTTAGCCCCTGCTAAAGGGGTCCCCCTGATGATGGTGTTCTTTTAAACCGATCTCTTTTAAAACTTCAAAGAGAAAACTTGGTCTTACGCTCACGAGTGGGGGACCTGGTATGTCCTTGACTCAGTAGGTGGAACCTTAAAAGTAAATGTGATGAGAGTAAAACACACACACGCACACACAACCTGACATTAAATGTTAAATTATTCTGCTGCTGCCGGAGGCTTAAACACAGGCCGAGGGCTAGCGAGGCATTGAAGCCCCCTTAGCCCCCACCGGAGACTTCCAACCTGCCGAAGACTGGAGGGAGCCGAGGACAGGGGCGGCCCTCTTGCTGGTGGCGTCAGCATCCCCGAATGTGGTGGAACGGTGTGGGGGGCGGTCTCCCGGCCACACTGGGTCCCCTCCCACCTTCCGACAAAGGTGCTTGGACTTGCCCACGGCATCCGAGTTTTCTTTCCCAGCGGCCTGGGGAGAAGGTTATTTCTCCCTGAATTCAATTAATGAGGCTATTAAAAACTATTTATTTTCCCTGACAGTTGTTTACTGAGGAGAAGGAGATGGATTGGCCAGGCGGCCTCACCAGGCAGGCACGAGGCAGGGTGGGGGGAGCCGGGTGCCTCGGGCCCTGGCGCTTGGGGAGTGCAGACCGCGGGTGGGGTCCTGCTTCTGGGAGCCATGGAGCACAGGGACTGAGCTTGGTCTCTGGTCACTGTTTCTGACCTTGGAGTCTTTGGGGAGGCAGACTCGGGGGTGAGTGAAAACCATGCGGGTCTTGGATGCAGGGGACTGGCTCCCGTGACCTCCCTCTTGTCCACCCGGGCTAAGATCTCGCAAATGCCCTGGTTTGAAACCTAAGGTATACCTTGCTGCCATCTGTACTCCATGATTCAGTTCTGTCCAGTGGGGTAGACAAACGGAATTTCCCAGAAATGCCTTTGAAGGGAGTAGCACATGCTCCCTTCTACCCCCTAAGCTGGAATATGGAGGTGATGGTAGGCATTCAGGCAGCTCTTTTGGACCACGAGGCAGGTATCATGGCTAAGAATGGAGGAACAAAAAGATGAAGGCTCCTGGCTCCTGAAGACTTTGAGGTGGGCCAAATAGCCCTGAAAGGCCAACCTGGGAGTTTTCTTTACGTGATGAGAGAAATGACGCCTCTCCTGTGAGTTCTATGGCACCGGAAGCCCAGCTTGGCCCTAATAGTGGTAGTATGCGAGCCTCCAGACACACCCTGTCCTTCGGGTCTCTGCCCATTGGGAAGTGAGGCTTTCTTGACCTCCCCATTATTCAGATTTGCAAAATTACTATTTGCAAAATAATCGGTAAAATGATCACTGGGCAAAAATTCGCCCCTCCCCCACTCCCCACCTGTCCCCGTACCTGCTCTCATTTTAGGTGAAGCACCTGTCCCCAGCTCCCCGTTGTAGGCATCTTATCCTCTGCCGCCCGCTCTGGCTGGGACTCCCCGGGGAGGCGTTTTTAGCCAGCCTCCTCCGCTGTGTCCACAGCAGCACCTGTGCGTGCCCAGTAGGGCTCCGTGCCTGTGTTTTGCCTAAACAGGTCTCTATTCACAGCAGGAGCCATGAGGCTCCGGGACGCCCCGAGGTTCTCCAGCTGGCTGGTGGCTCCCCAGCGCTCCCCTTTCATCCCCACCCCCCAGAGTCGGTCAGTTCGCCGGCAAGTCTGTCCCAGCGGCTGCTCCTGATCCTTCCTCTCGCCCCCGTGTTCTCACCTCGCCTCCAGAAATAGCCCCTTTAAAATAGCCGCGTCCCCACGTTCCCGGGCCTCTGCCTGCCCACGGTCGTGACGCCGTGCTGACGGGCCGGCCTCCTTATTGCTGTGGGATTTTTAAAAATATAGTTGGTGTTAGGTGTTCCCCCCCTTTATGCCTGAAGATGCTCAGACATCCTCAGGGTCGCTTTCCCAGCCCCGAAACCTGTCCTTTCGGGTTTCGAGCTGCGAGTCACCGGGGATGCACCCTTGAGCCTCGGCTCCCGGGGGGTGTCTGGTTTGGGCAGCTGGGGCTAATGCCAGCCAGCCTGGGTGGCCCGGTGCGGCCCGCCGTTCCCAGCCTGGCCCGGAAGCCCCGAGTTGGAGTCCCAGCACCACCTCTCGCTGGCTGTGTGACCTCGGGCAAGCGGTAGAACTCTGAACCTCGGTTTACTATTTTGGAAATGGGACATGTCTGGGGTTCGGTCAAAAGGGTGGAACTTGTCCGAGCCTCAGTTTACCGGCCTGTGACATGGGGACGTCTCGGGCTTAGGTAGATGGCCGAATTTCTCCGAGCCTCTGTTTCTCCGTCTGCAGATGAGACGCCCGAGGGTTTCTCCTTGGGGCCTGGCGCCCTGCGTTTTCTCGAGATGTGAGCCAACCTCGTTCTACCATTCGGTCCCTCTGGGAGGACCGCCACCATCCATCTGACAGCAGGTTATAGTGAATTTAGCAGCGGCTCTGGGCCCGCCACTTCCGGGAACGCCCAGGAAACCACTTCCTCCCCCAGGGACTTGGTTTTCCTCATCTGGAAAATGGGCCCATTTCACGGGCGCGTCTGCCAGGAGGCAGCCGGGAAAGGAGCCTCCTCCACGGTTTCCCCTCCTGGCCGAGTCCAAGGCAAGTGCTCTGGAGACGTCACAGACGCCCTCCTGCCGTGTTTATTCTTGTCACCGACAGAGCCCATGGAGCCTGTGGTTAGGAACTGGACTCTGGGACTGGACGGCCTGGGTTCAAGGCCCAGCTGGTTCTCACCTGCTGTGACTTGGCCTCTCCCGGCCTTAGTGTCCTGCTCTGTAAAGGGGGGAGGTACTGAGGACTGTACCCTCCCAGGGCCTTTCGGAGCGGCCAGTGGGGCGTGAGGGTGAAGGGCTGGGGCAGCGCTGGGGCTCCAAGGGAGGGCGATGTGGCCTTTACCCACTAAACATCAGGCCCCTTCCATGTGCTGGCTCAGCCTGGGCGTGGGGGCGGGGAGAGGGACACCGCTCTAGTCCATCTGCTTGTGTGTCTGGCCTCATGATCCTGGCTCCACCCCTGGGTCCCCTCCTTCCCCCGCCCACCAGGGCCGGGATTATATGGCCCTGAGGGACATGCCCAGCCCAGGCCACGGGCTCTGCGGGGGCCACCTCTGCTTCCTGCATTCGCTCAGCAGGTGTTAGGCCGCCGGATGGCACAGACCGGGGCTGGCGGCTCAGGAAAGGGCAGGGGGGCAGCGTCCAGCGATGGCTCAGAGATGGGGACAGGAAGGGCCCCCTGGGAGGAGGCGTGGAACCTTCCGCTGCTGGCCCCGGCGGCCCTGCGGCTAGTTCAGCTGTAGCGGCCGCCTCCCTCGTGTTTCTGTCCTCTGGGCTGGTTTCCTGGACCCCTCCTGGGTGCCGGGTTCTCTCCGGACCCGGCATGGGAGGAAGCTCCTGCCTTTGTGGGACTCAGGATCAGGGAGACACAAGAAACAAAATAAAATACGTGTCCCATTAGATGATAAGAGAAAGTGAGGCGAGAAGGGAGTTGGGAAGTAGAGGGGGGAGAGTTGGCATTTAAGCAGGATTTTAGGGACAGCTTCACCAAGGAGGTGACAGTTTGAGAAAGCCCTGATGGAGGTGAGAGAGGGAACCGAGTGAATAGGATACGCGGAGAAAGAATGGTCTGAGCAGAGGGCACAGTCCATGCAAAGGCCCTGGGGCACGACCTGGCCTCGTTCATTAGAGGAGCAGCCAGAGGGCCTGTGTGACTGGAGCACAGTGAGCTCTGGGGAGAGAGGGAGGAAGGGAGGGCCTTGGGGACCCCAGGTAGGGCTTGGGGTCTGACCCCATTGAGGCGCCAGTCTTGGAGGGCTGCGGGCAGAGGAGGGAGGGAGGATCCGACTCGGGTGCTCAGGGTGCCCTCTGGCGGCTGCTGTGGGAGGCGGGACCGGGAGCGGTGGTGGTTGCATTGGCCCAGGCAGGGAGATCCTGCTGCTGGACCAGGTAGAGACAGAGGAGGGGGGAGGCATAGACAGATGTGGGATGGAGTTTGAAGGCAGACTTTATGGGTTTCATCTTTACGGTAGCTCCGTGAGGCACTCTGATAGCCATTTGACAGGTGGGGACATTGAGGCGCAGAGACGTCAAGGCACCTGCCCAGCGTCGCCCAGCCGACTCACTGCTGGGGCCTGGCTGGGTTGTGGCCTTTTCCCCAAGCACTGACCGGCCATCACTTTTCCCTAACTTATAGGGAAGGGCTTTAAAGGCTTGTTTAAAGGTTTGTGTGAGTTTGAGTTTTCGCAGTTGAGCTGTCGGGGGAGGTCCCTGCCCCGCCCCATTTTGGGCAAATACCTTGTCAGGGCCGTCAGCTGCGAAAACCTTTGGGAAACTGCGGGTTCTGTTAACTATAGATCCAGATTCAAAGTCCGCCCTCTCCTCTTACTGAGCTGTGTGACCTTGTGGTGGTTTGCCTGACCTCTCTGATTGCTTATTTCCTGTGAAAGGGGACTCAGCTGTTTGTTCATTCCAGTAACGTCTGGTGCGCGCCTGCCGTGTGCCAAGCGGTTTTAGGCAGAGCGGTTCTTCCTGCCTTGCTTGGCCCCCCCGTAGCCCCCAAGGGGTCAGGCGACAAAGCACAGGGTTTGAGCCACGCGAGGCCGGGTGGGAGGGCACCAAGGGGGCGTCGGCTGCTCTGAGGGTCGCCCGTGGAAGATGATGCTAGGTTCTGGGCTTGGAAGCCCAGAGACCAGTGCTGTGTGCAAAACCCCAACCGGACAGGTCTGAGGGGCAAAGCAACTCAGAAGGGCCGGGCTCGGGACACAGAGGAGTTTCAAATTGAACCTTATATTTTACTGACACTTCCCACTTAAGTACCTAGTTTGGGAGAAAAAAATGTGATCAAAGTCTATGTCTAACGAAGTTTAGAAAGCTCTTATAAATTCTTTTCAGAATAGGAACAACAACAAAAAAGTTCTTTCAGTTGCCATCAGATCCTTTTCTGTGATAAAGAAGTTTTGTCCGATTCAGCAGGTGCCACATTTCTCCTGCATGGATATCAAAGTAATGAGGCATCTTAAACTCAGTGAAATATAGAAATCACCAGACCGGACACGGGGACAGGGAAGGGAAGAGAGGACAGGAGGCTCTGAGAGTGAATGATAGGAGGGGAGATCAGGGAAGGCTTCCTGGAGGAAGTGGTGGCAGATCTAAGATGTGGAGGCCAAGTAGGAGTTCACTGGGTTGGAGGGAGGGAAGGGTGTTCTAGGCAGAGTCGAAAAGTCTTCGTGAGCCCTTAAGGTGTGCCTCACACCTGGCCTAGCCCGTAGTAGGTGCTCGCTGAATAGATCATGGTAGATGTTAGGTTAATGGGTCCGTAATAGGCAGTCAGTCGATGGTTCCCATGATGGGTGCTCAGCAAATAGTCACTGCCCACAATCTCTGATCTGGGGATGATGCCATGTGGGTGTCACTTCACGGTGACTACATTCTGGAAGACCTGGCACCCAGAGGTCCCAATTTCTGTTGCTCAGGAATAACCTTCAAGGTTTCTGATCCTCAGCTCCCTGCCTCATTCCTGATGAGGCCGCATTGTTGGGGGCACAGTGGTCTTGAAGCTTGAAAGGAAGAGAAACTCAAGTCAAGCACGTTATTAAAAAAGCAGATGAACTGATTGGCTCTCATAACCAAGAAGGCTGATATTAGCATAGCTTCAGGCATGGCTTGATCCAGGAGCTCAAACAAGGCATCTTTAACAGATGAAAAAAGCAGACCCAGGCGGCTTAAACCACTTGCCAGAGACCGCACAGCTAGAGGAGGTTAAGCCGCAGTTCCGACTCACGTTGCTCTGAATCTAAAGTCCTTGGCTCGGGAAGGTTGTCCCAGGTGAGGGGGGTGACAGCTCCCATTTCCCAGATGGAAAAACTGAGGTTCATAGAAGGGAAATGACTTGCTGAAGTAAGCAAGGAGCAGAGCTTGGTCTTGGACGGTGCACCATGTGGTTGTCCATAAACACAAGCTGAATGGTGGGTTGGTCCAACAGAGGCAGAGACGGAGAACAGGTTTGCCAGAGGCCCCTTTGACCTTGGGCCAGCTCTCCCCTCCCCACCCAAGAAGCGCCCGCTCACATCCCTCCCGCTAACCACCCCGGACGATCATGACGTTCTCCTCGCTCTTGATGAACACATCATGGGTGACAGGTGGGGAGGTCCCCGCCGACCCTGGCTCCGCGCCAGCCATGGGCCCCAGCCAGGCCTGCCCATTCTGTCACGGGAGGAAACGAGATTGGCAGCCAATTGTTTTCCAAGCCAGCCGCCTCACTCCCCAGTGCCCAATTTCCTCCATGTCGGCACTGACTGCTCGAGCCCTTGCCCCTTCTCCCCCATGGTCACCCGCCCGACTGCTCGGTACCTCCTGCTGTCTCCACCTGGGCACAGCCCTGCTTCTCCCGGCTTTGTCCTTGGACATCTTCAGGACATTTATTGGGTGCCTACTGTGTACCGGGTGTTACTCTTGGCTGCTAGCCGACTTTGTCATCCTTCCTATCCCTCTGCCACCTCCGGCCTGTGACCTTGAGCAGGGCGCCCAACCTCTCTGTGACTCAGTTTCCTCCTCTGTAAGATCAAGAGAGCTAGGCCAGGTGGTATGCATGAGGCACGCTGAACAGTGCCCGGCACACAGGCTTCCCCTTAGCTGCGAAGGACGGGAACGGTGGGCTGCCCTCTTTGGCTGCTCCCACGGTGCCTAGGGGCTGGCTTCCGACCTGAAACTTTGTTCCGGGCCCCTGAGAAGAGCTTTGGAGCGTTGAGAACGATCATAGGATCTTCCTGGGACATCCCCCGGTGGGTATCGATTGAGCGCCTTCTGTATGCTGGGCCCTGATCCATGTGCTGGGCACAGAGTGGTGAGGAAGCCAGAGCTCAGAGCCCTGCTCTCGTTGGAGTACAGCAGGGAGAAGGCCAAGAAACAAATAGACGGATTGAGGACTTAATTAGGGTCTTACTCCCGATGCCATGCTTTTAAGAAAATTTTAGGAAAATGGAGCCAGGGAAGGGCAGAGATGATAAGTGGGGGTTATTTTAACTGTGGAATCCAGGCAGGCCTCTTGGAAGAGGTGACATTTCAGTGAAACCAGCAGGAGGTGAGGGAGGGAGCTGTGTGGAGTTCTGGGGGGAAAGCGTTCCCGGTAGGGGGAACAGCCTTTGCAAAGGCCCCCGCGACTGGACCGGGCCTGGTTCTTTGGAGGAGCAGGAAGGGGGCCCCTGTGGTTGGAGCAGAGTGAGCTTGGGGGAGAGAAGGGGGAGGGGAGGGTAGCAGGTTCCTGCGGGGAGGATTTGGGCTTTCCCCCTTCAGGGAGGTGGGAGCCCTGGAGGGCTGTGGGCAGAAGTGGGTGGACCTCACTCAGGAGCTCACGGGCGCCCTCTGGTGGCGACTGTGGGGGTTAAGGGTCAGGGGGAAGGGCGACTGGAATTGGCCAGTGATGGGCCCCGACCAGACCCCAGACCAGACGGAGAGGAGGACGAGAGAGTGGGCGGATCCTGGGAAGGACTTTTAGAAGAAGCCGTGGAAGTGGCCCAGCAGTGGCTGCAGGGTGGGGTTGAGCGGAAGCAAAGGTGATCGCTAGTTTTCCCGCCGGAGCACCCACGAGGACAGGAGGGGCCAGCGTGCGGGACTCCCGTGTTACCGAACACCCGCAAAGTTCCCGGAAGGCAAAGGGGCTGGCTCTTTCTGGAGGCGCTGGAGTGGGCTTCCTGGAGGTGGTGGCTCCCGGCTCGGCCAAGGCTCATGTTTTGTTCCGCCTTTCCGCACAAGCGCTTAGAACAGGGGCCCGCTATTACCGGGGTCGCTCTACCGGGGTCCCGGGGGCACACATTTTGAAATTTGCTGGAGGTCTCCAGGTGGGAAACTGAAGGGGGCCTGCACTGCAGAGCGGGAGGCTGACGCCCAGAGAAATTGAGGTGCTTGCCCGAGGGCGCCCAGAGCATGTGGTGGAGGGAGGACCCCACTGGCGGGCCCACGCCCATCCCGGCTTGCTCCTTTCCCTCCCCCTTCAGCGTTTTCCACCCCCGGGGCTGCCAGCTTCAGTTCTTGGTAGTTTCCAGGCTCCCCCAGGCTCCAGCTTGGCACTTACCTCCCGCCTCCACCTACCCGGCACCTGGTGCCAGGCCTGCGTGCGGGACAGGGGTCTCCGGGAGTGCCCTCCTCCCTTTTCCACCCAGGGTTTCCTCTGTCCCTGCCCCAGCCCCTCCCCCCACATCTCCCTAATGATGGACGAGGAATGGGAGGGAGCAGGCGAAATTATATACACACGAACATATAAAAATTAGTTTAGGATCTGGGCCAAGAACCACTTGCGCTTGGCCGGGCATTGTGGGTAATTCATCGCCGATTACCATAAAAGCCAGAGCCTGGCTGACAGGCGGCTGCGGGGCTTTTGTTTAAGATTCTGATGAATATATAATCCCTCTCCCGGGCCTGGAGCCCGCGGTCTCCCCCACCCCCACGGCTGCAGGACGCCCCCCTTCCCGGCCGTGCCCCCACTGCGGAACGCAGGCCCCCCCGCCTCGCCCCGCCCATGGGCAACACTGCCTCTGGGAAGCTTGGCTTGGCATTCGATGCCCACCACCATCCCCAGTGACCCCAGGCCTTGTGATGCCACCTGGCCCTGGGCACAGTTCCCTCAGTCTTTACCCTGCTCAACACACATTTATTGGGTTCCCACTGTTTGCAAGGCCCCTACGCCCAGGGGGGTTCTAAGGTGAATGCTACCCTTTCAGAGTCTGGGGGCTGACGGCTCACCAGTAGACATGCATTTATCCCCATTTTGAAGATCGGCCCATCTCTTGCCCATTCGCGTGGCAAAAAACGTCTGAAGCTCTTGTGATATGCCTAGTGGCGACGGCTGAGGGACCAGGGGGACCGTGCCCTCTGGGCGCCATCCCCAGGAGAACGAACGCATAAGCCTCACCACTTTGAAACATCTTTTATTTTTAATTTATTTTTGTGGCCAGATAGCGCCCACAAGGGGAACTGTTGAGAACTTGCGGAAGAGTGCACAGTGGAGAGTCTCTCTACCCCTCCCCTAGATCCTCAGGTTCCCTTCCTTCCCTGGGAGCAGCCACCAGCCTCCTTCGAGGACAGGGGTTGGTAGGTAGACTTTTGCGAAGGGCCACCCTGTAAATCATCTGAGCTCTGGGGCTTGGAGGTCTCTTTCTGTTGATACACCTCAACTCTGCCATCAGAGCCGGAAGGCAGCCAGACTCCACAGGTGAATGAGTGGGTGTGGCTGTGTGCCAATAAAACTTTATTTATACAAACAGCCCGAGGGCCCTCGTAGCCTGGGGGCTGTAGTTTGCCCCCTCCCCCACCCTGCCCCAGCGCTGTCCAGTATAACTTGTGCGAAGACAGAAATATTCCCTGCCTGCATTTTTCTAATGAAGGAGCCACTAAGCCGTGTGCGCTATTGAAATGTGGCTTGTGTAACGGAGGGCAGGAATTTTACATTTTATTCCACTTAAATGTGAGCAGCCACAGGCAGATGACGGCTACCGTTAAGGACAGTGCCATTGTCTGCAGATCTGGGAGCCTTTCGTGGGCGGGGGTATCCCCTTGTCTAACGAAACGGGAGCATGTTTTACACGCTGTTCTGTACTTGGGGGTGCGTGTTTTCTCTCCCCTCCCCACACCCTGCTGCTGCTTAAACATCTTCAAAGTAATTTCATAATTGTATATCTGTCTTCCCCGTTCCTTTTCACAGCTGCCATACTAATGTCCTAAGACTTAGAGATAGGAAACTCGTACATCCCTCTTCAGGGCCCTCGAACTGTTAGATAGTTACCGGATCCCCTACTGATGAGTGCTTAGGTTGTTCTAAGTGGTTGTTGGTGAGAACTTCCTATGTGGGTCATTTCACGGAGTTGTAAATATCAGATCAGTTCCTAGAGGCCTGTTTACAGGCCCAGAGGGAATGCGCAAGGGGGGGGCTCCCCCCTTCTAAATGCTACCCCCCCCAGCATCTAGAAAGAGATATACCACTCCCGCCCCAGAGCTTGGGAGTCATTGACACAGATTCACTACTGAACCAACCTACCCGTCCATCACCAGGGGATGGAGATAATGGGGTGCAGCCTTGTGAGGGAAGGTGATGCAGCAGGTGGGGAAAAAAAAGTCTGGGGACGTGTGGGCTCAGTAGATAACAGTGTCCTGTGGAAGAGGCACCTCTGGGATCATGACCCAAACAGGATAGTAGAGTTTCCCCCCCATTCGAGAGTCACCTCTGCTCTGTGACTTCATGGCCGACATTGGCACAAAGCAAGAGGTGGCTTCTGGGGGGAGAGAAGACGGACTGTCCCTTCCTCCCTGCCACAAATGTATCTACGGTGTACCAGCTGCTCTCTCTCTGTTCCAGGCAGGAAGAATTAAAAAAAAAAAACAAATTTCCTGCCCTCTTGGAGCTAGCACTCCAGTTGGGGACATGAAGAGAATAAACAAAGCACAGAAAGAAAAAAAAAAACCCTACGTCAGATGTCAGGGGATGTTGTGTTGGTCTAGGGAAAAAAAATTCAGGGAAAGGGAACGGGGATCGCCAGAGTGGGGCAGGATTTTAAATAAGGGGTCTAGCAAGTGCACATTTGAATAGAGGTGGGGAGGGAGGGAGGGAGGGTGGGAGCCAGGGAGGTTCCTGGGGGAAGAGCATTCCTGCCGGTGGGTGGACAGGGAGTGCAAAGGCCCAGCGGTGAGACCTCCCCAGATACTTGCTGAGCCCAAGCTGCTGTCCTTCCACACACCCGTGTCCCCTCTGTCACCACTCCCCACGAGCACTGCTTGCCAGAGGCAGCGGCTGGGGAATAATTGATAACTAATAATACTACTAATACAATGGTCTGTCCTTATGCCTCCAAGCAGCAGCCAGCCCCTGCCCACGTGGAGGTGGTTTAGTCACAGATGGGCTCTGCTAGAGATGGTGGAATCCAGCACTGTGTGACTTCTAGCTGGGGCAGGAGAGCAAGGGCTGGGGAGGGGAAACTGAGGCCCGGATGGGTGGTGGGAGAGGTTGAGAACCAGACTGGGCTCAAGCCCCAGCTCTGCCAGTCATTGGCGGTGAGAATTTGGGCCCCACTCCCAGGCCTCAGTTTCTCCAACTGATAAGTGGGAGAATAATAAAACCGGTCTTTGAGGGGATTCAGGGAGCTGTCTTGGGTGTGCCTGGCCCGTAGCAGAAGCCAGGAATAGTGGGCAGTCTACTGTGTGCCTGACTCAGTCCTGAGTGCTTCGCGTGTACTAAGTGCTTACCGAGCATTTATAGCTCTTGGGGGAGATGGGGTTGGATCCATATCCACACCCCTGTCCAAAGATGTCCCCTTCTGGTCACCCAGCGCTTGAGAACTTCGGGAGCTGCCCAGAGAGGTTGTGCGGGCCCTTGATCTCACCCAGCAGAGAGCCAGCCCTGCCTCCCCATCCGCCTCGGCAGGTGCCTGGTCCTTCCAGCTTCTCACCTATGGGCTGGGACTTGGCCCAAAGTTCCTCTTCCCACCTCGCCTTTTCTGTTCCATTTAGTACTGCTTACCCTTGCTCTCCTGGTTTTTCCTCTTCCTTGCCGTCTTAGGTACCACCTCCTCCCTGAAGCCTGCCTTCTCCACAGGTGAACTCCCTGAGTTTGGGCAGGGGCTGCCTGGGTTACCCTGTGGCCCTTCCCTAGTGCTCTGCCTGGAGCCGGGTATAGATGAGGTCCTCTGCAAATGCAGATGTGTGTAAAAGGACCATTGTTACCGGACTATGATGATTGTTCACTCCTCTAGTATGTTTGGTCTTCAAATGACACACTCCACCCTGTACCCCGAAGACCCTGTCTCCCAGCTATACCAGCCCCCTCTTTCCCTAGAACTTAGTGTGTCCCTTTCTACCTCAGGGCCTTTGCACATGCTGTGCCCTCTTCCCAGAACTGCCTCTTTACTTCCATTTTAGCATGGCTGCCTTTTGTCACTCTTCCCTCCCAAGAAGAGAATCCTGGGAGGTTGTCTGCCTTGGTCCCTGCCCTGCTGTCCCCGGAACTCAGGATCAGGACTGGGTCCCACCTTCACAAGGGAAGTCAGGCACGGGCTGCACCCACCTCTGCCTCAGGGACCTCTCTGGCCCCGTGCCTCCGTTTCCATGATCTTTGAAGACCTTGAACCCTCAAAACTCAGCCCCAAGCACCAAAACAGGCAGCCTTCCTCTGCACAGGTGGGAAAACTGAGGCCCAGAGAATGGCAAGGACTTGTTCAGGATCACATAGAACTCCGGGCACACCCCCTGAGGGGGAGGCTGTTTTGGGGGGGGGCGGAGGTGGTTAGGGAGGAGGCATCCAGCATCGCAGACCAGCAGTGACTCCCCTTTCATTTCCTAACAGTTCAAGGAGAAAGGCTCAGTCGGGGGCGGGATGATCTTTAACACCAACACCTGCCAGTCTCTTTATAACCACTGGGCTGCTGGCTTTAGCAACAGTATCCAGGGAAAATGGAAGCACTGGGTACATATTTTCATTGTACCATTTTTTTTCTGGCGACTTTCAAGGCTTGGCAGTTAGAGCCCTGCGTTAAAGAGTTAGTTTCTAAAGTAAATTAGTTTAAGGGAAAGGCATGCGCCAGTTGAATGAAAGATTTAATGAGGGATTTGGGGATGTGGCAGAAGTTGTGAATTGTGAACAAGGAGGGGAGGATTTGGGGGGGACACCAGGCACGTCCTCACGGGGGACCTGGTGAGTGGGGAGGCATCTTGCAGAGCGGATGCAGCCAGATCCATTGAGGCAGCCCCAACGGGTTTAGGGTGGGAGATGGCGCATCCTGGGCAGAGGGGGCAAGCCCGGAGCTCTGGGCTGGCGGAGGGACCACTCCTGCTGCCTCCTAGCTGAGTCAGCACCCTGGCGCCGGGACGCAGAGTGGAGGCTGGCTGCGGTTGGGGCAGCTTTTCACACATTTCTGCCCCCCAGGCTGGAACAGAGGCCCCTAGTTGGTGCCTAGCTTGTTAGCCAGGGAGACCCAATTTCAAAGCACAGCTGCGTGGGCTTTCCGGGCTATAGATGGTGCCTGCCGACCTCTGCCCTGCCCTGCCCTGCCCACCAGCCCCTCTGGGCCTCACGAACCTCTTCAGCCATTCATTAGTTCAGTCTTTCATTTAGAAAGCATTTATTGAGCGCCTACTGTGTGCCTGGGGGCGGGACCCAGCCCTGCCCTCCCCGCCCTCACTCACGGTCCCCTGCAGAGCCCCGCAGAACTTCCTTTGGTGATAGACAGGTGCGCTGTCTGCACACCTCAGTACTGTGGCCATGAGCCACGCAGGAGGCGTGGCCAGTGTGACTAAGGAACTGAATTTGAAGTTTTTTGGTTTTTTTAAGGATTTTATTTATTTGTCAGAGAGAGAGTAAACAGGCAGAGGCAGAGGGAGAAGCAGGCTCCCCGCTGAGCAAGGAGCCCGTTGTGGGACTCGATCCCAGGACCCTGGGATCATGACCTGAGCCGAAGGCAGCAGCTTAACCAACCTAGCCACCCAGGCGCCCCTGAATTCGAAGTTTTAACTGCATTTCATTTCAATTTAACGAGTCACATTTGGGTAGTGATTCCCATGTTGGACAGCGGAGATATAGAGAGTAAACAAGTGATACTTTCAGGTGAAAATAAGTGCCAAAAAAGGGGGGAAAAAAGAAGAATATGTGATCAAGGATGACAGGGGTACCCCCTGGAGCTGGAGTGATTAGCCAGGGCATCTCTGAGGAGGTGATGTGTGTGGGAGACCTGAATGGTGAGAAAGAAACAGCTGTGAAAAGCTGGAGAAGATGTTCCAGATGGCGTGGACAACATGTGCAGAGGCCCTGGGGTAGGACTGGGCCTAGAGTGTTGGGGGCGTGGCTTTTGAACCCAGTCTTGCCGGACCTGACTCGAGTGCTCACGGACGCCCTCCGGTGGACGTCGTGGGGAGCGAAGGCGGGAGCTGAGGGACCAGGATACAGGTGACTGGGCTGCTGGTCCAGGAGGGCAGTAATGGAAGCAGGGTGGGAAGGGTACACAGGGAAAGCTGGACAAATACACAAGAAATTTAGGAGGGGAACTCAGAGTGTTTCCAGATTGGCAGTATGTGGGAATTTGAGGGAAGAAGAGGAGTCAAGGCTGGTCCCCAACTTCTAGCCTACGCCCATGGAAGGATGGAGCTGCCATCAGGCGATAAGGGGAGGATGTAGGAAAGCAGATTTGCTGGATCCAGCCACACCTGAAGACATCCTGGATATGTCTAGAAGGGAAGGAAAGTAGGAGGCCTGGGGCAACCAGCAGGTGAAAAGGCAGAAGAGGAGCCAGGGCATGCCTAGGGTGGGCAGCCTGCCGACTGCGGTTTAGCCAGCAGCAGACATGGCGCCAGGAGCATGATGTGAGTGTGGGTGAGGCGGGCTTCTGGCTGGTCGGCACATGCTCATTGCCCCGGGTCATGAATGCCAGGCTGGGTGGGAAGAGCTGTTGGGCAACCAAGGTGGGGGGGGGGCAGCAGAGGAGTCCTGGGGCTTAGAGAAGGAGAAAGCTGTCCAGCCAGTTTCTCTCTCACTCTGGAAGCGAAGGATATGGCGTTTGATGATTGCCCTTAAGTGAAACTTTTTGGAATTTTGGCAAATTTGACAAATGTGAGGAAGGTGGGACAGCTTGGGGGAGGGCTGGGACTGGGGGGCTCCTGCCCAGGTATGCCCAGGGTGCAATTCTGCCTGCGTCCATACCATGGCACATTTCAGAGGCTTGAGAACATTCTGACGGAGTCATCCGTTGCTTGGAAATTATCGGCAGGAAATGACGAGTCCCAGCATCATCTGTGGATGTCCCTCATCATGTTGTTTATAGTGGAGATCAAGTGGGGACTGTTTAAACCCGGTGGGCAAATGGTCTCATAACATTGATCCCCACTTGAGAGAGAAAAGCGCCCCCTTGCTTACATAAGACAGTCAACCTCAGGACCTTTGTACTTGCTGTTCCTCCTGCCTGAAACTCTGTTCCCATAGGTGTTTGTATGTCTGATTTGCTTACTTCATCCAGACCATGTGAGAGACCCCTGCAGACCTCTCCAGGCTTTCAGAGCCTTGCAGGGAATCTTATTTCCTTTTTGGCGTCTCTTACAGCTCGCCGGCATTATGTTATTGACAACATTTGTTTCCCTGTGGGTGTCTGTCTCCCCCACTTGTCTCTGAGCCCCGTGAGGGTAGGCGAGCTGGCTCTGTCATGCCCACCGCTGTGCCTTCAACCCAGCACACAGTAGGTGCTCAATAACTGCTCGTGGACAGAATGAATGAAAATGACCACATGCTGACAGTTTCTCTCCAGGCGAGGGGTGGATTATGGGCAATTTTTATTTTCTTCTTTATGCTGATTTTCCCTAATTTTCTGCTGCACGCGCCTATTTTATAATTAGAAGAAAAGTTATTTTGAAAAAAATTACCCCCAAATGTCCCAGCTGCGGGAGCTGACGTGATCTAGCCCCACGCTCCTCCCCAAGGGCAGCTGCCGTCTGGGTGTATACAGAGGACACATCAACTGAGCTTTGGGAGGCTCCTAGAGTCAGCCCTCAAGGGTGCAGGGTGGGGGCAGCTTCTAGGAGTTGGCTGTTCTAACCTTCAAGGTGTCCAGGCTAAAAACTCTGGGTCATCCTTGCCCCGTTTCTCTGCTTCGGCCTGGTCTGAGCCATCGCAGTCAGTCACAGCCCCTCTGGTCCCCAGCTTCTGCCCTCGCCTCCCCAATCTTGCAGCAGCCAGCCACCAGAGGGCACCCGTGAGCACCAGGGTCAGGGCCTGCCCTCTGCCCACAACCCTCTAGGGCTCCCACCTCCCCTGCGTTTTCCCCCAAGGCCCTGCTCCACTTGCCCTGGCTTCTCTCTGCCCTCCCCTCCTCCCTCTGTCCCCTTCGTTCATTCTGCTCCAGCCACATGGGCCTCCTCGCTATTTCTCCATCATGCCAGACGTGGTCCTGCCTCAGGACCTTTGCACTGACTGTTGGTGCTTCCTGGAGTGTTCCTCCCAGCCATCCATACCTGGTTCGTATTTTCTCAGCTCTTTGAGGTTGCAGCTCAGATGTCACCTCCTCACCCCTCCACACCGCATCTTCAATACTGCATCCCACCTCAGTGAACATCCTTACACACATTTGGTTCTTCTTTGTAGCACTTACTAGCAACTGACCCACAGTAGGTTTTATTTCGTTTATTTCCCGTGTGTCGCCTGCATGGGAGTGTCAGCTCCATAAGGGCAGGGATCTCTGTCAGTCTTTGTCACTGCTGTGTCCCCTGTGCCTCGACCGGGCCCAGCACACAGTAGGTGTTCCAAAATGTTTAAAAAAAAAAAGGTGGGTGAAAATTACTGTGTCACGAGGTCGCCGTGCCACACAGTGTGGCCTTTGGAGGAGAATAAGGTTGGAGGGGGCTGTCCTGGGTGAGGAGGGTCCTGGCTATTTATGTAAATGTTTGCTGGGAGCCTACTGTGTGCCCTCAGGCCTGGTGCCCGGGGTGTGCTCTGCTGAGGACAGGGCCGGTTCCAGCCCTGTCCCCTGAGGTCCCAGGCGGCCCCGTGACCAGGCAGGTAGCAGGTGGGGTGATCCAGTGGTGAGGGATTTATTTATAGGGCGCTGTGCAGATGGCCCACTCAGCTGGGAGGGGCCAGAGACGGGCCTCCCTCCTGCCCCATGTCTCTCCACCCCGACAATGGCGGGGGCTGTGGTCACCACCACAGCCTGGAGGCAAGGGGTCGTCTCCAGGGAGACACGGGCAAGAGGCCCAGATGGGGCAGGGCCAGTTGGGGAGAAGGGTGGCCAGTCCCCAGGCACTTTTGCCCCAGGTCACAGGGCCCTGGGTGTCCTGACAGCTGGATTCATTGAGCGGCTGATATGCGGCTTGTATTATAGATGGGGAAATTGAGGCCTGGAGAAGGGCAGGTTCTTGCTTTAGATCACCTGGGGAGTGCCTAGGTGCAAACCAAGGTCTTCATGAGCCCTGTCTCCTGTGTGTCCCACGCCGTGCTGGGGTGCCAAGTGTCACCTCGTAAAGGACCTACTGTGTGCCTCCCAGGGTTGTGGCTCTGGAGGAGAGATATCAGAGCGTCCCTCTAGCAGGACCCACTGTGTGCTCCTTATGCAGGGGGCAGGTGGAAAGTCCGTGTCCACACAGTCGTGGAGCGCCTTCTGTGTGCCCAGTACTTTGGGGAGGGTTCCAGTACAGGCCTCCCTAGTGCCAGAGGGGGTGGGGTTCTGTGCTCCATTTTGTAGCGCGAGGAACTGAGGCGCAGGACTTCAAAAGGGAGGATGCAGGGGAGAGGTGTGGCGAGTGGACTTCTTGGTCTCCCCTGGGCTGCTCCAGCTGCCTGTGTGTCCTTACTCTGAGCCCATCTCCTTCTCCCCACTGGGCAGTGAGCTTCTGGAGGGCGGGGCCTGTCTGTCTCCCGCACCAGCCTTATCCCCCAGGGCTTAAAATTGTAGTGGTTTGTTATTTTTGGGCTCCAGGCCTCCTGCAGCATTGTGGGTAAGGGCTCAGCCTCTGGACCCAAACCTTGGTTCGAATCTCTGTTCTTTCTGACCTTGAGCAAGTGCTTTTTCTCTGTTCTTCCTCTTCTAACTTTGGAAAGTGGGTCGTCATGGTAGGGGGACGGGACCAGGGTCGACGTGTGATCTACATAAGATCCCACTCCGTATTGGCTATGGGATTCATCCTAAGCTCTAATGGTGGAACTGGAAGCATTTTCGGCCGGGATAGGAGCAGATGGGGAAGCTGGGCCCCCTGTGGCGGCTCCTGGGTCTCCATCAGGGTCCCTGGCCTTCCTTGACCGCTTCCCCGAGCTCCGGGCCCGCTGGGCCTCCGCCTTCCCTGCCTCTCTGGTGGAGTTTTCAAACGCGCACGGGGCCGCAGCGCTGGCCAGGATTGGCTGCTTGCGTGGGGCTGCCCCTCCTTCTCGCGTTCCTCTCCAGCCATCACCCCCCCTCCAGCCCGCCCTGGGGTGTCTGCGACCTGGCACGGTGGCCCCATCTGTTTCCAATCTGGCCCTGTGTGCACTCTCCGCCCCCTCCTCAGGGTTGTGGCTAGCGTGGGGGCCTCGGCCTTGGTATCTCCCATTCATCCCCCCCAGACCCCTACCGGACTCCCAGCGGGAGGGAGGCTTCTTTGTGCCCGCACCCCTCCCCCACCCTCGGGGGCTCTGTGTGTAGGGGGCGCGGCCTCTGTCATCCAACCCGGACCGGGAGGGAATCTTTCTGCCCCTTCTCCGACCTCCTGTATTTGGGTGTGTTTGGGGAGCCCTCTGCCTCTGTGTCGGGCATCCGGCCCCTTCATCCGTTGTCATGGCCACGATCAGCGCCTGGAAGAGAAAGGGGAGCGGGGTGGGGGCTCCCTCTGGGATCAGGCTTACGAAGGGGGGGAGTCTTGGGCTCTGCCCCTTGGGGTACCCCCTCATGTGTGTGCACGTTGGGGGAACACAGTCACCCCCTTGGAGGCCTCCCCCTACTGGATCCCATGTGGGCTTCCAGTACCCCCGATGGAGCTCCCCACTGGTCTGCCCCCATCCCCACTTCCGGCCAGGGCCCCGCCTCGCTCCGGAGCCCCCTCCCCTGGCCCGCCCCCTGGCTGCCCCGCCCCCGGCCCCGCCCCCAGGCCGAGCTCGCTGGGCCTTGGCCTCTCCCGAGTCCTCTAGTCCTCGCTGCGCGCTGTGCTCCAGGCAGACGAGGGACGGGCTGCAGCGGGCCCGGCCTGAGGGGCCCGGGCCCGATCTCCGAGCCGAGATCCACGGGGTAAGTGTGCCCGGAACCTCTTCTGCCCCGAGGCCCGGTGTGCCCTGGGTTTTGTCCCCCTCCTTGCCAGCCTCCAGGCTCCCGGGAGGGGGGGACCCCCGAGTTCTCCCCCACCCGCACTCCTCTCGGGCCAGTCCAGCCACCCTCCAGGGACAGCTCCAGCCCGCTTCTGCCTGGCGCCCCCGCTGACCCCCGCACCCCATTCAGGCCGGTGGCTGGGACTTAGGAAAACTCTGGACCGTTATGCTCCGCGGGGTCCCCTCCCCCGCCTGGCCCCCAGCCCGACCTCCTCCCCCACCTCCCAGGGGCGGAGCCAGGCCCCGGGCAGCCTTCTGCCAACCCAGGGGCGCTCTGATAGGGGGCTTTGGATCCTTCCGCTGGGAGGTGCGGGGCTGGGGTTGGGATTCCTGTTCTTAGCCACCCCTCCCCCCTCAGACTCAGAGAAAGTTTCCCTCCTTATTCGTTCCTGTCCTCTGGTCCCCCGTCATAGCCCACCAGACCCATACCTGAGCACCCCCGTGGCTGCCTCCAGGGCCCTGCTTCCCAGGATTCCTTCCAGAGTCTCGGGCAACAACCCAGAAGGTCTTCCTGTGACTTCCCAGCTTGGGGTCCCAGCCACCCAAGTCCTACCTGCTCTGTCCTGAGCCTCATCTCCATCCCCTAAAGGCTCCAGCAGACCCCCAGAGCATATGTAAGTCCCAGCTGGAGGCCCTGCCCTTGCTGGCCTCCCCCACCTGTGGTGTCTCCCTCGGGCCTCAGTTTCCCTCTCTGCAATGAACATGACTCCCAGAATGATGTAGGTAAAGTGCCAAGTGGGGCTGCTATACGTAGGGGACTGGCCATGTTCCCGGGGTGGGAAGGAGGCCACCATCTTGGAGGATGACAGGCCTATGATGGGAGACACATAGGGTGTGGGGGTAGCCCCCTGGGGGGGGCCTGATCTAGCCCAGGACCTCGGGGGGTGCTTCTCGGAAGAGATAACAGTTTGGCGGGGCAGGAGGAAGGGAGTGCTGGGTAGAGGGATAGCATGGTCTCATAGCCCTTTGTGGGCGAGAGGGCGTGAGTGGGGGCACCCACGGAGCGCACCAGGCGCTGGGGGTGCAGCCTGGTGGGGTCAGCAGTTCCTAAAGCTGAGGTTAGGAATCTGGATTTTAATGACCACGTTGGCGGGAGCCACCGCATGCTTGAGAGCAGAGGAGGGTCCAGGTCACATAGCCGCTCCCAGCCCCAGAGTGGCAGGTCAGGGCTGGGTGAAGGAAGGGTCCTGAGATGGGGGTCAGGAAGGGTCCAGGTTCAGTCTAGGGTGGGGAGATCTGTCGCTGTGCCTTGGAGGAGAAAGCCACAGGTGGGCCGGCGGGGGAGGGGTGGACGCGGTCCGGTCACCCATGTTAAGAAAGGCCCAGAGGCCAGCAACAGCCCAGTGCGTCTTGGGAACCACAGGAACCTGTAGGAAGAGGCAGTCAGGTGGGCCCGGGGTCCCATCCTTCAGGGCCCAGAACGCCGAGCACAGGATCTGGGAGCCCTGGTGGGTATGTGTGGGGCAGGCAGGTGCGGATTTTAGCATCTCGGGCTGCTGTAAGGAGCTGGTGGGGCTGATACACGGCCAGGGGCAAGCCTGGTGGCCCGGGCACCTGGGAGCTTGCCCGGGAGCTGGTCTCTGGCCTCTGGCCTCGGATCTCAGCCAGCCCCGTCTCCCCGCACTGCCTGCCCCTCACCGAGCTCGAGTCCTCATCTGTCTAGTGGAAGGACATGCAGGGAGAGTAGAAGAGGGCTTGGCACATGGTGGGGGCACCTGGGTGGCATTACCATTTCCTCCCTCTGGGACTGGGCCTGGCTCCCCATCCACACCTTCCTGGCTGCGGCGACCCTTGGGGACAGCACTCCATACAGATCTATGGTTAATTAAAGGCGGATCCCTTGGCCGGTGTTAGCCTATTCTCGCCCATTCTCAGAAGGTTGGCAGGGCTGGCCCCGCTCAGCCCCGCCCTGAGCCCTTTTTCTGGTGGGGGGGAGCGGGGGAGGGGACATCGAGGCCCCAAGAGGGGGAGGGGCCTGGCTGGAGCCACTTGGAGCCTACCAGTGACCACTGAGCTGGAGCTCGGACCCTCCTGGACACTTTGGGCACACAGCGGTCCAGGGAGGCTGGAAACCTGGGTCCTGCCCTTGGGGGTCGGCCTTGGAAAAACCATTCCAGGCATCAGGCCAGTCTGTGGGCCCAGAAGGGAGGGAGTGTGGGGGTGGAAGGTTGTGCAGGATCGAGGGGGGAGTGCTTTCCCTGAAGCCCCACTGCCAGCGTCCCCTGTCTTACCTTCCCTGGCCCTGGGGCCGTGCAAGCCCCCTGGGGGTCAGGTTGTGCACAGGAGCCCCTGGGCACCCCCCCACCCAGGATAGGACAGACCCCGAGGTGGGCGCAGGGAGAGGCCCCAGGGTGGCCTCAAGCCTCAGGAGACAGCATCTCATGCGGGTGACACAGAGCCCGTTTGCCGCCCAGTCCTGGGTCATAATTGCCCCTTTATGCTCCCTGCTCCGCGTGGGTACACAGGGCTGGCCCCGGGATCTCGTGATCCGTGCCCTGGTGACCGGCTGGCCTGGGTTCCTTCCTACCCCCTGTTATCAAGACCTCCAAGCTGCCCCCCCCCCCCCCCCCGCCGCCCTGGCTGCCCAGCAGTCTGTACTGGGCCCAGAGAGGGTCGTCT
>CM052799.1:3182784-3195468 GCA_028533885.1 Nasua narica | reverse complement strand
GCGCCTGCCGACAGTAGACGGTGGGCAGTTCCGCACCGACCCCCGAGGAAGCTGGGTCGCCGATGGCCGGGCGGTGGGCGGGGTCCCTGCCTGGCCCTCGGCTCCAAGCCCACAGGCCATTCTCCACGCTCCTCGAAGCCCAGACTCGTTTGCCATCCAGGTTATTCTCTGCGAGTCCCACGAGTGGCTGCTCCCTTGGTAGCGGCCACACCATTGTCTAGGAACTCAGGGATTGCTGCAGCATGTCACCCCAAGGCGCCTGCCTCAGTTTCCCTTTTTTGGCAGTGGCAGGGGTGGTGGCCCAGGCTGCTTTCCTGCAAGTGGGGGCAGGGCGGGGTCTTGGCCAGGGCCAACCCAGCCATGTCCCTCCCAGCCCAGAGCTGCCAGGGCTCCTTGATGCCCTGTGCGTCCAGCCTGTATCTAACTCTCTGCCCTGATCTCTCTCCTAGCATCTCTGGGTTCTGCTTCTTGCCCTTCCTCATGCTGCTCCTTGTGTGGAGACGCCCTCCCTGTTCCCATTCACCCTTTCGTTCCCAGCCAAATAATCTTAAATCTGGGCAGAGGGCATAGCACGTACAAAGGCCCTGGGGGAGGAAGAGTGAGGGCTGTGTGAGAGAACAGAGGGAGAGGACAGGGAAGGTCGTGCAGGGTCTAGGGGATCAGGGGAGGACTTGGGCTTCTACCCCAGGGAGGTGGGAGCCCTGGGGGGCTGTGGGCAGAGGAGGGCGGGACCTGACTCAGGCACCTTCTGGCTTCAGTGGGGAGGACAGGTTGTTGGGGCGAGCACAGGCGATGGCTGTGTTGGTCCCGGTGGGCGACGATGGGGCTGCACCCAGGTGGAGTTGGAAGAAGGAGCAGGAGACGGGAGGAATCAGGGTAAAGCTGAGATCACTTGCTTATATTCTTCCCTGACCCCTCACAGGAGACCCCACCCAGAGGCCTCCAGGGAGAGGGAGGGGCAGGAGCGGGGGAGGAGGGGCTGTCTCCAGCATGGCCGGTTCCTCTAGGACGACAGGGTCCTGAGAGACCCTGGCACTTCTTCCTTTCCGTGCGGTGCATGACCCTCTCCTCCAGTCTGCCCCCACCTCCTGCCCCCATTCCCTCTGCACCGTCCAGACCCCCGCAGCCCCCAGCGCAGGGCCCTCCCCTCCTGCGGCAGGCTGGCGTGGCACATTCGGAGAAAGCCCGCACCCGGATCGGCCCCATCCTGCCCAGACACTGAGAAGGCGTGGGCCCTGCGAGGCGGGGGCTCCGGGAGCCCAGGGGTAATTAGGGGCCGCTCTGTGCTGAAGGCGGCTGCCCCTGGCTCTCTCCTGGTGCAGGGAGGCGGCTGGGGCTGGGGCAGGAAGTCACCTCTGTGCAGGCAGCCCCTCCCCAGGCCCGCATTCTGGGGGAGGATGCTGAAGTCGAGCAGGAGGTCCCCCTTTTGGGGGACCTAGTAGCCCCGAGTTTGAGCCCCCTGGGCTACAGGCTTTCTATGTGGCCTCAGTTTCCCCAGAGGCCCTCTGAGGGCCTGCCTGGCTGACCCAAGTGGTCTGGGTCCAAGCCCCCTGCTCAGATGGGCCCCCGAGATGTGCGTCTGTTGGGGGGGGCCGCTGCTGTGGTCACCCCGGCCCGAGCCTCCTGTAGGCTCTTTTCCCCATCTGGGGCCTCCACCTTCCTCTTGGGCCACTTTCACCCTTAAAGGACCCATGATGGGGGTCCCGGCTCGGGGGAAGGGGCCGTGCCCTAGGCTTCTCTTTCTCACCTGCCCGGTCCCTGACTGGTCGCGTCCGAGTGTGTCCTGGATGGCAACTTGTGCACTGTTGTCCTTAGACGAGGGGGTCTGACTTGGGCCTCAGTATTTACCGTCTGACTCCCACAAGCATAGTGTGCTGCCTCCACGCCCGTCTCCGTGGCCTGGCCGTGTGCACCCATCCGAGTCTGGGGTCCGCGCATCCTGATTACGCGTGTGCGCACCGCAGACCCCTAATGTGACTGTTGGCCTGCAGCCCGACTGTGTGTGTGTGTGTGTGTGTGTGTGTGCGTGTGCACGCACGCGTGGCCCTGTGCGTGTATGTGGTCGTGCTGTTTACCTGTGCTCTCTGCGTGGACCCGCGTGCCCACTGATCTGTCTGCGCTTGTGGTCCGACTATGTGCGGGTTGAGTCTCCCCCTCCCCTCCCGGCGTCCCCACCCCCACCCGAGCTACGACCAGGCCCCCAGCAGCCCAGCCTCCTCCTGGGGCCTCTCTGGGGCTGGGCGGGGTGACCGCAGCTGGGTATTTTGGGAGCCAGAATCACAGGGGCTGCCCGTCCCTGTGGTCGTGGCCAGGACCCGCCCGGGGCATGGCCTGGGGTGGGGGTGGGGTGACCCTGGCTCTGGCCACAGTGGGGACTGGGGAGGGGCTTTCGCCCGAGTGAGGAGGGGGTCTCGTATCCTAGAAGAGTTTAGATTCTGGTGGGGGAAACAGACTCAGTGACGAACACTCACATGTAATTTGCAAACCGGGCTGAAGCGGGGAGGACGACGATGGTCTTACTCATGTCTGAGGCCGTGGGATGTGAACTGGGGGGCGGGGTGGGGGCGGGGAAGTGACAACTACCGGGGGAAGTGACAACCGAGAGCCGGCACAGTTGGTGGGGGGGACAGCGGTCCCGGCAGAAGGCCCAGCAGGGGCAGAGGCCAGCGGGCAGGACTGAGCCCAGGTGGTGTGGCTACACCTCCGGGAGAGGAGGAAGTGAGATGAGCAACAGTGGCTTCCTCTGGGGGCAGCGGGAGCCACAGAGGCTTTAGAGCAGGGCAGGGGGCAGGGCCTGGCAGGTGTGTCGGGGGCCGAGCCGTCCACCTTCCGCCGGCCGGGCAGAGACAGCCGGCAGCACTCGTGGAGGCTCGTCCTTCCGGAGGCCCAGCCCGGGATGGGAGCAGAGCAGCGGGTATTCAGAGGACCCCGGAGCTGGCGCTCAGTCCTGGGCGGGCGCTCGCCGGGCTTCTGAGGTCCTGGAGCCGTCAGAGCGGAGGCTTACCTGGGATCAGCCGTCAGCAGGTAGCCGGCGCCTGTCTCCGTCCCGTGGGGCTGCCGAATGAAATACCGTAGGCCTGGCGGCTTACCGACAGCAGACACAGCTCTCTCCCGGGGCTGGAGGCCGGGAGTCCAAGATCAAGACGCCGGCAGAACTGGGGTCTGGTGAGGGACGCTCTCTGCTTCCCAGCCGGCCCTCCTGCCGCCCTGTGTTCACGAGGCCGAGGGGGTGAGGGAGCCCTGTGGGGGCTCTCTCACAGGCATTGTGCCCCTTCCTGAGGGCCCCACCTTTGAGGCTGACCCTCTCTCGAAGGCCCGGCCTCCTAGCGCTGTCCCAGGGAGGATGGGACTCAGCGCAGGGATGTGGGGGACACAGACCTTCAGCAGGGGCTCAGCCCTTTCCTTTTTGCCCCATCATTACCCCATGAACCCCCCTTATTGTCCTGCAACCCTTTCCCCCACCCCATCCCTCTCCTCCAACACTCTGTGATCCTTCCGCTACCACCTCCATGAAGGCCCCCCGGATTGCTCCTCCTGCCCCTTCTCACGGTGCCTCCATTGTCTCTGCAGACGCTGCCCCGTCTGACGCTCGGCTCGGCTCGAGGCCTCTTTGTGAGGGACCGGGGGGCCATCCCCTCTCCAGGGCGGAGGCCGGTGGCTGCAGGTGGCTACCAAGCATGGCACCTGCCTGGGGCCCCGGCGTGGCGTCTGTGGTTGGTCCCGTGGGCCTCCTCGTGGTCCTGCTGGTCGGAGGCTGCGCAGCGGAAGGTAAGAGTGTGGCGCGGGACATGTGGGCGTCCGAGTCCGTGTCTGGATGTGTGTGAGTGCATATGTCCCCACCTCCTCCCTGGGGCCCCAGGTGATGCCACGCAGACCTTGCATGGCCCACGAAGGAGGCTGAGCTAAGTACCTGCTGGGCGCCGGTCCTGGGAGGCTCAGAGGCCAATAACAACGATGGTATTAAAAGCAGTAACAGTAATGACAACGATGATGGCCGTTTCCCCAGCATCAGCTCTGTACCACGGGCCACTGCTAAATATAGACTTCGCCTCTTCCACCTCCGTCCAGCCTCCTAACACAGAGCCGGCTGGTTCCATTCCCTTCTGCCTTTTGCAGTGAGAGAAACTGGGGCTCAGAGGGGACAGGGATTTACTCAAAGCCACAGAGTTCACCTTCCCTTGCCCCAGGGCCTAGTGGCAGATACACAGGCAACCAAACCTTCCTAGGTGGAGCCAGGAGAGGCTTTCTGGGAGAGAGGGCATTGGAGCTGGGGCTTTATGGCTGTGTAGGAGTTCGCTGATGGGAAGGGCATTATCCGTGAAGGTGCTAGCCCACGGAAAGGCTTGGAGGTGAAGAAAGGGGTTGGTGTCGTTTGGGGCGAGCAAGGCTTTGTTTCTGGCCATAACATGGAAAGGATGAGGGGACGTCCTTTCCCTCATCTTGGGCAGAACACCAAGGCCGAACTTACCATGGGGGCCTAGAGGAGGTGTTACTTAGGCCCATGGGGACACACAGGGCCAGGCCAGCAGGAATGAAACTGGCATCTGTAGTTAGTCTGGGTTTGAATCCTGACTTTGCCGTCAACCTGCTGTGTGACCTTGGGCTAGTGACAACCTCTATCAGCCGCCATTTCCACCTTGACCGAATGAGACTCATAACATATCCACACCCCAGCATTCCCGTGGCAAAGACACATGAGAATGCTGCTGGCACACAGTAGGCCCACAATCCCATGCTCCCACGAGCACAATAATTACGGCCGCCGGGCGAGAATACCAGAGACGCACGCTTGCCTTAGCGATGCGTGCTTCTTCCTGTTTTCGTGTTGGTTTTTAGTAGACACCTAACACATTCGGATCAGCCTGATGGGATGAATGCTGTTCTCATCGTTCCCAGTGTACAGATGGGGCAACTGAGTCACGGCGAGGTTTCATGGCAGCCAGGAAGTAGCCACGCTGAGATTTTAAGCCGGGCCGCGGGGTGTTTGAACACTGCCTCGGGGACAGTAGCCAGCCGCGGCGGGGCTGGCATCTGTCTGGTCACTTGGCAGGGCCTGTGCCTTCCTGGGCTCTAGGAAGTAGGAACAGCAAGCCGAAGGCCACAAGCATTTTTAACGTTTCATTCATTCATTTAAGGCAGGGTCAGATCGTTCCCCGGGGTGAGGCGTCCCGGGCAGTGTAGGGGGTCAAGCAGCATTCTGGCCCCACCCACTCCAGGCCAGGCGCACCCCCCCCGTTCTGACGACCACAGACGTCCACGGGCACCAGTGTCTCACCCCCCTCCCTCCGGGTGAAAATCGCTAGTTTAACTTACACTGGTCGAATAAATGATATGTTTACTCCTTTGATGCTTGCTCCAGGAATAGTTACCGGCCTTGGGGAAACCGAGACTGCCAGAGCCGGAAGCCCGTTGTGGTTGAGGGGGGCTGCTGGATTTGGAGACTGCCCGGGCCTGGGTTTAAATCCCGGGCTCTGTGTGACCACGGCGACCGTGGTCTCAGTCATTCAGTGTGTCTTTAATAAGCGCCTATTTTGTGCCGGGCACCGGTTTAGCCACGGGGGATGAGGCAGATATCCCACCCCTTTACGGAGCTCACAATCTCGCGAGGGAGAAGCACTAAGCGCGTCGGATGGTGGACGTGCTGGGGATTGGGTGTGAGGTGAGGGTTGGGGGCTCCATCTTAAAGGCGTGGGAGCACATCAGGGAAGGTTGCAGTGAGGTGGCCTCTGAGAAGAGACCTAAAGGAGCTGAGCAGTGCACCCTGTGGGTCGGGGGAAACTCCCAAGCAGAGGGAATGGTACGTGCAAAGGCCCTGGAGCCCGACCTGGGGTGTTGGAGGAACAGCCAGGGGGCCTGTGTGGCTGGAGCAGAGGGAGTAAGGAGGAGAGAGGGAGGAGGGAAGGGTAGGGAGGGGCCTGAGCAGGTCATGCAGGGCCTCAGGGGGCTCCATTCCCCAGGAGGTGGGAGCCCTGGAGGGGCTATAGGCAGAGGAGGGTGGGACTGAGATTTGCATGCTCACTGGCGCCCTCTGGTGGTCAGTGTGGGGAGCACAGTCCATTGTGGGTGGTTGGGGGTGGTTGGGGGTGTTGGCGGGGTGGGGGGGGGTGCGTCCTGAGCTGGGGGACCAGGGTACCGCTGAGGACGCTGGTCCAGGCGAGCAGTGAGAGAGGGTGACTCTGGATATTAGCACCTGGTGTGCAGCTGGAGCAGGCCCAGGAACAGGAGTGGGTGCCCCCTCCGTGAGCCCAGGAATTGTTATTGCGGTTACTTTAGGCGACCCATCCTGCCCTGCACTCAAGCCCAGGTCTGCCTCTCCCAGGCTGAGGCATCTTGCCTCCGGAGGCGGGTCTGTGTCACAGGAGCTCCGTCCTCTGGGACCCACCATCATTTGCACAGCCGGCTTCAGGGAATGGCCCAGGCCCCCGGGGAGCCACAGAGGGTGGGGGCCATCAGGCCACAGAGAGCCCACGTGGGCAGCCGAAACCACCAGCCTGCGCCAGGAGGAGCAAGTGCTGCTCTATAAAGGGCCTCGGGTCCTGTGGGGCCTTCCCAGGATGCCATGGGGCTGGGCCAGGCAGGACTGGAGGGGACAGGCGGGGCTGGAGGGGACAGGCGGGTGGGTCTCCCGCACCGGGCCTGGATTCTCCTCTCTAGAGTCCGGAGTGGAAAAACAGAATTCCAGCCAGGACTCTCTCCCAGCCTCCACCACGAGCTGGGTGACCCTGCACACGTCTGTCACCCTCCCTGACCCCCAGTCTTGCTTCTCTGTGTCCCAGGTACAAGAACAGCGCTGAGTGCCACCTGGCCCAGGACCCCACAAGTGACCGCCATACCCCAGGGCATCTGTCTTGTGTCGGGGCCCCTTTTGCTAAAAAGAGGAGGGGAGGGTTCATCCAAAAGAGAGAATCCAAGCGTCCACAGAAATTTTCTAATCGGGGTGCAGTGAGCGGATGAAGCGCTTCCAGGCTCTCTGCGACCCAGGAGCCACCCGGAGAGGGGCTGAGAAGACATTGGCCCTACAGAGAGGGGGATCCCGGGAGCGAGAGGGCTGTTTCACTGGATCTGGTGTTCGGTGGCCCATCATGGGTCACCAGAGAGGTGTGGTGGGGTCCCGGGGACTCCGTCCCCACCCGGGGTGGCACATAACCAGTGATTTCGGCACGGCCTGCTCAAGGCTGTGATGGGGACTGTCCAGGCAGCCATGGGGCACCGAGGAGCTCTTGACCCAGCCTGCGGTAATCTGAGAAGGCTCCCCGGGGGAGGTGCTGGCCTAGCTGAGTCGGAAGCTGCCAGATGAAAGGAGGAAGGGACTCCAGCCGAGAAGGAACAGCAGGGGCTCCCCCACTGTTGTCTCCTCCCCCCAGATTGGAGGGTGCTGGGGGTGTGTCCCAGCTCGGAATCCTAAACTGGCAGCTGGATGCGTCTTGGAGCTCACTTCCGCCCTTCCAGGGGCTCCCGAGAGAGGATTTCCCCCAAGTAAGATTCCTGACCCGGCCACAGTGCCTTTTCTCCATGACATCAGCAGGGGACACGCAGGGCCCCAGTCGCCATTCCTGAGGCTTGGAGGAGGGGCCGCCCAGGCAGGCAGAGCCCAGGGCTCAGCGCCGAGCAAAACATCCCCATCAGGCTCCCGGCCTGGCGGCGATGCGAGCCTAAGACGCGCTGTGGACAGAAAGACCCAGGTTCAAACGCGGGCACTGTCCCCCTGGGCCGAGCGGCCTCATGCAAGCTTCTCCCCTCTGAGTCTGTGCGTGGTTTAAGCACCACGGCTTCGCAGGGGTGCTGAGGAGCTGACTGAGGCCGCACCGGGCTGTGCGCAGGGTCCTACTGATTTTAGAAGAGGTGGACCACCCGTAAAGTTGCGCACGGTCACATCAGTGGGAGCACAGCCTCGAGGAAGGGAGGCGAGGCCGCTCAAGCCACTGGGATGGGCACCTCGTTTTGTTCAGAGTGATTTGAAGACATAATTTCCGTTTATCTTTAAACAGCTGTAAATCTCAAAAAGGTACCAAGTAGGAAGCCTCTCCACTCCCTCCGGGTGTCCAGCCACCTGGTTTCTCTCCTGGGGGCCCCTTCACGTATGCGCATGCGCGCGTGCACACACTCTCCCCGCCCCCCGGCGCCCCTCCCCGTCTCTGCCCATCCTCTGAGTTTTCTTTTCCTGCAGACAGTAACGTCCGCTGCACTCGCTGCCTCACGCTATTTTGTGTCTTACAGTATCTAAATCTTGCTGTTCCTGCCCTAGGAGTTAGGAGAGGCCCCTCGTCCCTTGGTACGGCCCAGAGTCCCACTTCGGGTTGGCCCGGAGGACACGTAGTCTGTCCCCTTTTGTTGGGTAGCTAGGTGGTTTCCTGGAGGACCTCGCCAGCCCGCCGCAGCCCTTGAATCTGTCGCTCAAAAAATCTCAGGAGTAGCTGGATTCCCTTCCTGGGCTCCGCTGTAGCATCTGCAGGAGTGGAGAACCGGGATCGCCTTGGGCAGTCCCGCCATTACCGTGAAAAGTCAGAAACCAGAAAGCAACAGGAACGTGCTTTCACAGGACGCAGTAGCCTGTCCACGGGCGGGGTGGAGGCTGGGGGTTAAAGACCCCGTAGGCCCCACTCGAGACTCTCCGAGAGAGCCTTCATACATCAGATCTCCCGGAGGGGCCGAGAATGTGGGCTGGGGAGCGAGCCTGGGTCAAATCGCGCTGGCTGGCTGTGTGTGTTCAAGCAAAGGCTTTGGTCGGTGCCCTCAGGGGGTTATGTGTTACTGAACTACACCGCTGCATACACTAGGCGCTCAGTAAATGCTTGCTCTTTCAGTTGTCAGCATCTTACCTTCAGGAAACCGGATCAGCCTTTCTGAGCTCCTGCCTCTAGCCCCCGCCCCTTGTGTCTGGCCTCCCATGGATTAAGAGGCTGGAGCCCTGAGTTCCAATGTGGGCTGTGACCTCAGATCCCTTGGTCATCTCCTGCTTCCCTGTGTAATACCGCAGTTTCCCCATGTGTCCCAGTAGGGTATTATCTCCTTTATCTCCTTGCAAGTCTCTTCCGGGCCAAGGACCCTCCAGGGCTTGGCTGGGCACCCCATGGGGGACTTCCGGGCGCTGAATCTGAGACCCCAGAGTCTTGGGGGAGGGTCCCCTTCCACCATCCTCTGTGGCCCACATCAGGTTGGAAGCACATGTGAGCGCGTGCGGCTGTGGTCTCGGGTGGGCGCGAGGAGGGAGGGCAGGATTGCATGGCCCCGGGGGCTACTGGCCTCAGCCTCGGCCCGCCAGACCTCTCCTCTTCCTGCTCTATCTCCAGAGCCCCCCAGGTTCATCAAAGAACCCAAGGACCAGATCGGTGTGTCCGGGGGTGTGGCCTCCTTCGTGTGTCAGGCCACGGGCGACCCCAAGCCACGGGTGACCTGGAACAAGAAAGGCAAGAAGGTCAATTCCCAGCGCTTTGAGGTGAGTCAGGGTGAGGGGAGACAGCCTAGGGCCAGCACCCCTCCCCAGACGGGTCCCCAGCGGCTCCGCCACACTCAGCGATGCTCAGCCACAGACGTCCCAGCAATATCTCCCATTTGTACCATGGCCAGTGGGCCGGGCCGCCACCGTCTGTGGCCCCGGGCAGCTCTCACCCCTTCCCTGCCACGTGCCCCTCCTGCCTGCTCAGTGAGGGCCCGGCCAGGCTGGCTTCCTCTGCCAGCCGTGCGCTGTGTGGCCTCGAGCAAGGCCCCACCCTCTCTGTCCCGTCTCGCATACGGAGCCTCAGGCGCCCCTCCGTAACACGCCCACGATCAGACGCACACGCTTCTGCGGCCAACGTGCCTGCCACGCCCGTCACACACACCTGCCTGTGCTCCTCACACACCCATGCACACACGGGCCCTCCTGCTTGCACAGACCTGCGCCCGGTGTCCAGTTCGTGCCGGGGACGCCCGTCCACGTGGATGGTCCAGCCCCCAGCTCCTCTGCCCCCCTCGCCCCGCCCCGGGACCTCAGCCTCACCCTGCTCTCTCTCCCCCGCCTGCGCAGACAATCGAGTTTGACCAGAGTGCGGGGGCTGTGCTGAGGATCCAGCCGCTACGGACACCCCGGGATGAGAACGTGTACGAGTGCGTGGCCCAGAACTCCATCGGGGAGGTCACGGTCCACGCCAAGCTCACTGTCCTCCGAGGTACTGGGCCCCCTGGGATGGGAGGGGGAAGAGCCAAGCTCCCGGCTTTAGAATCGTTGGAAATCTTGCTTTGGATTTTCTCTTCGGGGGACCTTGATCTCGCTTCCCCAGCCCGTTCTGCCAGGGCGGCCCGGAGCCTGCCAGTAGGGATTTATTGAGCCTCTGCAGGAAAGAGCAGCACTGAGGGACTGGTGTCCTCCCCGTTTGTCATCTTAATCACGCTGCTGTGGTTACAAGAGCCTGGTCCACCTCAAAGTGGTTCACGTAAGAAAGAAAATTCACTGATCCGTGTTATGGGAATGTCCGTGGAGGTGCCAGCTTCAGGTTGGGCTAGATCCAGGAACTCATGCAGTGTTCATAGGTCTCACCCTCTCTCTGCCTCTGGGTTTGTTTTCTTCCATAGTGACTGTGTCCTCAGTGAGATGACCCCCAGTAGCTCCAGGCTTCCAGGCCCCACCCCAAAGAGAGGACCAGGTGATCTGGGACGATGGCTCCTTGCCCAGGTTGGGTTAGATAGCCGTCCCTGAGCCCGTTACTGTGGCCAGAGAAACAAATACTGCCATTGGCAGAGTCCTCCCTGGAGTCAGGGGTGTGTCAGCCCCCCCAAACAGGGTCAGCAAGGGGCGGTTCCCTCAGAGGGACAAAGGAGGAATAGATTCTGGACAGGCACAAACAGCTGCCCACCACCTCCCAGCATTCACACAGATTTTTCGGGAACACTGCTTTGCTGGGCTCTTGGTTAGCCTCTCTGGGGACAGGGAGGGGGGCACGTCCCGGGTGGGAAATAATGAGGCTCGCCGCGAGGGGGCGACTCGAGGTCCGGGGAGGTGACGCATGCGCTGGAGAGGTGGGGGGGGGCGTGCCGGGACCCAGCGCTCGGCTGACCCGCTACGTAGCGTCCCGGTTCACACTCCGAGTGCAGTGGGGCGACTGCCATCAGCCGTTCCGGGGCGCCCCAGGCTGGCGTGTTTCAGCCTCTCCCAGGGCAGCGCAGCCGGGGTGGGTGGCGCCTTGGCCCCGGGGGCACTTGGTCTCGGAGCCTGGGTGCAGCCTGCACGGGGTGCCTCCCTCGGAGCGCTCTGCCCGTCCGGGCTGTTTAACAAGAGGCCCCGTAGTTTCCTCTGCGTGGCTCCTGGAGCCCGTCCTGCTGGGGGAGGGAGGGGGGGAAGAGGGGCAGGGAGCCGGCCCGCCCTGCCTCTTCCCAGCAGATATGCTTGCCCTGACCTTTCCCGGGCACAGACAGAACAGCCTGCCTCCCGCTGCCCCGTGCCAGCCTCCATTGTAAGTGCTCAGAGAGTTAAAAGGACATGCTGTGAATCTATTAACCGCGCAGTCGCTGGGAGTCTGGGAAAGATCCGTCTGTGCTCCCTGCACCGCCCCCCCAACCCACCCCCCCAAGCAAGGCCTCCTTGGCTTTGCTCTGTTCTTGGGCCGCCTGGAGGACGTGGTGCTTGGGCTGGATGCCCAGCCCGGGGCCTTTGACCCAGGAGCGCCTGTCCTCCCGGCACCCCCCTCCACGCGGGGCCCTGAGCCGCAGGGCTCTCCCGGCCCGGCGGAGCAGGGAAGGGAAGGGCTAGGCCACTGGGCCCAGCTCTCCCTGCCTCCCTCCCCCGCCCTCCGATTGTGGACCCTGCTCACGCCTCCCGTGTTGTTGTTGTAATTAAACTCCGAGGAATCGGGCACAATGTGGTACGCGATGAACATTTTTGTTTAATTAGGAGCACTTGGTACCCAGCCCCCCCCCCGCGCCGCTGGCTGCCACCCACACGCGCACTGGCGGGGACCCCCGAGGGCCGCGCACGCGCAGGGGAAGCGCTCACGTGTGAGCTCGCGTGGGGCGTGGCTGCGTTCTCGGGTGAGCAGGCGCGCACACGCGGCTCCTGTTTTGGCCTTAACCTCCAGTGACGTCATGGGTAGCCAATCAGAACCACCTGTGGGCTTCGAGCCTCGGGCCCAGAAAGGACAAACAGGGCCTGACCCACCTGGGACAGGGGCCAGCCACCCCTCCTCAGACTCAAATAGGTCCAGTTCTCGCGTTGGGGGGGTGCCTCCGCTGGCCCCTCCCGGCTCCCCCTGGGCTTAGCCAGATCTGGGTACGAATGTCAGCCGGGCTGTGTCTGGCTGTATGATCTGAAGCAGCTGTGTGTCTGTCTGAGCCTCAGTTTCCCCCTCTGTGAAATAGGTCCCATTTTGGAGGAGGGCACGGGAACTTACCTGCAGAGTGTCTAGTACAAAGTGTTCAGAACTTGGGACTGGGGTCCTTGGCCCTCCATGCACCCCTGCACCAGGACTACAGCTCTCTGGTTCCACGGGAGGCATGGGACCCTGCTGCCCCCACCTGCCTCTCCCCTGCCCAGCCTTGGCCTCCTGTCCCCCTCCTCCGATGGTGTGTCCGGAGCTCAGATCTCTCTTGCATGGTGGTCTCTGGCCCACCTCTTCGCCAGTCCCCCAGTCCCGTGCCCCAGAGCGCCCACCATGCCCCTGCTCCTTCTAAGCAAATATCTGTGTATTGTTTCCCTGCACACGGATAACCATC
>CM052799.1:3171933-3182284 GCA_028533885.1 Nasua narica | reverse complement strand
CAAGGGGGCGGTCAGACGCCAGAGTGGGACTAAGGGGAAGTGAGGGGAATCCTAGAGCTAGTGGACTGTTGCACCTAACGGTCCCCCAGCCTTGACCCTGCTGGAAAATGAGGAACTTACATTAGTTTGGGAGCTGGGTCTGAAGGGGAGAGAGGACTTTCCAGCTGGGCTGGCATGGGGCACTTCCCCCTTTTGTCAACATCTAGCCTGAATGCCCTGAAACTAACTGGTGGACTAATTCTTACTAGAGTGAGAGCGACTACTATTGGCGCATGAAAGTTCCTTCTCCTCTTCCTCGGGTTAGGCAGTAGAACCACCTTTAATACCCAAGAGGTAAATCCTCTCCTCAGTGTGGTGGCCTTGGACTGTTTGGCCGTCTTGGGAGGTCCCGTTCGTCGGCCTCTGGATTCCCACAGACTTGGGTTCTAGTCATCATTGCTGCCTTAGGCGAATTCCCCTTTCCTCCCGAGTAAAGAGGAGAAAGGGGCCTCGTCAGGTCGCAGATTCTGGAAGAGGTAATACGGAGGCCTGGGAGGCTGGAGAGCTGGGTTCGCAGCCCACCCCTGCCTCTGACCCATGGTGCGACAATTCGCTGGCCCTTCCAGGAACCCGTTCGCCCATTGGTTTGCCTGTGCCAGGCGGAAGGAGCAGTGTTCTCTCACTCTGCCCTGGCCTTGGGGTCCCCAGGCTCTACTTGTTCTTGGCGGGGTTCTCAGCTGTCCTTCAGCAGAGAGAGAGGGTGCCGGATCTCTCCCGGGAAGACGATCTGGGGGTATAAATCTCCAAGCTGGGGCCGCCGCCTTTGTGTGTCCTGAGTTGTCCCCTGCCCCCAGCGCCCACGTCAACGTGCAAATTGCCCTTTCCTCTTTTCCTTTTGGAGGTTCAGGAGACAGGAGGGCCCTCCCCCCGCCCTCGCTCCCCTCTCGCTGCTCTCCCCTGTCCCTCTTACTCGGCCTGTCTGTAACACCTTCCCTTTGCTTTATTAATGCCCAGTTCTGGGGCACTAATCCCTCTCCCCCCAACCTCCTGTCTCTAACAAGACTCCCGAGACCCTCCTCGCTCTCCGTCCTTTCCAAGAAGGAAAGAAGAAAGGGAGGTCTGTGACCTCCCTCCCTCAGCCCAGAAGGAAGGCAGCCAAGAGGGCCAGGCCAGGCCATACACCTCCCTGGGCCATAGGGACAGCCCTAAGACCAGTCTAGAGGGGCTTCTGGACCGAGTCCCTCCTTCCCCAGGAGACTACCGCCTCCTGTGGGAAGCCCTCCTGACTGACAGGCCCTCAGGGCTGGCTCAGTCCCCCACCCCTGGGGGTAGAGTGGACAGGCCTAGCTTGTGGCCCAGCCTGGCCTCCCTGGGGCCCCCCGGCCCCCCAGGACTGCCTTCTGAAATTCACCTGACTCTCTCTGCTTCCCTTACAGAAAGCACTCCGATCCGAGGTAAGAGGCTCTTTCCCGCCCACTCACGCTCTCTCTCACTGCCCGCCTGGCCCCCCAGGCTCCGTGGGGGGGCTGCCCCCAGGCCCCCTCCACATATTTCCCCCTTGCCACCCTGCCCAGTGTTTGTCCAGTCTCTGTGTCTATGTCGCTGTGTGTGGCCAGGGGGCCGAGTGTGACCATGGCTGCCCCCCAGGCCATCTGGCCTCAGGGGAGGGGCAGTACCTCCCATGTCCGTGTCCCCCCCCCCCCCCCAAGAGCTCTGGGAGCGAGACCCTGATTGCTGCTCTATACGCAGGCCTCATCTTTCTCCAGCCACAGTCTTCCTGTCCTTCCGATCTGAGGGTCCAGCCCGAGGGAGCAGAGAGCTAGGCAGTCTCAAAGGCCAGGCCCTCCGAGTGCTGACGGGAGCAGACTAGAATAGGCCTGGGTGGGAGCCCTAGGGAAGAGTCGGTATCCAGGCCTGGCTTTGCCACAGAATGCTGTGTGACCTAGAGCAGGCTCCCGGCCCTCTCTGGGCGTCCACAGTAACACCTGCCTGCTGAGGCTCAGAGCCTTGAGGTTGGGGGAACGTAGGAAGTGTGGGATATGGGGGAAGAACCTCCTCCATAGCCCCCAAAGGAGCTAGTCTGGGATCCTCATTTGTGGGTCTGTGTCATTTCCATGGGACAGCCGTGAACAGCTGGGTAGAGGGGACTTCTTGGGAGCTTGGACTGGATTTCTGGACTCCTGGTGCTAGGAACTCCGATACCTACGATTCAGACATACCTGGGAGCTGTTCACTCCTTTTTATTCAGTTATGAAAACGAGAACCTTGATCCAGGCTTTTGATTTCAAACATACTTGAGGAGGCATTTGCCTCACTTTTATTTACGCATGGGTGTTCAAGTTTTGGAGGTCTGTGATTTTAAACATCCTTAAGGATGTTCACTCAGCTTCCTTTACTTGTGGAAATGAGGGTTTGTTCCAGACTCGTGGTTTCAGATATCCTTGGGGAAATGTTAGCCTCCTTCTCACTTATTCATGGGCACTGTCGTGTTTGATCAAGGCCCGTGCTTTCGTACATTCTTGAGAAGGTTCGTTCATTTTTATACGTTCGTGGGAAGTAACCTGTTTGATCTGGGCCTGTGATTTCAAACAGAGAGAGGGGAAATCAGCCTTATTTTCATATACTCGTAGGCATTAAGACCTTTGATTTGGGTCTATGACTTTAAGGATACTTGAGGAAATTGGCCTCTTCTTTAAGCTTTTATTCACTCATGACCAACAGATTCTTTGATCCTGGCTTGTGATTTTCAAACACACTTGTGGGTATTAGAGGTTTTTGCTCAGATTGCTGATTTCAAACACTTGCAAAGTTTCCCCATTAATCCAAGAGTGCCATGGCCCTGGGTCTGGGACCGTGATTGCAAACACTCTTGAGGAAGTTCCTTTGATTACTCCTCAGCACCAGGATCCTGAATTCCGGCCTGTGGTTTTTAAAACGGGTGGGGGAATCCAGACTTGCTTAGATGACATTAGGGGAATCCGGGGGTGGGGGGTGGGGGGTGGAATTCAAGCTTCTTCAATCCATTTCAGGTACAAGAGGCTTTAATCCAAGGTTTTGATTTCAAACATACTTGATGTCTATCAGTCTCAACAGCCTTTTCTTTAGCCAGTGTGAGAGGTCTCCCAGTCCTGAAATTTCAGTTAGTCTGAAATTCACACAACCACCAGCTTCCTGAACTTGCACTTGTCTTGTGGCCGCCCTTGAGGGCCGAGGGGTCCCGCAGATGACTGCTGTGGGTTACGAATGCCAACTCACTCCCCTTTGCCTGGAAAGCATCCCTCGGTCCTTTTGGAGACATAAGCTCTCCATCTCCGTTGCTGGCGGTCGTTACCAAAGCACCAGCCGGGCGTCCCGCCTGGTTTCGGGGGACTGCCGTGCATTTAGTCTGGTGTTGGGCTAGGCTTGGAGTGTGGGGAGGTGGGGAGACGAGCCAGGGAACCCCCCCACCCAGCCAGGGTTTCCAGGCTAACTCATCTTTTCCGTCTGCCTCTCTCTGGCCCAGACCGAACAAGAGACAGGTGGCACGGGGCTCTGGGGCAGCCCGCCTGGCCCAGGCCCAGGCCCTCCCTGACTGGCCAGGCTTTCTCCCCTCTCCCCACAGGGGCCCTGCAGATCGAGAGCAGTGAGGAGACGGACCAAGGCAAATACGAGTGCGTGGCTACCAACAGCGCCGGCGTGCGCTATTCCTCACCCGCTAACCTCTACGTGCGAGGTAGGGAGCGCCATATCCAGGTCGAAGGCAGGGACCCATCCTAGCCCCCCTTCCCCCATCCCTCCTTGGGCTCACAGCCTCCGGGCTCCCCTGTTCCCTGCAGACCCGAGCAGGAGGGCCCCCCCCACCCCCTGGTCCCAGCAGGACCGTGGGTGAGGTGGCGTCCTTCTCTGGACCTCAGTTTCTTCACCTCTACAATGGGGGCTGCTTACCCCCGCAACCCCCGTGCCTGTGACGGACACCCCAGGGGCTGCAGGACGTGGAGGGGAGGCAGGAGGGAATGGGGCAGGGCCAAGGGGGTCAGTCTGGGGCCCACAGGGCTGGGGGAGCCTGCAGGCCTCCGGCCCACCCCGCCCCCGCCCACCCACCCGAGTCGGCTTCTGTGGTGTGTCGTGCCGTGCCCCCCTTGCTGTGTGCTTGCTTCGCTTTCTCCAAACTCCGTGGCCTCTCGTAGCTCCCCGCTTCACCCCGCCTCAGCGCCCTCGATCCGAGAGCTGGGGAGGGGTCTCTGAGGCCGCCCCCCGCCGGCCCCTGCACCTTCGGCTGTCCCAGAGCCTGGTGCTCTCTGTCTCCTAGTTGCCCTCAGGAAAGGACTCGTGTCGGCCCGAACGAGGCCGGGGCCACGGCGGGGATGCGGGCCTGGGGCTTGGCACCCCGTCAGGCCGCGGCAGGCACGGCACGCCAGCGAGGCTGGTCGCTCTCGTCATGCCCGGGAGCCCGGGTCCTTGTCCCAGCGCCCCCCTCCCCCGCCCCACCCCCCCAAGGCGGCCCTGGGAGCGTCTACACAGACTTCCTTCTCGGTCCCTTGGTGTCCCTTCAGAGGCACCGGAGGGGGGGTGTCCCCTCGTCCCCAGATGCCTGGGTCAACCCCTCTTATCCCTGTGTCGGTTTTCTTCAGGTCTTCCAGAAATTGTAATCTGCCTCCTCCTCTTCCATGTGCCCTCCTCCCTCTCCCACCTCCCCGTGGCTGTTTCTGATCAGATTCGTGGTAGAAACAGCTTCTGCTGCCAGGAAACAGGCCCCCCTTCGAGCCCCAGGGCTGCCCTGATTGGCTCTGGGTACTTGACTGCACCCACACTTCTCCGGGCCTCAGTTTCCCCCACGCGAGGCACCAAGCCCCTGTCGTTCTCCAGCTGGGAGGCGGGGAGCTCCTCCTTCCCTCACCCCCCACAGACCCTCCTGGCTTGGTCCCCACCAAGCACAGCCCCGCCGGGCCCCCCGAAGCAGCTCCTTGGTTCTGTACCTTGGGTTTGACATCCTGTCTCTGAGGAGGAGGCCTCGTGGAGGGAGGGAAGGGGGTGTGGGCGCGAGGGTGGGCAGGGGGCAGACACCGACCCACTGCCGTGGCACCTCTGGTGAGTTTTAGTGCGTCCACGACTCCCGCTGACTGGTCTTCGTCTAACCTGCGTATTTCTCTGCAAACACCTGGGATGGGGGTTTGTAAGTCTGGCAGGGTTCAAGGAGAGAGTGTGGACAGCAGGCACGGGGTGGGGGGGGAGGCCTCTAGCGAGGGCGCGACGAGGGAGGGGGACCCCCGTGTCCTCAGCCCCCCTGGAGGTGGGGTCCCCCAGCGTGAGCCTCTTATCTTTTGGGGGGTCCAGCCTCCCAATCTTTGCCTGGGTCTCAGACGCTCCAGAAATGAATTAAAAAAAAAAAAAAAAAGAATCGTGGAAGACGAATGTAATATGTCAAGAAAAAAAAGGTCATTGCTGTTCTTTTTTATTTTTTAATTTTAATTTTTTTTTTGGTTTAAAGAAAAAAAAACAACAAACTATTGCAGCTTTTAGCCTTGGGAAGTCCTCTTTTTACTCTCTGTATCTCCCCTATTTTTTCTCTTCTCCCCATGTCATTGTGTTCTGCATCAAACCCCCTTTACATCCCTCAGAGCTTCGAGAAGGTTGGTGTGTTTTTTTCTTTTTTACTTTCTTTACCCACATTTTTACATTCCGAAAGTGACACGCACACACACGACACGCACACAGACACGCACACGTGTGCACACACACAGACACGCACATGGAAAATAAGAGCCAAAGAGCTGACAAATGAATAAATGACGGAATACGAGTAGTAAGCACGAAGCGAACAAAACAAAACAAAAAAAAAACCGCCAAGCGAGAGCAAAAACCCAGAAAGACACGAAAATTTCAGCCGCGCCCAGCCCGGCCTAGGGCCGGCCGCACACATGCGATGCTTGCATTGTGGTCGCCTCTATGCATCCGTTGGTAATGTTGTTGCTAAGTTTTTTGCACTCCTCGTCGTCATGGTAACTTGGGCCTGATGCATGCCGGGAGAATGTAACAATTTCTCTGCATGCCACTCTTGTCGGTTTGGTTTGGTGAATTCCCAGCGCCTTCTGTTGGAGTGTTTTCTCGTCTCCTGTTCCGTTTTTCTCCTTTGGTTTCCTTCGTATTTCTTTCTTTCTTTCATTTAATTATTATTACTGTTCTTTTTGGTTGTTTTGTTTTGTTTTGTTTTGTTTTTGGGGGGGAAAAAACCGATCAGTTCGTTTTTTTTTCCCCCTCCCATCCCCGTTCACCCCGGTCCCCTTCTCCCCCAGAGCGTTTCGTCTTTGGTTCTGTCTCGTGTTTCTGTGCTATTTGGTTTCGGTTTCTTGGGCTGAGCTGCTCTGTGGTTCTCCAAACGCGTTGTGACTTAAAAGCCAGTGTTCCTGTCCCGGCTACCATCCGGGAGGGCGGTAGGGGTCCCACAGCTGGGATGCTGGGGCAGAAAGTGACCGCCCAGGCTCGAGGGCACCAGGGAGGTGACATAGACAGATGGTGGGGTGTGTGAGGAGAGAAGCCCCATTTGCCCAGCCTCGCTGGCCAGCCCCCGTTGCCCCAGAGCCGACGCCTCAGCCCTACAGCGCGGCCATATTGGAAGGGGGCTTAAGCTGGCGTGTTCGCGTCTCTCTGCCTCAGCGTGAGACCGCCTCCCACTCTCCCAAACGACCCAGAAAACGGGCATTTGCAGCGCAGCTAAGCGGGCAACCAGCATTTTGAGCTCCTGCTTACTAGAGCTGCATTCCAGACATGGGAAGCGGCTGCCAGACATTGAGTCGTCTTCCCGTAACGATGCATGCTTGGCTCATTGACAGCGCTCAGGATGGCGGCTGGCGTGATGACTCTGGCATCCTGGCTGGGCACAGATACACAACTGTCGGTTAGGAGATGCAGCACGACCGACTTCGGAAGAAATCCGCAGGCAGTTATCCCGCCCTTCAGTGCTATGCCTTCGCCTCGCAGGCGACGTTGGCTGCTCCCTCCGCCCCCTCCCGGGCTCTGGCCCCAGTCACGGGAATCTTGTCCAGCAACACAGCACGGTCACTTTCTGAGTACCTGAGCATCAGAACTGTGGAATTCTGGAGAAAACCCAGGGGAACTTTGGACATAGCCTCTCCCCCTCTCTCTCTGCCTCCCCAGCTCTCCCACTGCCTGCCTCTCCCTCGCTTTTGCTCTCTCTATCTCTTCCTCTCTCTGTCTCTGTCTCTCTCTGTCTCTACCCTCCCTTCCCCCCCCCCCAAAGTATCTCTCTCACTCTTGCAAACCTTTGGAGATTTGGAGATGCTAACTCCCATCTTCTCCTTCCCTGAAGAAAGGCAAGCCCTTGAGAATACTACTCCAACCCCAAATTTTAAAAGCTGTGTTTCAATTTCTAGCCCCCAGCCTGTTGGGGCCACCGGTTCGCCCCCCCCCCCCCCACCCACTTGTCACGCACCTTCCTTCCCTAATCTTCCACTTACTGGGAAGTCCGGGGCAAGAGGACTTAGACGCAGTAAGAGATTGATTTCTCCTGTCTCCTTTTTAACCCAGGGTGAGAGCTGCCAGGCCGGCCCACAGAGCAGCTCCAAAAAATAGAGGAGAGGGTCTCCCAGCCCCACCAGCAAAGTTGGGTCCCAGTGAATTGGAGCTGAGAGCTGGCTGAGGGTCTTGGGCTCTGGCCCACCTGGATTCAAACCCCTCCTCTGCCCCTCCCTGGGCTGTGTGACCTTGGGCAAGTCACCTGATCCCTTGGGGTCCCATTTCCTTTTCTGCTCAAGGAGGGTCACCCCTGCCATTGCTCGCAGGGGAATTGGGAGGATTCCATTGAGCCAATTAATGCTCAAGTGCCCTGTGTAGCACACGGTGCCTAAGAGGTCGCTAGGGGGATTATTGCGGGGCAGGGAAGGGAAGAGGTTGAGCAGTCCGTTCCCTCCTTTGGGGACCTCATCTGGCCCATTCTGTACCTCGCAGATCCCCTGTTGGAGTAAGATGGCTACGGCAAACTGCTTTGAAAAGAATTATGGGGCAGAAGCGAATTCACGTGTTCAGAACTCATTTTTCGCTGGTGCTTTTTCTGAACCCATCCCGTGACTTCATTCTCCCCTGGTTCCAACCCAGTTCCTGAGAAATCAGTAGCCGTCCTAGCACCCCCTGTCGCTCTGCCAGGGAGTCCGAAGAGGCAAAAAAAAAAAAAAAAACACCCAGGCCCAGCTTGGGCACCGAGCTACCTTGCAGGGAAGCACCAGCCCGCCCCCCCTCCCCGGCAGAGGGGGGCCGCCAGCCATGGGCTTCCCTGAAAGCTCCGAGCGTTTCCGTGGTTGCTAGGGCAGCCTGACCTGCCAGCGCGGGGGCTGCCGGGAGTCCCTACCCCCAGCCAGTCCTTTAACTCCCCATCGTCCCCAGCTTCGCTTCTGCGGACCCTGGGTGGTTCAGGGGGAGGGATGTTCAGACGGGGCCCTTCCCCTCTTGTAAGGGATCTCTCTGTGATGCCGAGGGCTGAGCCAGTTTTCCATCCCACTTCCAGAACTCCCCTGGGAGTTGCAGCTGAGGCTTTTGCAGAGGTGGGAAGGTGACCAGATGACATTATCCCTGGCTGTTCATCTTCTTGTCTGTCTCTTTGACATCGTAAAGCTTTACGGTCTCGCTTTAGTGGCCAAAGGGGGCACCTTTACCCCTTGGTGTAGCGACCTAGCGTCGTGGGTCGTGGAACCACGGTGCGCAGGACCCAGTTAGCTAGTGAGCCTGATGGTATGAGGGCTTGCGGGGAGAACACGCAGCGAGCTGGAGGCCTGGGGAAGAGCCATGCCGCTTCCAGGGACTCAGGATACTGTCAGGGTTTGGGAGGTCAGGTGGGGCTAGGACATGTCAATGACAGGTCTGGACTCCTGAGCCCAGGAACGGGGCTCCATGCCCAGTGGCAGTGGTGGGTTTAGATTGCCCCGATTTCCAGATGTCCCCCGGAACTCTCTCTGTGACCTACCCCCAGGCCTTTTGCAGCTCAAACCACAGCGTGGGATTTTTATGGGACAGATTTTTTTTTAAGACTTTATTTATTGGACAGAGAGAGAGAAAGAGAGGGATCACAAGCAGGCAGAGAGGCAGGCAGAGAGCAGGTAACAGGCTCCCCGCTGAGCGGAGAGCCCGATGCGGGGCTCGATCCCAGGACCCTGAGATCATGACCTGAGCCGAAGGCAGAGGCTTTAACCCACTGAGCCACCCAGGCGCCCCGGACAGGTGGTTTTGAAAATCAAACCTCTGGCCCCGAGCCACGTCAGATTGGTGGGTAGGCCCTCTAGGTGTTTTCCTTACTTCTGCCCCCACCCCCAACCTCCCGTCTCTCCAGAGAGACTTGCATTGGGGTGTGTTGGTGAGCTCCCCAGTTCCTGCTGAGCACGCCTGACCATGCCTCCCCCTGCCCCGCCCCCAAGGCCCCCCAACAGGCCCCTGATAGGACCCAGCCCTTCTCCTCATCCCACCCTCATCCCAAGGGGAGAGGGGGCTCCAGGGTGGGGTGGCGGGGACGGGGCATTCTGCAGGAACACTGAGCTCTAGAACCTCTCGCCTGCTGCCTGCCTCACACCCTTTGCATCGCTGTTTCCTCTGTTCTGGGGGGAGTGAGGGGAATATTAGATTACACCTCGTCATTTGGAAAGCCCCGCGTCTCTGGCGGCCACAGCGAAGGGGAGGGGGCAAGGAAGTCATTTGATTGGCAAAATGTCATCCAAATTTTCTGCTAGAACCTAAAAAGAAAAAAAAAAGGGGGGGGGGCAAGGGAGAGGATACCAAAAAAAGGAAAATAAAATCAATATCAACAGTGCCGCAAAACGTCCAGCCAAAAATGCTAACAATTTGCCGAGGCCGCTGGTCAGTCCGTGGGCCGGGCTCCAGCCCGTGGGCCAGGTCCCTCCAGGCCTTGCACGCTATCTCGATGGTGGAGGGAGCTGGCGGTGGGAGGGAGGAGGCAGGATGGCAGAAAGGGGGCAGGAGCAGGAAGATGCCCAAGGCAGGCCACAGGGCCGTACCGCCCCCCCTCCCTGGGCCACAGGCTGGGGTTCGAGGGAGGGGCTGAGAACCGAGTTTTGGAATCAGGCTCGGACCCCCTCCCTTCCCAGGACAGGTGTAATCTAAACTTTAGTGAGCCTATGGGGGCTGCAGAACTTCTTGGCATCTCCCCCCTCCAACCCGCATCCTCATTTTGGGGTTTGGAGGAGCACCCAGTGGCTCCCCTCACCCCAAAATGTCAGGCAGAGCTCCCCCTCCCTCCCTTGGAGCTGCGGCTTGCCGAATCGTTGAGATGTCTGACACTGTCGAGTTCCCTACCTAGTGCTTCAACCAGATCACGGCACTTTTGAGTTTTCCCTCACCCCCTCCCCACCCTTTTTCCCCTGAACCCCCCCCC
>CM052799.1:3122397-3171833 GCA_028533885.1 Nasua narica | reverse complement strand
GCCACTCCGTCCTGTGGGCTCTGCGCCCACCTTACTTTCTAACCCGCACCTCAAGCTTGCAGCCAGGGGTGGAAAGATGTTGTGGGTGGGTGTCAGCACCCAACTGGGCAGAACATAGTGTCAGCCACCTGCCCTTGCTGGCCGGGAGGTTGCCCGTAGGCCTAATGCGACCCCCCCCCCAGGGGGTTCTGAGCCACTTAGTGTTGATGGGGGTGATCTTCTCCAAACTCGTGGCAAACCAGCCCTCTTCCTACAGCCCACCCTTAGAAGCAGATGAGGTGAATGAGAAAGCAGGTAGGCAGAGTTCGTCAGCTTTTACATCATATTGACAGATCCATTTAACTGGGGGCTGCTGGCCATGTTCAGAATTATGAGCCCTAACATGATCATTGTTGGTAAATGCCCTTCCACATTTAACTGACTTAGAATTAGCAATCCTATACCATAGGTTTTTTACGTGTTCAAGATAGATGCTCGTTCTTGCTTCTGAAAAAAAGTTGCAGGTATCTTCCGTATCTCCCCAAGGGGAGATAGTTTAAGATAAGTTGAGATGTGAATGGGGTCTCTGGGGCAAGATGTTGAGCCTTATTACACAGGGATGAATTTGGCTCATACTTAACCTTCAAGTCCTAAAGCTCTCATTTCTTTTGATATTCAGTAATCCCTTTCTGTATGAGTATTTTACTAATGGCTTCTGGACATTTCTTATAATGACCGCTGGATAGGATTCAACTGGTGGTCCCTGGTTATTATTCAGTTGATAGGTATATATAAATGTGATGGGGTACTTTTGCCTTCTTTGTTACCTCCAGAAGGTAAAGACATATGAGTTTGCAAGAGACAGGCGCCAAGAAGAGACACTTGGCTGTAATTCTTGCTACTTGCCATGGCGAGAGAGGACTCAGGAACTGGGCAGTCCTGGCTTTGAGCTCTGGCCCCACCACTTCTTTGGTATCTGCCGGCTGGCCCTGTCACTTCTCTGAGCCTCCACGGCCTCATCCACAAAATGGGCACTACAGATATTTGCCGCACCAAGTTGGAAGGGATAAAGAAACATGAGGAGTCTACAGAAATTCTGCTTCCTTTTTAACGAATTCATCCCAAACTCCCTTGAGGTAGAGAATCTAGCTGATCTTCCCCCTCATGCAATGGCCCCATGCCCAGGCTGAGTACCTTCTTTGTGCTGGGCATTGCCTGGGTTGAACTAATGGCCTTCGGAGCATGTCCCCAATTAGCTCCATTTCACAGATGAAGAAATCAAGGCACCTGAGGGACCTTCCCAAGGCCCATGGGGCTTACTTAGCTACATTAGCTCTCCCGCCTGGAGAGGTTTTCTGTGAGACTCTGAGATCATGAGGAATTGCCTTACTGTGTGCTCAGCGTGTCTGAGACGAGATCTGGGCTGGTTTGCCCCGAAGGTTCTTCTTTGAGGATCTCACCTCCGTGGCCACCTCGAACCCGCAGCCGGGGTTCTCGAGTGCCAGGCGGGGAGGCCAGACCCTGTGTTCTGCCGCGGGCGGGGGGGGCACCTCCCTGGGGAAGTCACAGCCCTCCTCCCTTTCAGACCCCGATTTTCAGCCCCACACATTCCATGTCTTTTTGTTTTGTTTTTCTTGTTGGTTTTTTTTGTTTTCTGTTTTTTCCCTTTTTGCTTTGGGTGTTTTGTTTCGGAGGGGATTTTTGTTCTGTTGGGTTTTTTTTGTTTTTTTTTTTTTTTTTGGATCTTTCCCTTTTTTTTCTGCTTTGTTTTTTCATTTGTTCCTCCTGGTTTTGTTTTGGACGTCGATGCCGTTTTCTGTCCTTGATTAATTAGCTCCCCCACGCTCATCCCCCATCGTGTTCTGTTTCCATGACAACGCAGCGTCGGGCATCCCACTCGTGCCTCGCTGTGGATGCCGGCGGCTGGCCTGGACCGCGTCCGCTGGCTGGCCAGACCCCATTCTCCCCCGACTCCCCCCCACCCTCCACCTAGCCCTGCCAGAAAGCCGCCCCCATCCCAGTCCTGCCCCGCCCCTCACCCCCAGTCTGTCTGCATGGCCCCTCTGTCTCCCTCCCCCTGCACCCCCACTACCCCCTCCAGCGATACCTTCCACTTCCTCCATCCCGTCTCCAACGTGACACTGGACTTTTCATGGGGCTTCCTTTTCCGAAGGGCTGCCGCTTCTTTGCCCTGCCCCCCACCCCCTCAGAGCTGCCCCCCCTCCTCTTTGCCTCCAACCATCGGATTCCGGGAGCAGGGGTTGGGATTTCTAGCTTAGGAGCCAGGCTGCTTCCCTTTGTCCCCTGGAGCCCCCTCCTCTGTAAGGCGAGCCAGACCCCCGACAGCCACCCCTCCCCCACCCATAGTGAGTGGAGTTGAAGGCAGTCCTTCTGTGGCCCTCTTGAGCTTTGAGTCTCCCGTCTGTCATCTGTAGTTGGAGACGAGACTCCCTGACCCGCCCAAAGCTGGGGACCAATCTACTAGGTCCCCCCAGTTCTCCCTCCTGCTGCAGCTCAGCATCTCCTGTGAGCAGCTATGCCTTGTGGGAGTTCAAGTGCCCTTAGCGTCTGCCCCTCCCCCTTCGACCCCAAAAGCCGTCCAGCTTCCGAAAAGGGAGCCCCCGAAACGCCTCCTGCCGCCTTCACGTTCTGCGAGATTGGGACGGAAGGCTGCACTCGCTTCCCCGAGAACATGTCCCTGCTTTCTCAACGTTCAAGCTCATTCCCTTGTTTTATTATTATTATTATATTATTGTTATTGTTATTATTATTATTAATTGATATCCTATTTATGATTCTGCCAGGGCTGTGATGTGACAATGTGACGTGTCACATTGGGTCACATCCGCTAGAATTAATACGCAGCATTGAAGTGGGCCCCCTCCTCCCTCCTTCTCTGTCTTTGCCCCCCTCTCTCTGGGCCTGTCTTCCTGCTCTATCTCTCCCATGGCTTCTCTCTTCTCCAGCACTCACGAGGGTGCACTGAAGGCCCCTGAAACCCAGGCCTCTTCCCTTGCATTACCTCTCTCTCTCTCTCTCTGTCCCTCCTCCTGCCTCTCTCTCTCTCTCTCTCTCTCTCTCAACCAACCTATCTTGCATGCTGTTTGTGATTCTGAGAGCTGCATCTATCAATGGAAACTTGTCAGATCCGACAGAAGCTTTTAGAAGGGTTTCTAAACCCAAAAACCACAAAAATTTCATTAGAGTTTCTCATCTTTTCCTCGAGGGCCCCCGGGAAGTGGGCAGGGCCCCTGAGTCACTGGAGGGGACGAGGGTCGGGGGCCGATATCCCGGCCCCCTCTGCCTCCTGGCGCCGTCAGATTCCGTGACCTCCTCGCTCCCTGTCCAGCTTCCCCAGAGTCATCCCCTCTTCCCCCCGACACCTGCAGCCAGAATCTTCCGAAGCTCCCCACTTGGGAGAGCGGGCGGAGGGGCTGCTCCCCGAAGCCACGTCTGTCAGCAAAGATGAGAAACAGCTGATAAATTTTTGTGTTCGTAACTGTGCTGTGACCAGCCACTCTGGTCTCTGAAACCCTATTGCTATGAAATAATGCTTCATGTCTCTTTTTATTATATATCGATATATCTCTATATATATTGTTTGTGAAGTACCTTCCTTTGAAGTTTTGGTTTCTTTGTGTTGGAATTTGAGTTTTTAATTTGGTTTTTTGTTTCCTTTTCATTTGGAAGAAAAAAAAATTTCAGCTGGGGGGAAGGAAACAGCCCTGTTTATATTTAAATTGTTTTCCACTTTTTTTTTCCTTTTTTTCTTTCTTTCCTTCCTTCCTTCCTTTCTTTCTTTCTTTCTTCCTGCTTTTCTTTCTTTTTTCCCTCTGCATCCCGTCTCCCTGCTCCCCCCACCCTGCACCCCTTCCCCCTGCACCCCTCCCTCCCACCCGCCGCCGCCGCCCACCCCCAGTCCGCCGCGTGGCTCCGCGATTCTCCATCTTGCCCATGAGCCACGAGATCATGCCAGGTGGCAACGTGAACATCACCTGTGTGGCCGTGGGCTCACCCATGCCGTACGTCAAGTGGATGCAGGGGGCCGAAGACCTGACTCCCGAGGACGACATGCCCGTGGGTCGGAACGTACTGGAGCTCACGGACGTCAAGGACTCCGCCAACTACACGTGCGTGGCCATGTCCAGCCTGGGCGTCATTGAGGCCGTGGCCCAGATCACAGTGAAATGTAAGCAGGGCCCAGGGGGTTGGGACGTACAGGCGGAAAAGCTCTGAGTTCCCATTTGTGGTCATTTGTGGCTTCGGTCATTCATGGCTATGAAGGGGACAATTGTCTCATGAACAGATATTTATTGGTTAAGCGTTATTCTGGGCCCGGCGCTTTGGAGCTAGACACAGTCTCGTTCTGCCAAGCAGAGAGCCCAGCATGGGAGACATCCACGTAGCCAGGTAGCTGTGATAGAGCCTTGTGGGGATTGTGACGGGGATTCCACGGCAACGTTTGGACCCCCAGAGTAAAGGTCTCACCTCCCAGGAAAGTCGGTCAGAGAAAGATCTAAAGTTGAATAGGAATGAGCCAAGAGAAGATGGAGAACACTTCTAAGGGAAGGAAATGGACTGTGCAGAGACACAGAGAGGTGAGGTCGGGCTGGAGGCCCGTAGATTCTCCTGGCTCTCAAGGTTGTGGTGAGATTCAGAGGAAGGTGCCCCCAGATATTTTTCTAGCTTTAGAACAGGGGCAGCAAACAGCTAGCCTGCAGGTTGCATCTGGCCCTTCACTTGTTTTTGTAAATAAAGTTTTATTGACACACAGCCACGCCCATTCATCTGTGTCACGTCTGTAGCAGCTTTCGGGCCACAGGGGCAGAGCTGAGTAGTCTCAACAAAGACTCCCTGGTCTGCAAAGCTGAAAACAGTTACCGTGGGGCCCTTTGTGGCAGAGTTTGCCAAGCCCTGTCCTCAGACCATAGCTCGCCGCACCCTGCTATAGGTGACGGGATGGGCAAGTCGTGAGGCCTGTGGTCACTGCCGAGGAGGTCAAGGCTCAGTGAGGGCAGTTATGTGGCTGAAAGTCACCCGGCCTTTGGGGTCTGCAGCCCACGTGCCTGATGTGTGACCGTGCCTCCCACCTGTAGCTCTCCCCAAGGCCCCGGGGACTCCCGTGGTGACAGAGAACACAGCCACCAGCATCACCATCACGTGGGACTCCGGCAACCCAGACCCCGTGTCCTACTACGTCATCGAATATAAATCCAAGAGCCAAGATGGGCCGTACCAGATCAAGGAGGACATCACTACCACGCGCTACAGTATTGGCGGCCTGAGCCCCAACTCGGAGTATGAGATCTGGGTGTCCGCTGTCAACTCCATCGGCCAGGGGCCCCCCAGCGAGTCGGTGGTCACCCGCACGGGCGAACAGGCCCCAGCGAGCGCGCCCCGGAACGTGCAGGCCCGCATGCTGAGCGCCACGACCATGATCATCCAGTGGGAGGAGCCCGTGGAGCCCAACGGCCTGATCAGGGGCTATCGGATCTACTACACCATGGAGCCCGAGCACCCCGTAGGCAACTGGCAGAAGCACAACGTGGACGACAGCCTGCTGACCACCGTAGGCAGCCTGCTGGAGGACGAGACGTACACCGTGCGTGTGCTGGCCTTCACCTCCGTGGGCGATGGGCCCCTCTCGGACCCCATCCAGGTCAAGACGCAGCAGGGAGGTGAGGTGCCCGTGGGAGGGGCGGACAGCAGGATTCGGGGCCTCGGAAACAGAGAGGAGGGCGTGGGGAGGGGTAGGTGGAGGGGAAGTGGGGTGGGGGGGCAGACCTGTATCCCCGAGCCTGCAGCAGGCTTATCTTGCCTACAAGCCACAAAGGGGTTTTTTCATCCTGCCTGGGTGCTTCAAAATATTTTTGTGCTAGCATTTCAAACGTAGCAAGCGGTCCCAAGAAAACCCCCCATTTCCGTCTTCTCTTGGGAAATTCGACTTGGCAAGCCCATGGGGCTGTGATGGGACGTCCAGACAGGTCCCGGCGGCTGTGTCTGAGTTTGAGAACCCTGGCTCCCCGTTCTCGTCGGAGAGATGGATGCCACCTGCTTTGAAATTATAAAGGGAAAGGGCATCCATCCAAAGGCAGCGGGCTGGCCGCCTGCCTGCTCAGGTTGAGGGGCGAGGTGGGGGGGGGGCATTTAGGTGCGAGGGGCCCCAGCTGTCTGTGGGTTTCCCTTCTTTTCCGATTGGGCTCCGTCTTCAGAACTTCGAAGCCAAGAAGGCTCAGCAGCTGCCCCAAGTAAAGGGCAGAAGGGTCAGAACTGTGCTGCTGGAGAACATACAGAATGGGGAGTCCGTGTTTTGAAACATCACCCCCACAGTCTCTCTGTCGTTTAATCTGGGGGAAGCAGAGTGTGGGGGAATTGAGGTGGGTCCCCGGGGACGAAAGAGAACTAAGCACAGTGGAGGACGTTGGGGAACCAGCAGCCTCACCTCCATGGCAGTGCTGAGCTTCGTGGGGCTCTTTTTTGGGAGAATGGGGACACCTGGCAGGCTGGGCACCCCCTGTGGAGTGGACACCTCCCCGACCACCCCCATTTCTCCTCCTCTCCCCTCCCCCACAGTGCCCGGCCAGCCCATGAACTTCAGGGCTGAGGCCAAGTCGGAGACGAGCATCGGGCTCTCGTGGAGCCCCCCGCGGCAGGAGAGCATCATTAAGTACGAGCTCCTGTTCCGGGAGGGCGACCACGGCAGAGAGGTAGCTGGGGGCGTGCTACAGGGGGCGTGGGGCGGGGGTGGGGGATGGGGGAGCGGGAGGAGGCGGGCTGGCGCGCCCTCGGGACTCGCTGACTCGGTGCCCTGATGTCTCTCTTCCCCCTGCTCTCGGCCTCGGGCCTCCGGTGGACGGCGCACCTCTCCATCCCTCCGTGTCTCTGCCCCTTTTCCCTTACTGTCTCTGTCTCCGTTTGTCTCTTCTGCCCTTTTCGTGTCTCTTTCACCATCTCTGTATCTCTGTCTCTCTCGGGGTCTGTCTCTGCCTCTGCCCCTCTGTCTCCATCTCCGCCTCCGCCCCGCCCTCCGCCCCACCCTTCGCCCTCGCCCCGCCCCCAGGTGGGGAGGACCTTCGACCCGGCCACGGCCTTCGTGGTGGATGACCTCAAGCCCAACACGGAGTACGCCTTCCGCCTGGCGGCCCGTTCTTCGCAGGGCCTGGGCGCCTTCACCTCCGTGGTGCGGCAGCGCACACTGCAGTCCAGTAGGTGTCTCGCGGACCCCGCCCTTCCCTGCGGGGGGGCCCCGGCGCACATTGACCCTGGCCGCGGGAGGGGGGCGCCTGGCCTCCCACGTGCCCGCCCGCGCTGCGCTGGGGGTTCCCGCAGGCCCCGCTTCCCTCCGCCCCGGCTCCCAGGGCATGGAGCCCTAGGGGGCCGAGGTGGGCCCCCTAGGTCGGGGACAGGTGTGGACCGCACCTTTTCTCTCCTCCCCGCCCCCACCCCCCACCCCCCTGTGTCTGGGGCTCAGGGAACAACCCCACTGTGCCCGATCCTAGGCCTCGGGAGGGTTCCCTGAGGCTGTCCCAGCTCACACCCGGTCGTTCCCATGTGGCGCGGCTGCACAGAGACCGGCTGCCTCCCCAGGTGGCCCTGCCCCCTAGACCAGGTCCCCCCATTGCCAGGGGCAGGAGAGGAGGGGAGGGGGTGCAGGTCCCAGGACAGGCTCTGGAATCCCTGGAGCTCTTTGCCGAGCCCGCCCTGCCTCCCTGTCACAGACAAGTCACCCTTTGCCCAGAACACTGTAGCTGGTCTCTGGCTCCGGGCCTCATCGTGGCCCCTACCACCGCCCTCCTGGCCTGCTCTGAGCTCAGGGCCCCGGTGGGCCCCTGATCCCGCTGTCTCCCTGCCTCCCCGCCTCCCTCTGCCCCTCTTCTGTGCTCAGCCTAGCCCGGTGTGGCCTCCACTGCCGTGGCCCTCTTCCCCTCCCCTCCCCCTTCTCAGTCACAGCGCAATGCCCCAGGCCTTGTTCCGGACGTTCAGACCTTCGGTGTTCAGACCTTCACATCCCCCCCGGGTGTGTGCACCCGGGGGGGGGGGGGGGGTCACGGGTCAGTCGGGAGTGACGGCAGCTTGGACCTGGGGGTCTGAGCCGCTGGGATCAGGGGCCTCGGAGACGCAGCACCCCTGTCACCCCAGCCCCCTTCCCTCCTCCCTACTCCCCCCATGCCGAGCGGAGCGCTCCGCGGCTCCCCGGCGTCTGAGTGTGTTTGTGCGTGAGGCGATCAGTGAGGGTGTCCTGTGGCTTGGGCGGCCACGTGAGAGAGACTGGCACAGGTGCCGCGAAGGTGAGTACACGCCGGTCTCAAGCAGGTTCACAAAAACGGCCCACCCTGCATGCCCCCTGCCCCCCTGGCCTGTGCCCCAGCAGCTCTGGGCTGCATGGAGTCCAGAGCCCAAATCGAGCCCCCCTCAAACTTTCTACCCCTTGGCCAAGAGCCATGCCTGCCCAGAAGTGGAGAATCTGGAACTTCGTGCCCCAGTCCCAGCCCGTGCCTGTCCGTGGGTCCGTCACACTGTACCCCCACCCCCCTCAAAATGTCATGCAGGTTGGGCCGGATTGTGAAGGAGGCGGCCTCCACGGTCGTCAAGAAAGCGGCTTTGGCCCAGCCACGTGAACCTCTGGGGCGGCCCAGGACAGGGAGTGGGGGAGAAGAGACTCCCCACTTCTCACCCCAAGACGGGTGGGGCCCGAGAAAACTGGCAGCAAGACTCAGGGCCAGGCGTATCCCCCTGGGGACTGCGGGCTTCTTAGGATGAAATCAAGGGTAGGTGGAGGCCAGACCACTCAGCGGTGGGTCTCCCCACACCGTCTCACCTTCCCGCCTCGTCGGCGCCAGTCTGGAACTGCAGTGGGCCCACGCTGGGGGCCAGAGCAGGGCTTGGGCCCGCTTGCATCCGGAGACCCACTCAGAGCTCGGTCTGGCCTTATAGCTCAGCACTCCGTCACTCCCTCCCTCGTAAGAAAGTCTTTTAAGTTAGCAGTTGAAGAGTGGAAGGTAGGTAACCAGACTGGGAGTTTTCTGGAAGGCGTCTTTCTTTCTTTTATTATGGTTTTTCTCATCATCATCACCATCACTGTTGTTTCTTATTTTATTATGGTTTTGATTTTATTTTTCTTCCCCCTTTCTCAGCGAATCCATTCCTTCCGGCACATTCTTTGGTTGGTTTTTCCACTCCTGCCTGATTCCCCCAGGCACTTTCGGTTGGGGTGGCTGGTCAAGAAATGGGGGAGAGGGCCCCCTTTTTGTATCTTTGGTATCGGAGGAGGGGACCCTGGCATTTCACTTGAAGTGAGGCCAGAGAGTCATATTCTAGTTGAAGTAAGCCATTGGAGAGGCCTCTGGGGCGTCTGGTAGTCTGATGTCTTTGAGGGTAGGAGCCTCAGTTTCTCCTCTGATGGCCCTGGCCTCAGTTTCTCCTCTGATGGTATGCACATAAAAGTACTTGCTAGACACGTGCTCAGTGAACAAATGGGGCTCCCATGATAGTAAGGGTTCTGTGTGCTTTGATATGAAGCAAAGCCAGTGGCCTCTCTGAGTCTCCCTGGGCCTCCCTGCAGGCAAGGAAAATTCTGGAGCCACGGGCAGTCGAAGTTGCGTGGCTCCAGCCGTGCTCAGCTGGCCTGAGGCTGAGTCCTCATTCTCAAGGCAAGACAGCCCTTGGACAGCCGCTGAGCCTGGGCTCAAATCCTGGCTCTAGCAAGGACCCTTGGCAAGGCAGCTTTCCTGTTTCTGGCCTCAGTTTTCTTCATCTGTAAAGTGGGAGGTGGTATGCAAAAAGCAGCCAGGGTAGGTGGGGGGGGGTCTGGCACCCAGTAGGTCTACACCGATGATCATAGAAAACCAGGCAGCTGGGCTTTGAAACTGATTTCCCCACGTGTAATGTGGAATGAGGCTGGAGGGGTGACAGTTCTGGCCATTTCTGCGTCTTGAGAATTAAATGACATGTGGGGGGGGGACACATGTTGAGTGTAAAGGGCTTGGGGTATGGGGTATGCACAGGGCGAATGGCCTTAATACAGTCTCATAGTAGGTACGGAGCAGATGGGGATTAATGTTATTCCCATAAAGCCTTGAACACACACAGTAGGTGCTTAATATAAACTATCGCTGCTATTTAACAAAGCCCTTAGCCCACTGCCTGGCACACAGTAGATGCTTCATAAATGCTCTTTTAAATCTAAGTACAGATTGGCATGGTGCTCGGCACATACTTGGCACCCAATGAATGGAAGCTACCAGTCGTTTATAACAAGCTTTTTCTTCGTAGCCCTGAACACGGGGGCTGTGATTATTGTTCCATGAAATCCTTGACAGAGTGGCTGGCATACAGTAAGTCCTTGATAAGTGGCGCTTTCTTGAAGGAGGTTGGCCTGGCTCTACGCACATAGTAGGTGCTCAGATAAGAGCCGTTGTCTGTCTGACGGGGCCTAGCATGGCTTTGGGTACACAGGTTTTGCTCAGAACGTGACGTCATCATCTGCAAAGCCTTTGGTGCTGGGTGTGCAAGCAGTAGGTGCTCCAGAAGTGAAAACTTACTATTTATATAGAAGGCCCTTAGCCCAGCCCTCGGCACACAGTAGGTGCCAAAGCAAGGACTATTAATAGGCTACAAGGCCCTTAGCACAGGGCCTAGCCCATAGGAGGTGTTCAGTAGGTAGGGTCAGTTGCTGTTTTTTCAGTAAGGCCCCTAGCACAGGGCCTGGCACGTAGTAGGTCCTCATTACGTGGGGACTATTACGGTTATCTGATAAAGTCCCTGGCATGGAGTTGGTTACATGTAAATGGCAACTGCTATGTCTATCTTCAGAGGGCTATTGGTGCCCAGCACATAGTAGGTCCTCAATAAATAAGACTTGGCCATTGATCCATGATGGCCTTAGTGTGATGCTGGAAGAACTATGATCTGTAAAGACCTTGGCACACAGTAGGTGCTAATTGGGGCTGTGCCATCCGTAAGGTCCTGAACCTGGGAGCAGCCCAGGCGGTGCTCACTGGCAAACAGTAGGTGCTCGAGACATGGACATTATTTTGTCTCCCAGATGAGGCTGATAGGGTGGTCCTAGCTGAAATAAGCCACGGGGTGGCCACCAGAGCCCCTGATAGATCAGGTGTCCAGTACACAGATGCTTTTACCGTTAACCTGTGAAGCTCCGACACTGTGTCGGGCACACAGTAGGTGCCCAATAAATGGGACTTTGCTGCTTTTACCCTGGCAGTCCTACTCCCCTAGCACACAGTAGGTGTTCAGGTAATAAATGCATTTACTATTATCCTATAAAGCTCAGCGCTATGCCTAGCACACAGTAGGTGTCTGATAAATGGGGCTTTTCTTGTAATTACCGGGCGTGGGGCCTGGCACACAGTAGGAGATCAATAATAGATGCTTCTACTGTTATTCCGTGATGCCCCTGGCACCGTGCCTAGAGCACGATAGCTCCCGAAGGGAGATGTTCCCGCTATGCCCCAGGACCCCCGCGCGCCGGGCAGGTGCAGCCCCGAGTACTGAGAGCAGTGTTCTTGGCCAGCCCTCCCGGCCCCCACCCCCGCCCCTCCATCTCACCTTTGGTTGACACCCGCTTCTTTTGGGTTCGACTTCTCTTTGGTTTGGTTCTGTTTTGTTTGTTATCATCTTCTGTTTTATTTTCTCTTTCCCATCTTTTGTTTCCCCGCCCCCCTCCCCGCCCATCCCGCCTCCCCTCCCCGCCCCCACGTTCTCCCCCCTCCAATAGAACCGTCAGCCCCCCCTCAAGACGTTAAATGTGTCAGCACGCGCTCCACGGCCATTTTGGTAAGTTGGCGCCCACCGCCGCCGGAAACGCACAACGGGGCCCTGGTGAGCTATAGCGTCCGCTACCGACCGCTGGGCTCGGAGGACCCGCAACCCAAGGAGGTGAACGGCATCCCCCCGACCACCACTCAGATCCTGCTGGAGGCGCTGGACAAATGGACCGAGTACCGCATCACGACTGTCGCTCACACAGAGGTGGGACCAGGGCCCGAGAGCTCGCCCGTGGTCATCCGCACCGACGAGGACGGTAAGCACCGGGCCCGGCCGGGGACCCCCGCGGGCCTCAGCCCGCCCCGCGCCTCGGCTCTTTCGGGCTCTGCGAAACGGGGCTGGCCGGTGGTCCAAAGGTAGAAGCCAGTCTTGAGGGCGAGACCTGAAGCAAGCAGCCTCCCCACGGAATCTGGGCTCCTTGGCCCTGGAATTCGCCATTCTAGACCCTCCGGGTGGTATTTTCTTCCAAGCCTTGTGCCTGGGAGGTTAAGCAGACAGCCTTGTAATTTTTTTTTTTTTTTTTTTTTTTTGTCCGATGGTGAAAGTTACGGAAACAGTATGGGAAATGGCCAGCAGCACTTGCAACAAATTTAGGGTCCTCGACCCCAGAAACCTAGCTTTTAGACCCTTGAGATAAGCCGGGATCTGCAGCATCCTCGGTCTGAGCTGTCCTGTCTGGCAAATAGGTAGGCTGCAGTGTGCTGGCGAGGTTTACCAACCAGCTTCTGGGCATGGAGCCCAGTTTGTAGCAATGGCCAGTTTTCTGCGGCGTGAGCCTCCCCGCTGTGGCTGACTTTCCAGTTAGAAAGTTTTGAGCCACAAAGTGAGCTGAAGCTCTGGTCTGGAGTCCGGTGGTAGAAGCCGGGGCACAGGGAGAAATGAAAGCAGGTAGCTTCTCTGATAAAACTGTAGGCCCTTGGCCTTGGGACCCTGGCCTGGCTTCTGAGCCATGCCCGAGAGGTCTGATCGGCAGCCCTGCATTAGGTCGGAAGAGAGGGAGGGTTGTTGCTGCCAGACCGTGGGGGGTGGCTGGGTAGGAAGGGCTGTGATCCGTGGGGCTGGCTGCATACTGGGGTGCATGGGAGCCTCCAGCTGGACAGCCTGGGTTCAGAACCGGGCTTTGCTTCTTACTAAGCCTGCAATCAAGGGCCCAAGTCTCGGGCCGTGGTTTCCCCATCTATAAAATGGGAGCAAGAGCCCCTGCCTGGAAGGGAAGCCATAGGATGGAGGCAGGTGGGTAATGCCCGTGGAACGGGGCGTGCAGGGCTCGCTCCTGTCATGTGGCCCTGGGCAGGTGTCTTAGGCTCTGGGGGGGCCTCAGTTGCCCATCTGTAGGTGGGACACACCATCTGGTCCCTCCCCACCCCCCAAGGGCTGTGGGAGCCGTGAAGGAGGCATGCCCTCCCAGCTGGTGGTGAGCGCTCAGACCGCCAAGTTAACCGGCAGCCACTTGGCACCCTGGCGTCCGGCAGCGGTGCTGCCCGGGGGCAGGGCCAGGCGTCCCAGTAACGGCCCTGCCCGCCCCTCCCCTGCCCCCCGCCAGTGCCCAGCGCGCCGCCGCGGAAGGTGGAGGCGGAGGCGCTCAACGCCACGGCCATCCGCGTGCTGTGGCGCTCACCTGCGCCCGGCCGGCAGCACGGCCAGATCCGCGGCTACCAGGTCCACTACGTACGCATGGAGGGCGCCGAGGCCCGTGGGCCACCGCGCATCAAGGACATCATGCTGGCTGACGCCCAGGTGGGCGGGGGCTCTGGGGCGGGGCCTGGGCGGGCGGGGCTCCAGGTGGGCGGGGCGGCCCCCAGACCCTGCGCTCCTGCCTTCTCCCTGCTTCTATCTCTCTCTGGCTACCTGCTCACCTCCTCCTCTCTCCCCTGCCGCCTCCTCCCACACTCAGTGGGAGACGGACGACACAGCCGAATATGTAAGTAGCACCCCTGCCCGGCCATTGCAGTGTTCTCCCGCGGGCCGTGCAGTGATGTGACACCCCCCACACCCACCCTGCACGTCCCTTGTAAGAGGATCTTCTCCCTTGGGTCCCAGATGCCTACTAGTTACTTGGAGCTTAGAGCCTCAATTTTCAATCAGGCAAATGGGCCTAGGAGCCCTGCTGGGGTCCTGGACCCAGAGGGTATACCTTAGCCTTCCTACCTCGATGGCCCCTAGACCCATCCCCTCACACGGCGCCCCTCCTGCCCAGCCCCCAGCCTTGCTTCCGCCGTGGTTTTCAATACCACACCTTTGCTCCAGCTTTTTCTGCAGCCCCGACCCACCCCTGCACCCCACAGCCTCCCCTGTCGGACCCAAGTCTGGCGGATCCAAGCTGGGGGTCACTTTCCAGCCCAGCCAGACCCTTTTATCACCCGGCTCTGACCTCGAAGTTTCTCTGTCTCGCAAAACCATCCACTTCATTGTAGCCCGTGGGTGGTGAGAGGGTCAGTGGGCCCCCCGGGTGGGGGAAGAGGCCCGCAGGACCATCTCTTCTGAGAGTCCCAAGTCTGGTGTTAAATTGCCACCAGCGCTACCCATCCACTCCCAGAGGCTTTACCTCTTCCCTACCCCCAAGCTAGAGGGGTGAGTTCCCCCCAAGGGCTCCAACTCAGCCACTCCTACCCGCCATGACCCTGGGAGGGACTGAATGTGAGGCTCAGGGGCAGGAGACCCTCTCTTCATCCATCCCTGTCCCCCTCCTCATGCTCCTGACCTGGGGCCACCCTCCCAGCCCCCACGCATGCTGGACCGTGTTTGTGGGTGTGCATGCGTGGGGACTTGGGCGCACGTGTGACTGTGAGGGCGGACGCGGGTATGTGTGCAAGGTCGGGCGGCTCGGACATTTGTGGGACAAGCCATAATTTCCTGAGCGGTGACCAGGACAGACCTGAGCCCGCCCTCCAGGGGGTCCCTGTCCAGTGTGGGAGAGCACGGCTAATTGGGACAAGACACAAATACACTTGGCCCTCGGACACGACGGGTTTGAACTGCGGCGGTCTGCTCGTCCGCCCGTTTATTTTCGAGAAACACAGTACAGGGCTTCCTTGTGACCTCCTCTTTCTTTAGCTGCTTTAGCGTAAGAATACGGTATCTGATACGTCTAACGTGTAAATGATATATTAGCCAACTATGTTTATCTGTAAGGCCCCTGGTCAACGGGAGGCTAATAGTAGCTGAATTTGGGGGGAGTCAGGAGTGCTATGCAGATTTTAAACTGCACAGGGGTCGGCACCCCTAACCCCCACGTTGTCCAAGGTCAACTGTGCATGTCTACGGACGACTCTGGCTGCGGCGGGGTCTAGGTAGGGCTGTAAGGGTTTATGCGTGGGCTCTCTGGGTTGGGGGGTGGGCAGTCTTGATCTGTAGCTTTCCCCCCTTTTCTAGGATGTCAGTGGTCCCACTGTGTCAGTTTCGAGCGCCCTAGGGAATGTCCGGTAGCTTATTACCTGTAGCTTTCTGCCACAGACAAGAGACAGAATCATCTGGAGAGCATCAATTATAGTGAAAGAATATATAGTAAGACAATTAAGAGAGAGTGGGTTTTTGAGTATTTGTTACACTTGTTCTTACTTACTAGTATGTTTATATATTTACTTTCTGATAATGGTGATGTTTAATACCGGCTTACAAAATTCCTGAGAATTTAACTATCGGCTCTCACGGCCTGATCGTGGGTGTTTCCAGCACATGAGTGGGTATAGTGGAGGCAGAGGGCACGGCCCGTGCAAAGGCCCTAGGGTGGGAGCAAGCCCGGCATACTGGAGCAGCGAGGATGCCCAGTGGCTGGAGCAGAGTGAGCAAGGGGGAGAGGGGGAGAGCGGGAGGAGGTGGGGGCAGGTAGTGGAGGATTTGGGCTCTTACTCTGTGGGAGGTGGGAGCCCTGGGAAGGCTGGGGGGGTTGGGGAGGGCAGGATCTGACTGGAGTGCTCGTGGGCGCCCTCTGGTGGCCGCTGCAGGGAGGACAGACTGGGGGCAAGGGAGGGAGCCTGGGGATGGGAGGTGGCAGGGGCAGTACTGACTGGTCCAGGTGGAAGATGTTGGGGTATCAGGCTGCGTGTGCCTATATGCATGGACGTGCCGTGTGTCTGTGGGGGTCTGTGCATGGGCTCGGATGCACGCCTCTACCCGCACACCAGACCCCACATGCACCTTGCTTGACCCCAGCCTGGGGCGGGGGTGGGCAGGGCCGGCCTCAGCCCCAGTTGCGTCGCTCACCCCCATCCCTGCCCGCAGGAGATGATCATCACAAACCTGCAGCCTGAGACCGCCTACTCCATCACGGTAGCCGCCTACACCATGAAAGGCGATGGTGCTCGCAGCAGACCCAAGGTGGTCGTGACCAAGGGAGCAGGTAGGAGAGCCCCCCGCCCACCCCACCCCTGCTTTCCCTCATCACAGCTCTGATCATCCTGAGTGGGTTGTTTGGAAGTGGTGTGGCCATCGCCCACACTGCACCGGGAAGCCTCTTCTAGCGGCCCTGCCTCAGTTTCTCTTTCTGGCCCCACCAGGCCCCTGCCCTCAGTCCCAAGGGGCTATTTTTTACCCCAGCCAACACTGAGGAGGGGGCAAGATTGCCATGCAAATGTAAGGGGGAGGGGGTTGCGGGCAGAAGGCACAGCCCAGGACAAGGTGTGGCATGGAGAACACGTTGATTGTGTTTCAGGAATGATAGGCCCCGAGCCCTCCACCTCACATCCTACACCCACCCCTTCCCCAGGGCCCCTCCCTCAGCCCCCAGAACCCGATGTTCCCCGCCAGCTGGACACAGCCTCTCCGCACGCCACCACCGCTCCGTGTCCATGCTGTTCCCTCCATCTGCCTAGTCTCCGTATCCTTCGGTGTCCAGCACCCGCGTTACCTCCTTCAAGAAGCCTCCCCTGATTGTTCCCTCTTCTCTCAGGGACCTTGTACTACAGCTGTGCTTGTCAAGCCAACCCAGCGCATGTGCTGTGACTGCTCAGAGTACAGTTCATGAAAGGTCCTGATAAGTCCTGCAGGAAGAGAAGACTGGTTTTTTTTTTTTTTTTTTTTTTTTTTTTTTGAGAAGACTGGTTTTATGTGTAGAGCTTCTCTTCTGCCGGACTTACCAGGACCCTGGCACATTGATTACTGCCCAGACCGTGAGAACCATGGGGCAAAGGCCGGGTTTTGAAACATTTCTGTGTCCCATGAGTATTAATCATATGCGGGCAAGAGGCAAGGGGCAAATCAATGAGGCAGGAGCCGAGTGACTTGTGAACGAGAAGAGGAGGTAAACGGGTGAGGGCCAGCTCTGGCATCTGGAGGTGTTTTCCTTTATCGGATTCTCCGAGTCCCCAGCCTCCTTGCTATTCCTTCTACTTAACTAGCACAGTGTCACCTCAGGGCGTTTGCACAGGCTATTCCCTTGCCTGGAACAGTGCAGCCCCCGTGAGACCCACTTTTAAAACTTGCAGCCCTGCCCCTTACTTCCTGACTCAGACGGGCTGTAACCCTGACACCCCCCCCCCCGTTTCCCCCTCCCCGCAGTGCTGGGCCGCCCCACCCTGTCGGTGCAGCAGACTCCCGAGGGCAGCCTGCTGGCACACTGGGAGCCCCCAGCCGGCACCGCGGAGGACCAGGTGCTGGGCTACCGCCTGCAGTTCGGCCGTAAGGACTCACCCCTGGCCACACTGGAGTTCCCGCCCACCGAGGACCACTATACAGCGCTGGGCGTGCACAAGGGGGCCACGTACGTGTTTCGGCTGGCGGCCCGGAGCCGAGGAGGCCTGGGCGAGGAGGCGGCCGAGGTCCTGAGCATCCCCGAGGACACTCCCCGCGGCCACCCGCAGATCCTCGAGGCAGCTGGCAACGCCTCCACGGGCACCGTCCTGCTCCGCTGGCTGCCACCCGTGCCCGCCGAGCGCAACGGGGCCATTGTCAAGTACACGGTGGCCGTGCGGGAGGCCGGAGCCTTGGGCCCCGCCCGAGAGACTGAGCTGCCGGCCGCGGCCGAGCCTGGCGCCGAGAACGTGCTCACGCTGCAGGGCCTCAAGCCCGACACGGCGTATGACCTCCAAGTGCGGGCCCACACGCGCCAGGGCCCCGGCCCCTACAGCCCCCCTGTCCGCTACCGGACGTTCCTGCGGGACCAAGGTAGGCGCGCGGCGATCCCTGCACCAGAGCCGGACCGGGCCTCGTGCCCACCCCCACCCCAGCCCCCTCCCTCTCCCCCGCCCAGGTAAGTGATCACTTTTCTGCTTCCTTGTGGACACTCGAGGCGAGTCCGGACCCCGAGGCTCCGGCGTTGGCAAAGGTGGGACGTGCCTAGGTGGCACCGCCGCCCCCACCGACCCCCCCACCCTTCCCCCTCACCCCTCCTGCTCCGCCTTCTCTCTGCAGCAGCGCCGTCTCCCCCTTCCCCGGCAGGGACTTGGGACAGGGCCAGGCAGGGCCAGGCAGTAAGGCCGTGGGCACAGGCACAGCGGATGACAGGGAGCGCCTGGGCCGCCCCCCACCCCCCCCCCGCCGGCCCGCCCCACCCTTCCCCCAGCACTCATGGGGCTTCTCTTCTGCTCTCTCCTACGCGCCTGCACCCCCGCACAGTCTCACCCAAGAACTTCAAGGTGAAGATGATCATGAAGACATCAGTCCTGCTCAGCTGGGAGTTTCCAGACAACTACAACTCACCCACACCCTACAAGGTGCAGGCTGCCCCCCGCCCCCAACCCCAGGAGCAGGGTGGGCCAGGTTAAGGGTTGGGACTCAGGGCTGAGCAGATCAGGGCTCAGCTGGGATTGAGACTCAGTATGTGGTCAAGTCTTACTCTGGGATTGAGGCTCAGTTTGGGATCAGGGCTCAGTCTGCAATTAGGGCTGCATAAGGATTGGGGCTCATTCAGGGTTGGTTCTCAGTCGGGTCAGGGCTCAGCTGGGATTGAGGATCGGCCTACAATGGACATTTAGCCTAGGATCCAGGCTCAGTCTGAGGCCAGAGCTCAGTCAGGATTGAGACTCAGTCTGAGATTAGGGCTTGGTCAGAGTTGGGACTCAGCTGGGATTGTGCCTCCGTCTAGGATTGGGGCTCATTCTGGGATTAAGAGTCAGCCAAGTTTGGGACCTGGTCAGAGCTGAGCCTCAGCTGAGTTTCAGGATCTGGCAAGGGTCAGGAGTTAGCCTAGGATTGAGGCTAATTCTGGGATTAGGGCTCAGTCAACACTGGGCTCCAAGTTGGGGCTCAGCTGGGAATATGGCTCTATCGGGGATCACGACTTAGCAGGGTTGAGGTAGAGTCTGGGATCAAGGCTCAGTCAGGGCCGGGGGCTCCGTGCAGACCCCCCACTGAGCCAGCCCCTGCCCGCAGATCCAGTACAATGGGCTCACACTGGACGTAGACGGCCGCACCACCAAAAAGCTCATCACGCACCTCAAGCCCAACACCTTCTACAACTTCGTGTTGACCAACCGCGGCAGCAGCCTGGGTGGCCTTCAGCAGACGGTCACTGCCTGGACTGCCTTTAACCTGCTCAGTGCCAAGCCCAGCGTGGCCCCCAAGCCTGACTCTGACGGCTTCGTCATGGTGTATCTGCCCGACGGCCAGAGCCCCGTGCCTGTCCAGTATGATCACAGTCGCCCCACTGCCCCCAGGGATTCCTCACCCCCTCGTTAGCCAGCTTTGTGACTGGGCCAGCCTCCTGTCCTCCCTTGTGTACACGACGTGGGTCACACCAGCCCCAGCCTGTGTGGTTTCCTGGAGGCTTCTCGCAGGCACTGTCACTAAATGTGGCCTGTGTCTCCTCCTTCAGCGTTCCCAGTACCCCGATGTGCCTGACCTTCTTTGGGTTCTGGTTTCCCAGACTGGTGGGGAGACAGAACTGGGAAGCAGATACTGTCAGACCCATGGCATGATAGTGAGAGGCATCAGGGTTGAGAGTCCCCAGTGGGGAGAGGAGGACTCTGTCTGGCAAGCAGAGAAGAATTAAGGACTACAAGGATGTGTGGGTATGGAAGCTGGGGCTTTGAAGGATGTGTAGGAGTTGGAGAAATAGACTTGGGGTAGCCTGTCTTAGGCAGAAAGAACCACATACTCAAAAGCCTGGAGGCTTGAATCGGGAACGGTAGTCCTGTATGGCTGGGGTTCTAGGGGCGTAGAAGCAGAAGGGAAGATTCAGAGCGCAGGGACTCCCCCTCCCCCCCCCCACCTCCAGAAGGCATTCCCTGGACGTGGCCCCCGACCCTTCATCTCCCTACAGGAGCTACTTCATTGTGATGGTCCCGCTGCGCAAGTCTCGTGGCGGCCAGTTCCTGACCCCTCTGGGCAGCCCGGAAGACATGGATCTGGAGGAGGTGAGGTGGGGCCCAGACGTGCCAGGTCCAGACCTGTCCTGGCCTCTGGAAGCCTTGTTGCTGCCGGCCGGCCTCTGAGCACCCCACGCTTCTGTTCCCACAGCTCATCCAGGACATCTCGCGGCTGCAGAGGCGCAGCCTGAGGCACTCTCGCCAGCTGGAGGCGCCCCGCCCCTACATTGCTGCTCGCTTCTCAATGTTGCCACCCACGTTCCACCCCGGTGACCAGAAGCAATATGGTGGCTTCGACAACAGGGGCTTGGAGCCCGGCCACCGATACGTCCTCTTTGTGCTTGCGGTGCTGCAGAAGAGCGAGCCTGTGAGTCCCAAACGGTGTCTGCCCGCGCCCAGCCCGCCCCCCCCCCGCCCCCGCCAAGCGCACAGGCCCTGACACCCCCAGGGCCCCAACCTCAGAACCAGACACAGACCCTCCCAGCTTCCCATGATCGCGGCTGGGCAGAGGGAAGGACTTGAGGTTGGGGGTGTACCCCAAGGGGAAGGCTTTTTAGAGGAAGGGACTTGGAACCTAGGGCTTTGGTGGCTGTATAGGAGTTCAACCAAGACAAGATGTCTTCAGGATTTGGCACACACCGAGGTCTAGAGTGGCGAGAGGAACGAAAAGGACTTCAGAGCGAAGGGAAGGGAAGCGATGGGGAGAGCAGAGACTGGCAAGGGGCCAGCCCAGCAGGGGGCCCCAGGGTCAGGGTTCTCTGGAACCTTCAGAGGGTTTGGAGTCGGGGAGGGACGTAGGTTTGTGTTGGGAGAAGACCCCTCCGACCACCTTGAGTAGGACGGACACTGATGGAGCCCCCCACCCCCGCCCTGTTCCCGCAGACGTTTGCGGCCAGCCCCTTCTCAGATCCCTTCCAGCTGGATAACCCGGACCCGCAACCCATCGTGGACGGCGAGGAGGGGCTCATCTGGGTGATCGGGCCCGTGCTAGCCGTGGTCTTCATCATCTGCATCGTCATTGCCATCTTGCTCTACAAGAAGTGAGCCCCTTTGCGTGCCCCACTTGACAGGAGGGAGGCCTCCCTGGAAGAGGAAGGAGGGTCTGGAAGGTCCAGGGAAGGCGGTTGCGCAGGGTGATCACGGAAGTCCTCCACTGTACGGCAAGAAAACCCTGGCTCAGAGAGGTTAAGCCACTGGTCAGAGTCACACAGGCTGGATTCAGACGAGGCCAGTGACTTGATTCCTGCCAAGCCCTGCGCGCAGGATGATGTGGGGTGGGGGCAGGTTCCGTTTAACGGGGAGAGTAACTGTGGTGGCCTCGTGGGACACGTCTCACCTGAGAAAGGGAAGGCCCGACATTCTTCCTCGTGGTGGGGCCCCAAGCAGGAAGGATGGGCCCCGTTTTCCAGAGGAGCCCAAGGCTCTGGGAGGTTACGAAAGCCGCCCACCGTCACAGAACGAGTGCTCGGTGGCCCTCACCTGTCTTCTTTTCCCTCCTCCTAACCCGTCTGCTTCTGGGAGCAGCAAACCCGACAGGTAAAGACCAGGCCCCCGTCCTGAGGAGGCTTCCGGCCAGAGGCCAAGGAGAGGGATCGGGGTGGTGCTACGCCCATGGGGCGAGGGTGTGCCGTCAGGCTGCGCGCGCGTCTGTGCGTGGTCCCGGGAACCCCAGCTGCGCGTGCACGCGGCCCCTTTCCCGCCTGCCGGGTCGCGGGCTCCTGGTACCCGACCGGTGTTCCCGCCTGTTCGCGTGCGCCTTGGGTCCCGCGCCGGTGCTCAGGGAGTCTTGTGCTTGCTCCTGCAAAGTAAACGCAAGGACTCAGAGCCCCGCACCAAATGCCTCCTGAACAACGCCGACCTCGCCCCCCACCACCCCAAGGACCCCGTGGAAATGAGACGCATTAACTTCCAGACGCCAGGTATGTGTGTAGACCAGGTACCAGGATCCACACCGCCGAGGGGGTGGGGTGGGGGGAGGTAGCGTGAGAGATGAGGGAACGGTCCCTCGGGGGACCCCCTTCTGCCCGCTCCCCCCGCCCCACCCCGAGAGGTTTGGTGCAGTGAGATGCCAGGTTCCCAGATCCCTCAGTGGATCCGGGCTTGGGGATTCCATGGACCAGGTCCGGTTACGACCAAGTGAGGCTTTTGCAAAGCTGCGTTTCACTGGTGGTTGGGGTCGTCTCCGGGAGCAGAAAGGACCCCTCGAAAACGAAAAAAGCCGAAGAACCATCCTTTCTTCTGGCGGAAAGAGCTATGCTTCTGGTTCCCACTTCTGGTGTTAGGGACATTCAGGGGTGGGCCTTCAGGTTTTTCCTTGCCCTTTGCCCACGCTCCCGTGGGATGTCCCCCTGGCCAGCTAGAGATTGTGCCTCCCAGATGTGCCCTGCACGTCTCTCGTGCACAGATGCTCATGCTCCCCTGCTGCTCCACAGTTCCCTGTAGAGGCACACGGGTCCGCTCAGGTCGCCTGCCATGCCTGGGGGGAGAACTGAATGAACCAGGGTCTTGTGCTTGATCATCTTCCTGAACTGTGATCCACACACTCCCTCATCTTTTCCCTCTTAACGGGCTCATGCCAACTGCTTCTAACCAAATAAGGAGATTTCCATTTAACTGATGGCTGCTGTTCTCCTTATGAGGTCACAGCATGGTTACATCTGTCCCTCTCCTGAACCCAGTCTCTACTTCTTGTCTCTGAGCTTCCTGTCTACTTCGTGTCTCATAATAACTATTTCAAACCAAACAGAGATTTTAAATGTTTGTGTGTTACTGATGGCTGCAGTCCTCCTTAAGGACTCATGCATGACTTCACATACTGTTCTTAATATACTCCTTTCTCTTTTCTGCTGCTGACCTGTCTCACCATCAGTTCTGTTTTTATTCAAATGAGGATTTTGATCACTTATATTTAACTGATGGCTACTGTTGCTTCTCCGCCTTCCAGCTAAGATCCAAGTGTAACCGATAGCTGTAGTACGCCATAAGGGATCATGAAAGGTCCCATATGGCACCCCTAACATACTCCTTTTTCTCTTCTGTCTCTGGACTAGGTCCTGTCAGTTCTATTTCCATCCAAGTGAGGATTTCTAACACCCATATTTAACTGATAGTTGCTGTCCTTCTTAAAGCTCATGGCATGGGCCCATAGGTCCTTCCCCTGCCCCCAAGTTTCGCCCTCACCATCCTGCACCTCATCTGAAATCTCCTCTGCTGACCCCAGCAGGGGACCCAAGGCCAGGTTGGTCTGCTGGGGAGGCGGGGGTACACATTGACAAAAGGCCAAGAGCTTTGGGATCTTCCCGAAGTCACGGCTGAGAACCAGGACTGGCTGCAGTCCGGTCGGAGGGACTCATGGCAGCTCCCGTAGGTCCTCAGGGTGGGGCCCGGGCAGCGTGTGTCCCCCGTTGAAGTTGCTCTGCCCTTTGCATCTGTCGGCCAGCCATTGTGCGTGCATCCAGCGAGGGATGGGGGAGGCGGGGGCCCCCCGTGTGTTTTCATTTATTTATTGTTTGCTGTTTCTGCAGATTCGGGCCTCAGCAGCCCCCTCAGGGAGCCGGGGTTTCACTTTGAAAGTTAGTTCCTGTGTCTCTCTGTTCTCGGCTTCCTTGCGCACCCCCACCCCCACCCCCCCTGTTTGTTTTCATCTTTGGGTCTCCGTCCTGCCTCCTGATCTCTGTCCACCTGTCCTGCGACGGCTTCTCGAGGGAGTCGGGGGTCTGGTCTGTTGGGCCCCGAGGTCGCTGGTTGTGACTGCGTGTAGGTGGGGGGATGCGGCAGGACCCCAGCTTTCCTCCTTAGCTAAGGGCTCTTGGGGAGCGCCCGGGGGGCTGGGGGTGCTGGGGTTTACCGGCCCCCCTGGCTGGGTTGGACTTCGGGCCGGCACATAGTGTAGCCCGCCGGGCCCCGGGAGAGGGGACCAGCCGCAGACCCAGACATTGGGGAGAGAGGGCAGGCCCAGCCCACACCATCCCATGTACCAGATTGGGAAACGAGCCCGCAGAGGTCAGGGGCTCCCTGCACCTGCCCCATGCGGGCCTGCAGAGAGATGGGGACCCCTCCCCAGTGCCTCAGCGCTCCCTGGCAGCGGAACTCGCAGTCACTCTGATCCCAGAGGGGCAGACGGGGGTGTCCGTCTCCGGCCCGTGCCCTGGGGAGCGAGGGTTCCAGAGGCCCAGCCAGCTGCGTCTGCTCCTCCATTTCTGTGTCACTCGCCTGGTTCTCGGCACGAGGCACGAGGAGCTTGGAGGCTTCCGAGGCGACCCTTCCCCTGTATCCCCAGCTGGGCTGTCGGACTCAGCCGGGAGCTGCTGCTCGAATGCCCACCTACAGACAGAGCCCCACAGGCCTGGGCTCCCAGCCCCAGCAGGGGCCGGCCTGAACCCTCCCCTCCCCCGCCCTCGCTCTAACCACGGCGCGTCCATCACAGACTCACACTGTAGAGCGCCCCCTGCCCCCCGGCCCCCAGGCCGGCCCACCCATGACCGGCCCACACCACGGGGTCTGCTTCCCCCCCAGGCATGCTCAGCCACCCCCCGATTCCCATCGCAGACATGGCCGAGCACACAGAGCGCCTCAAGGCCAACGACAGCCTCAAGCTCTCCCAGGAGTATGAGGTGAGCTGGTGCCCCCGCCTCCCGCCCCTACCCCGGCCCCCCAGCGCCCCGCCCTAAGGCCTCCCACCCTACCTTCCCCTGCAGTCCATCGACCCCGGCCAGCAATTCACGTGGGAACATTCCAACCTGGAAGTGAACAAGCCTAAGAACCGTTACGCCAACGTCATCGCGTACGACCATTCCCGCGTCATCCTCCAGCCCATCGAAGGTAGAGGTCTGGGCCACCTCCCGCCCTTGTCCATGTCAGAGAGAGCACATGGACTCCGTGCCGCCATGGGGCGGGGCCAGGGTGGACACGCAAGGTCACAGACTAGGGAAACTGAGGCGCCACAGGCCTGGTCCACCTCCAGCCAGAGGCTACCAGGAGTTGTTGGAATGTAGTTAACTGATGGCTGCTGCCTGTAAACTGTTTTCATCTCTCCCTCTGCATCAGTGGTTCTCAGTGCCCAGGGAATGTTTGGTGATGTCCGAGGACATTTCTGTGTTCACATTCCGGGGGAAAGGGAGCTAGCAGCATCTAAAGGTCTGAGAGGCTGCTCAGACTGCCGTGCGCACGACAGCCCCCCCAGAGAGTAGTCTGCCCCCCCCAGGACAGTGGTGTGGAGGGGAAGAAACCTCCACATTCAGGGGTCACAGTTCCTTTGGGGGCAGCTTGGGGCAGTCCAGGAGGGCTCCCAGGAGGTGGTAGGCCAGACAGAACCCGTGTAGGAGACCACAGCACCTCCGCTGATCTCTGGCTTCTGCCCCGGCCGTAGGCATCGTGGGCAGCGATTACATCAACGCCAACTATGTGGACGGCTACCGGCGGCAGAACGCGTACATTGCCACCCAGGGGCCGCTGCCGGAGACCTTTGGCGACTTCTGGCGTATGGTGTGGGAACAGCGTTCGGCTACCATCGTCATGATGACGCGGCTAGAGGAGAAATCACGGGTGGGGCCCGGACCCTGCAGCCCCCGCGCCCCCGGCCGGCGCCGGCCCACGCTTACCTCTGTTCTCTCACCTTCTGCAGGTCAAGTGCGATCAGTACTGGCCCAATAGGGGCACGGAGACCTACGGCTTCATCCAGGTCACGCTGCTGGACACCATCGAGCTGGCCACATTCTGCGTCCGGACATTTTCTTTGCACAAGGTGGGGCCCGGGCTGGGGCCAGGGCCTGTGGGAGGGGATGATGGAAGATGGGGAAGAGGCAGACAGAAGGCTCTAGCTTCTGTCCTGGGAGCTGTCAGAGAAAAGCAAGCGTGTGGGCCCGGGCTGACCACATTGTCTCAAAGCCTGCCACATAGATGGGGAAGCTGAGGCTCAGAGGAGGGACCTCCTATGTCCAGCCAGAGTAGGAGGACAAAACAAGCAGGAGGACAAAACTAGCAGTGAGCCTGTTGTCATCCCCTTGTCATTAGTTATGTCCCAGGCCTTCCCTCCCTCCTTGCCCTTTGGCCTCACCCCTCCAAGGCCCATGATGGGTGGGAGACAAAGCTAGAGAGTCCCCACTAGCCTGGGCAGTCAGGCCTGGGGCAGAGGGAACTTTAGACATGTATTTAACTGATGGCTGCTGTCAATTACATGGTTCCATGTGTCTTCTATGTCACTGGTTCTCAACTGTGGGGCAGTTTGCCATCCGGACATTTTTTCATTGTTATTATGGGGCGGAGAGGGCGGCTAACACTACAGTGTTCCCCAGACTCCAGCCAGGTCCTCTGCCAACACTAAGCACCCACCATGTGTCAGGCCCTGATTTGGGCACCGAGACATAGTAAGGACCAAGACAGACAAAATGTCTTGCCCTTTTGGAGCTTAGTCTAGTAGACAAGGCATTGACAGTAAATATGTAAAATGACAAATCCTATAGGTAGAAACGGAAAAATAAAGTCTGTCAGGGGACCTGGAAATGGTGAGGAAAGGAGCCATAGGATCTGGGGAAAACCACATTTCTGACAGAGGCTCAGCCTGTGAAAAGGTCCTGGGGCAGAACCATGCCTGGCATGATGGAGAAACAATGAGGAGGCCTGTATTATGGTTATAGCAGAGTGTGTGAGGAGGAGAGAGGGAGGAGGAGAGGGCCTCTGTGAGGATTGGGCTTTTACCCTCAGGTGGATGGATGGGAGCACTGTTGTGGGGGGTGGGGCCGACCTGACTCAGGTACTCACCACCGGCCGTTTGGTGGCCATTGTGAGGAAGGCGGACTGTTGGGGTGGGGGCCAAGGAGAGGGTCCAGGGCAGAGGGGATTGGACCAGGATGGGCGCCACAGAGCAAGCAGGTGAGAAGCAGGTGGGTCTGGGACAGATGAAGGCCTGGCTGGTTGGGTGTGGGAGGGGCAGTGAGTCAAGGGGGACTCCTGAGTTCTGGCCAGAACACCTGACGGGATGGAGCTGCCACCAGCTGACTTGGGGCCGATTTGGGGAGAAAGTCAGGCATGATGCTGGCCATGCTGGGACACACGGGCGGGGGATCCCCCCCGAGTGCGTGAGGGAGCCGGGCGTGAGTTTGGCGTTCCCTGCCCGCGCACAGAGGTCTGCCGTGACCGCCCGTGTCCCTGTCGTCGTCTCCCCCCCACCCCCCGCAGAATGGCTCCAGCGAGAAACGGGAGGTCCGCCAGTTCCAGTTCACGGCATGGCCCGACCACGGGGTGCCCGAGTACCCGACGCCGTTCCTGGCTTTCCTGCGGAGAGTGAAGGCGTGTAACCCGCCCGACGCGGGCCCCGTGGTCGTGCACTGCAGGTACCGCTGGCCGCCCCCCGCTCCCGCCCCGGCGCCTCCTGCGGGGGCCCTGACCGCCGTGCCCGTCCCCGCAGTGCCGGCGTGGGCCGCACCGGCTGCTTCATCGTCATCGATGCCATGCTGGAGCGGATCAAGCCGGAGAAGACGGTGGACGTGTACGGCCACGTGACACTCATGCGCTCGCAGCGTAACTACATGGTGCAGACGGAGGACCAGTACAGCTTCATCCACGAGGCCCTGCTGGAGGCCGTGGGCTGCGGCAACACGGAGGTGCCCGCCCGCAGCCTCTACGCCTACATCCAGAAGCTGGCGCAGGTGGAGCCCGGCGAGCACGTCACGGGCATGGAGCTCGAGTTCAAGGTTGGGGGGATGGCGTCCTGGTTGGGCGCTGGGGGTGGCGAGGAGCGGGAGGCGGGGCCGGGAGATGGAGGGCGGGGCCGGGAGCGGGAGGCGGGGCTGAGATCTGGAGGGCGGGGCCGGGAGCAGGAGGCGGGGCTGGGAGCCAGAGGGCGGGGCCGGGAGCCAGAGGGCGGGGCTGGGAGCCGGAGGGCGGGGCCGGGCCCTTCCCTTCTCTCCGCCCCATACTCCACCCTAGAGCTCCAGCTGGGAAAATTCCCAATCCCGAGGACCCCCAGCTGGAGGCCGTCCCTTCCCGCTGGTGACCCCCGCCCTCCTTGGTCCCCGCAGCGGCTGGCCAACTCCAAAGCCCACACATCCCGCTTCATCAGTGCCAATCTGCCTTGTAACAAGTTCAAAAACCGCCTGGTAAACATCATGCCCTACGAGAGCACACGGGTCTGTCTGCAGCCCATCCGCGGGGTGGAGGGCTCCGACTACATCAACGCCAGCTTCATCGACGGCTACAGGTACCTTCGCCCCGCCCCTGCTGCCAAGAGGTCTCCCACCTCCCGGAGGAGCCGGAGCTGGACACCCCGCCGACCCCAGGGTGGTCGTGGCTGAGGGGGAGGGAATCTGGAGCTGTGTATTTAAGGGATGGCCACTGTCTGTAACGTGGTGCTGTCTGCGCTTTTTACATCGGTTCTCAGTCTGGGTGGTTCCGCCATCCAAGGGAAATTGGGCCATGTCTGGTGATATTTTCGTTTGTCATAATCGGAGGGGGCAGGTGGCAGCCAGGGACGCCACTCAGTGCCCCACAGTGCCCATCACAGAGGACGATCCGGCCCTGAATGTCAGTGCCAAGGCTGAGAAGCCCTGACTGAGGGACGGTGTTGCAGCAGGCGGCCCCGCTGGCACAGAGGCTGGGGGGTGACTGAGAGCTTAGTATTTTCAGACGCCCGGAAGGAGTTGACTGTCCCTCCAGGGGGTGGGGGGGAAGCAAGAGAGATTAGTGGATGGCCTGTCGCCTCCTCAAGACACTGGAACTTACCCTGAGGCTGAGGGCTTCCCGGGGGCAAGATGGGGTTATGGGGAGACTTGGCAAGACGGGGCAGGGGACGGGGCGCTAGTCGGCAGCTCCTGGGGGGGGCAGGGGCATGGAAGGCGGGGCCCGCCTGGTGACATCAGCCCTGCCCCTGGCCTGGGCCTGCATCTCTCCACTGGCCCTAGTCTCACACATCCCACACCACAGGCAGCAGAAGGCCTACATCGCGACACAGGGGCCGCTGGCAGAAACCACAGAGGACTTTTGGCGCATGCTGTGGGAGAATAACTCCACCATCGTAGTGATGCTAACCAAGCTGCGGGAGATGGGCCGGGTGAGCCACGGACGGGGGGCGGGGCGTGGGGTGAGCCACGGATGGGGGGGGTGAGTCACGGACTGGGGGTGGGGGTGGGGTGAGCCACGGACTGGGGGCAGGGTGTGGATGAGCCACGGATGGGGAGGGGGGTGAGTCACGGACTGGGGGTGGGGAGTAGGGGTGAGCCACGGATGGGGTGGGGGTGGGGTGAGCCACGGACTGGGGGCAGGGTATGGACGAGCCACGGATGGGGTTCAGGCTGGACTGACCACAACTGCCATCTGCTGCACAGGAAAAATGTCACCAGTACTGGCCAGCCGAGCGCTCCGCCCGCTACCAGTACTTTGTGGTGGACCCGATGGCTGAATACAACATGCCTCAGTATATCCTGCGGGAGTTCAAGGTCACAGATGCCCGGGTGAGTGTGGGGAGGGATCCCTGGCAGGTTCTGGAATCCTGGCCCGGCTGTGGGGACCCTCCGTGGTCTGGAGAGGGCTTCCCTAGTTGGAGGTAGAAGCAAAGGCCCCGGGGTAGGACTCGATCCTGGGGGTTGGGGTGTCGAGTGGAGTGGTCACTCCCAACACCACACGGGTGGGAGAGAGCTCTGCGTCCCGGTGCCGACCCCACAGTGTCGCCCCCGGGAGGGTGTGCAGCACCGCTCACCAGGGAGCGAGGCCCAAGGGGATGGTGTAGGAGGGCGAGCGCGGGCTGTTCCCTGTGGAGGACGGCGTGGCAGCTGTGAGCAGGGTGGGGGAGACGGGGCGCGGGGCAGCGGGCCAGGGAGAGCAGAGGGTCGGGCGCTGCAGGTGGCTGAGGATTCCACGGAGAAGGGGGGTTTTGCCGACAGCTGGTAGAGACTGGCAGTGGCAGGGGGCCCTGTGAGGAGACGGAGGGCCCCGCCGTGGTGGGAGAGGGGGTGGGACGATGGAGCGGGTCAGTCACGACGTTGCCAATGGGTGGCGAAGCCCAGCGAACGAGCAGCGTGGTCGGTCATCACGTTTGGGGGGGTGCGAGACGGTGCCGTTGGACCCTGGGACGTGGGCCTGGAGACCCCGGGGGTGGTGCTGTGGACATGGAGGACGGAGTCAAGCCGGACGGGGTTGTGTGGGAGGCAGGCGGGATCGGAGAGTGAATGCAGCTGACAGAGCATGGTCCCCAGGTCGGCCAAGGGGGAGGTGATCTCAGCCACGGGCCAGGGGAGAGAAGCTAGGAGAAGGGCAAGCATTTGGGCTGGAGAAAATCCAGGGGAAATGACTCGGGGTAATAAAGAGTGACGAGTGCTGGTCGACCAGCGCGACGCCTGCCACTGATGGTACAAGACAAGGAAGGTGGGAACGGAGGCCGTCAGGGTCTCGCTGGATGGAGAGAGCGTGATCGGGAACATGTTGGTGAAGGAAAGGTGAAGGAGGTCCGTGGAAGACCGTGCCCACAGATGGCGAGGACGAAGGCTTACCAGTGGTGAACCGTGGGAAATGGGGCACTGGGTCGCCATGGCCGGAGGCCAGCGGAGGACAACAGTGTTGGCTGGCACTGCTGGGCGGGGGGGGGGACGGAGAGAGTCCACAGAAGGTGGGGGGTGGTGGCCACGGATTACAAGTTACCAGCTGTGGGTGGCGAGAGGCAGGACGATGGTGTCGTGTGGTGCTTTTTAAGGGACAGACGAGCGTGATGGGTGGACAGCAGACGGCGGCACCGTCCTGGGTGGCGAAGGGTGGAAGGTGGTCGCGTGGAGCACGGAGGCAGAGCGGGACTGAGGCCGGAGTCCCGTGCTCCGCGGGGCGGCGGCCAGCGGTGGCGTTGGATGTCGCTTTGGCTACAGCAGATGTCACTGGAGCTGTGCACTGGTGGGCGGTGGGCGGGGGCCTGTAAGACGACCTCGTGGCCGCACGCGGGGGTCTGCGGATGGGGAGGAGCGCAGTGTTGGCACAGCGAGCCCCCCGGGCGGGCGGCGGGATGGGGCGGACGATGGGAGAGGCCGGACGGAGGTTGGCGTTGGCTGGAGATGGAAGACGGCCTGGGGGGCCGGCCGGCCGTGACCGCCCCTGACCTCCCTCCAGGACGGCCAGTCCCGGACGGTCCGGCAGTTCCAGTTCACAGACTGGCCGGAACAGGGCGTGCCAAAGTCGGGGGAGGGCTTCATCGACTTCATCGGCCAAGTGCACAAGACCAAGGAGCAGTTCGGCCAGGACGGGCCCATCTCCGTCCACTGCAGGTGAGCCGCCTGCGCGCCCGGCTGCGGAAACGGAGGCCCGGCGAGCGCCGCCTGCAGCCTCGCCCAGGCTGGCGGGTTGGGGCCGTCTCCGGGCGCGAGGAACCGGGCAGTGACGTGCGGGCCTGCGGGGCACCCGGCCCTGAACGGCTGCGCTCGCCCCCCCCAGTGCCGGCGTGGGCAGGACGGGCGTGTTCATCACGCTCAGCATCGTGCTGGAGCGCATGCGGTACGAGGGCGTCGTGGACATCTTCCAGACCGTGAAGATGCTGCGGACCCAGCGGCCGGCCATGGTGCAGACGGAGGTGCGCGCCGCGTGCGGGGTCCCGGCGGCCAGTCCCCCGTCCCCAACCCCCCAGCCCGAGCCTCCGTGTCCTCGGCTATGAGATGGGCACAGTCAGCCTCCGCTCTGGGTTGTCCTGGGCGCCCAGTTCCCCCGTGGCCGTTTGGGGCCGGAAGGGGAGGAGTCCAACCTTTGACACAAGCGTAGACTGAGATCCAGAGCCGAGCAGCTGCCCACAGGGGGCAGAGGGGCGTCCGTCCCAGCGCCAGAGTCACCGAGGTTCTCAGCTCAGCCAGGACCCTGACACGGGCCGGAGTTCCGGAAGCCCTCACTACTGCTCCCCGGGTGGGGAAAGTGAGGCCCAGAGCTAGAAGGGACTTCCCTGGGATCCCGTGTGGGGCATTCCAAGTGTCCTCTAGGTCGTCCCTTCCCGTCACTGGGTGGCGGAGCCGGAGTTGGACCCCCAGGCCTGAGGGCCCTGCTGCAGGGGGAGGGGGCCTCCAGGCCGGTAGAAGGGAGGCCATTCCGGGGCCAGAGCCCAGACTGTGCGACGCTGCCCCTGCAGGAGCCCAGCTGCGGGCCGGCTCCCAAGGGCAGCAGGGAGCCCCGGGGTGGGGGGGGGGGCCACAGGGGACCCTGACCGAGCCCTGCCCCCTCCCTCCCGCAGGACGAGTACCAGTTCTGTTACCAGGCGGCACTGGAGTACCTCGGGAGCTTTGACCACTATGCAACCTAAAGCCATGGTCGCCGCCGGCCAGACTCCACCGGCCCCGGATGCCTCCGCCCCTGCCGGGTGGGCCCCCCCGGAGGCCTGGACCCCCAGCGTCCAGGGCGGGAGGAGGCAGCGGCCACGTGTCTGCGCGGTCCAGGAGCAACACGGCCCCCCGAGCCCCCGTGCGGGGCCCAGCAGCCTCCCTGGCACTGGCCGCCGCCTTCCGATACTTGGCACATTCCTCATTTCCTTCCGATTCCAAATGAGAGATTCCTGGGGGGGAGGGTGGGGGGCAGTGAGCAAACAGGGGTTCTCACCAGAACCAGAGGAGGGCGGGGCCACGTGCTTGAGCCGGCCCCCCCCTCCTCTGGGGGAGCCCTCCTGCCCTGCAGCCTGGGGGTGCCGCCCGGCAGGGGGGGGTGCAAAATTCAGCTTTCTTTTCAGACTCCGTGTAACCGTATCCAGTGACATTTCTTTTTTTAAATAGTGTATTTTTTTTTTCATTTTTTTTTTAAAGAAGAAACAAACGGAAAAAGGAAAAAAAAAAAAAAAAGACTCACCAGTCAACAAACTTAAAAAGAACTTTGCTTATTCCTGTTCTGTTTACGGACAAGTCTATTTTTTCACCGTCGAGAACGCTCTTGTGTGGCGACCGTCTTCGCAGGTGCGCGGGGCCCGAGACCCGCCCCGGGGCCGCCTGGCTTCCTCCTCCCGCCGCCGTCCTCGGAAGGTGTGCCTCACTCAAGGACGGGGGGCCCTTGTGCTCCTGGTTTCTTCCTCTTTTTCTTCTTTTTTCTTTCTTTTTTTTTTTTTGCATTTTTCTTTTTTAATTCTGAAACATATCAAGGACTGGTCTGAGAGGGGGGCCGCGGGGGGGGCAGGGGGCTCCAGCCCACCAGCGTAAGGTTCAAAAACCCACCGGGATTGGTGCTGCCACCAAGAGCAGTGACCGCCACCCCCACCCCCGCCGCCTGAGCCCCCTCCCCCGTCTCCCGCCCCTGAGGAGGAGGACTGAACAAAATGGGGGGGGGTCCTGCTCCTTCTGGGAGAGAGAGGCCATGTTCTGCCTGGATCAGGGACCCTTTCCCCCTGGGACTATGGGGCAGTTTTGGGGCAGAAGCAGAAGGATGGGATTCCCCACCCCCCACCCCTGAGCAAGTGAGTTTTTCTCTTTGTACAAGAGCGGGCCTGCGGTTGCTTTCAACACTGTTTATTCAAACGGAAGCAGCTGGGTGGTTTTCCCACCTCTGCGTATGTAGATATATCGACTTTGTATTAAAGGAAGATCGTCTGACCCCGGCCGGTGGTGGAGCGTTTGTTGCACCGCCGTCTGTCCCATCCCGGCCCGTCCCTGCAGGGTCCTCATTCCGTCGCGTAAAAGGCCTGGTAAGGAAGGCGGCCCGGAGAGGTGGTGTTACTTGTCCGGGATCGCACGGGGCCCGAGGGGCCGTGGCGGGGACTGGAGCCCAGAACCGAGGCCGTGGTCCTCCAGGGGCCACATCGCCAGCACAGCTGGGCAAGCTGAGGCGTGGGGGGCTCATCAGCCCGAGTTACAGATAAGGAAACCGGAGCTCAGAGAGGGGCCGACGCCAACCCAGAGTCACACAGCGGGTCTGCATCGAGGCTGGGATTCACGCCCTGGTCGGTCTCCTCTGTGGCCAAGGGGTCAGTGACGGCGCCGAGTCCCCAGAGGGGAGCCTGGGGTCCGGAGCCACTAGGTTCCCACACTGGAGGTGGCCAGGCGGGTGGATCCAGATGATGGGGCATGGCGTGGGGGGGCCACGTGGGTCTGCACCCTCGCCTGCGTCTCTGCTTTCACAGGTGCTGGACAGCTTGAGCCGTCCCTCCTGGGTCACAGAGAAGCTCCAGGGACAAGGCGGGGACATCTTCCTGAGGGCGGGGGCCCAGCCTCAGAAGGGTTTGAGAAACCATCAGATCCGGCTGTTAGAGTCTGTAAAAGGTGTCACTAATGCCACGGATAAGCTTAGTCAAATAGATTCATCCAGTCCTCTGTCTCCTACCCCCGGAATTCTCAGACACATGGAACCTTTACATAGATCAACAGCGGAGATCTGCACAAATCCCCAGAAACACAGAGTAGATCAGATAACCAGACCTTGGCTCCAAGGAGTAGATTCCGTGATAAAGTTAGCCCACCCCCTGGGAAGCCCATTTCTAAGTAAGGCGTAAGTTAAAAGAAAGAATCAGCATAGAAACCACAAAGCCCTTGAAACTGAGCGATTGATTCCGAGATACCATACGTTCCATCGAGAAATCTGGGGACACAAAGAGGTCCCCAGAGGGACACTTACAGCCTCGGACGTGCTGAAAACAAGGAATTCTGAAAAATGAAGGGAGCTTAAGAAATAAGTGAACCCAGCTTTCAATTCCGATAAGTAGAAAAGAACAGAATCAATCTAAATAAAAAAGAAAGATAAAAGTTGGCTCTAACTCTGGACAGATTGGACGTTAATTCTTTTGCATTAACGAAATGAAAAACTTTTTGGAAATTTGAAAACACCAAAAGGAGATCCATTGTAGGTCAAATACACTCAAGAAATGAGAGCAACTGGGAAGGTTGAGAATTGACTACAGACTGAAGCATATTTTTTTTTTTAATTGTGTATCAGGGAAGCTGGGAGGGGTGTGGCGGTGACGGAGGCCATGTGGGAGATATCCCTGTCCCGCTGTGGGGGGAGGGGGAGGAAGGCCAGACCATGAAGGAAGGGAGATTAAGCAGCACGCAGGACCCTGAGTAGTTCCTGAGCTCTAACAAATAGGAAGGAGGGATCTTCTCGGTAACAGATTGTGAAACAAAAGGGACAGAAGTGTCAGATTATTTTTTTTTCAAGATTTTATTTACTTGAGAGAGTGAGCAAGCCAGAGAACAGGAGGGGGGGGCCGGGAGAGGGAGAAGCAGACTCCCCGCTGCGCAGGGAGCCCAACATGGGACTCGATCCCAGGACCCCAGGATCATGACCTGAGCCCAAGGCAGATGCTTAACCTCCTGAGCCCCCCAGGTGCCCCAGAACAGTCAGATTCTAAGCCAAGCCTGGTCTTACCTGAATCATGCAGGACTTAACCAAGACTGCTGTGCCCTCAAAGAGAAGCCAGCCCTCAAAGCCCCTCTAAGGAAGCATCTCTTTTTTCCCTTTGGTCTCCCAAGCCATCAAGGCAGAGAGTCTAAATAGGGTCTACCTCCCCTCCTTCCTGGGAACCGGACAAGGAGGATCTTCAGGGGAAGTGAATGTGTGTGACCCTCAGCTCTTGGGGCTCAGCCCTTGAGATGCTCCTGCTTGTGGTTGGGGGTAGGAGACGGCGGGTAGGGATTGATCTGAAGACTTCCAGGAAACTGAGGACCTTAGGGAATGGCCTCAACCCACAGGTATGATGACCAAGACGGCATCTTCAGTCGCCTTGGCCCTTACCATAGGGTACCACAGCATCCACTCCCACTCATTGAGCACTTACTGTATGCTCAGCTCATGGAGTCTCATTTAATCCTTCCAACAATGCACTGGTGGACAGATAAGGAAACTGAAGCTCCAACAAATCAGGTCCCTCACCCAGGATCACACAGACAGTGGTGAAACCTGGACAAGGGAGCTGGGTCTGCCCATTTCCCACAGCCACCGTGAGGACGGCCTGCCTTCCCGTGGCCAGCTTCAGGCTGGAAGGGACAGAGCCGAGAGCACAACCCATTAGAAAGCCCATCGCCAAGGGGCCAAAGCGTTCTAGGGCTCTGGGGGGGGGGGGGGCAGGGGGTGACACACACTGTCCTAAACAGCACCACCTTAAAATGTTTAAAGCAAAGACACCTGTGAGAAAGAAGTGAATCAAACCGCAGCAGCGCAGGGCACCGCGCCTAAGTCAGGAATGCAAAGACCAAGCTGACAAAGCAATCAGGATCCCGAGATAACGAACACGTAGTACGGAGTACAGGACTTAGTACCCAACAAACCAGGAAGGTACTTCTGTCAAAACACTTGGAGCCATCACAAAACCAGACCCCGCGGGAAGCCATAAAGGCGAGCACGACATTCAGACTTCATACACTAGCCCCAACATAATAAAATCATAAATTAGTGTTGATCCGGGTCCGCAGACTCGGGAGAGTTTAAATGGGAGTGAAAGTAAATCATACCTAAAGTAAAAGTTGTTTAGGGCTGAGTGGTGAGCCCATTGCAAATGAAAACCCAAAATGGACTCTGAGGTCAGTTTAAAGTCATAAATGCATTTATGGGGGGAGGGAGCTCAACGAATAAAAGTGAAATAAGCAGCCAAAGAAGGACTCAGAGAGAAATGCGTAGCCTTTATATAAACTTATAAGGAAGATACCTGAAAATAGGTAAGATTTCACCTCAGTCATCTACCAAAAAAAGACCAACCCAAGCAAATTCTAGGGAAAATATTAAGATAATCAGAAATTAGGGACACTTGGGTGGCTCAGTGGGTTAAGCCTCTGCTTTCAGCTCAGATCATGATCTTTGGGTCTTGGAATCGAGCACCGCATTGGGCTCTCTGCTCAGCAGGGAGCCTGCTTCCCCCTCTATCTCTGCCTGCCTCTCTGCCTACTTATGATCTCTCTCTCTCTCTGGCAAATAAATAATCTTAAAAAAAAAAAAGATAATCAAAAATTAGGGGCCCTTGGGTGGCTCAGTCAGTTAAGCATCTGACTCTTGGTTTGGGCTCGGGTCATGATCTCAGGGTCCTAGGATCAAGCCCCCTGTCAGTCTCCCTGCTCAGCGGGGAGTCTGCTTCTCCCTCTCCCTCTGCCCCTTCCCCAACTCATGAGCTCTCCCTCTCCCTAAAATAAATAAATCTTAAAGAAAGAAAATCAAATTAAGAAATGGGGAACTACAGCAGCAATGGACACAATATAAAAAGCTGGATCTTTGGAAACACCCATAAAAAGAGGCAGACCTGTGGCAGAAAGACAGTAGGTACAAATAAACAACGTTAGGGGTGACAGGGAGACCGACTCCTTTTGCAGGAGAGACATTTTGAAGGATTAGCCTATACCACGTATGTACAGCTTTATGCCACTAAATGCATGAAATGTTAGAGAACCTAATACGATAAATATCAAAATGAAAACGAAGCCACAAAAACATGAACCATCTTCAGAAATACTGAAATGATGGTTGAAGATCTAGTCCCCACACAAGGCACCTTCCCAGATGGTTTTTCGGATGATAGAGTTTTGCCGAATCTTCAAAGAAGAGAAGATTTGCATCTTTCATAAACTGTGTCAGCTATTAAAAATATAGTACTCAAGCTACAACAATACTGGAGAAAAAAACAATAGGACATCCCACTGATGTGCCCAGAGGCAAAAATGCTAAGAAAATAACTAGCAAATCGAGCATGTTTTAACAGAATGGGATGTTATGGGTCAGTAGGGAAAGAGATAGAAAATCTACTCCAACCACAGTGAGAATCAATTGCTCCTTGGAGAACAATTTGACAGTATTGAGTTGAAGGTGTACATAACCTTGACTCAATAATCCTGCTGGACTGTATCTTATAGACACTGTGGGGGGGGGAGGCGAGGAGGCATGTACAGGTACATCCACAGTGAGACTGTATCTTTTTTTTTAAAGATTTTATTTATTTGAGATGCCTGGATGGCTTGGTCAGTTAAGCGTCTGCCTTGGGCTCAGGTCATGATCCCGCGGTCCTGGGATCGAGCCCCACCTCCATCTCCCAGCTCATCAGGGAATCTGCTTCTCCCTCTCCCTCTTCCCCTCCCCCCACTCTCTCTCTCTCCCTCTCTCTCAAATAAAATATTTACCAAAAAAAAAAAAACTCATCTATATGGCAAACCTACCCAAAACAATCTACTGATTCAATGCAATCCCTATAAAAATCCCAAAGATATTTTTTGCAGAAATAGCAAAGTCAAATCTTAGTCAAGGGGAACAGAATAGACAACACAATCTTGAAATAGAACAATAAATTTAGAGGACTCACATTTCCTGATTTCAAAACTAATAAAAATACTGTGATATTGGGATAAGCAGACATATAAATCAGTGGACTAGAACTGAGAATCCAGAAAACCCATTCATCTATGACCAATTTTCTACAAGGTAGATTTTCTACAAGAGTGTCAATACCATTCCATGGAGAATGAACAGTTCTCTTTTTTAGCTTTATTTATCTTTTGAGAGAGAGAGAGAATGGGGGGAGGGGCAGAGGAAGAGGGAGAGCGAATCTTAAGCAGACTCTGCACTGAGCAGAGCCCAAAGTGGGGCTCAATCTCACAACCCTGAGATCACAACCTGAGCTGAAACCAAGAGTTGGTCATGTAACCAACTGTGCCAAAGAATGAACAGTCTTAAACAAATGGTGCTGGGACAACTGGTGATCCAAATACAAAAGAATGAAATGGAGCCTCTACCTCACACCATATGCAAAAAGTAACTCAAAATGGTTCAAAGACCTAAATTAGAGGTAAACTATGAAATGCTTAGAAAAACTCATTTATAAACAAATTCAGGATAATTGCTCCCTTTCGGCTGGAGAAAATAAAATTCAGAAAAGAATACACAGGTATATCCAACTATGTGTACTGTGTGACTTTTTAAGTTAGGAGGTAAGGATATGCTTTATATCACTTTTGTCCATCAGGAATAATAGAATAATAAATCTATCAATGGGAAAAGGGAGAAATATCACCCAATTTTAAAAAACAAACAATTTCTTTAACTTTATTATTTGGTAATGTTGAAATTTTAGAAGAGTTGGCAAAATATTTTCTTAAAGAACCACATATAAATATTTCAGGCTTTGCAGACTAGAAGGCCTGGGTGCAACCAGTCAGCTGGGCTGTCACTGAAGGGGTCACAGATAAAACGAATGGGTGTGGCTTTGTTCCAATAAAATGTGATTTACAAAAATGGGTGGTGGCCTGGCTTTGGCCCCCAGGCCATAATTTACACGAGTCAATCTCTAATTTACAAACATGTCCATTGTATTCAGAAATGAAACATGGATTATCTGTTAGCATAACAACTATTTCATATAATACTAGAGACCTCAGCCAATGCAATAAGACCGGAACAAGAAATGAGGTACAAGTGTGAAAAAGAAAAAGACAAAGCTTTTAATGTTGCCAAAGATATGATTGCCTGCCTGGACAATTCCGACAAATCATCTTAAATTGTATTAGAAGTAATAAGGAAACCCAACAAAATACCGATTATGAAGCCACCATAGAAAGTCACTGGCCTATTTCTGAAGTTGATGCAGCTCAACTAAGAACATTTCCAGCCACAGATAGCTCTGATCCAATTTCTTACCAGCTGCTCAGCATGCCCATATTTAGACCTTTATGACCATAGGCAAGAAAGTAATTTTCCATATAAAAGAGGGGTCCAGGGGCACCTGGGTGGCTCAGTAAGTTAAGTATCTGACTTCAGCTCAGGTCATGATCTCAGGGTCCTGGGATCAAGCCCCACATCGTTGGGCTCCCTGCCTGCTTCTCTCTCCCCTAGCTTGTGCTCTGGCTCCCTCGCTCTATTTCAAATAAATAAAATCTTTTTAAAAATAATAAAAAAATAAAAGAGAGATTCATCCAGCTCCCACACTTGGCATTGGACCCTGACTCTCTCTGCAAAGTCAGGCAGAATTCACTGGTTCTTCTCAACCCTTTTTGCATAGCCAGTTAGCTTTCTCCCTCCGGGTTGCTGGTACTTGTTTGAAAGAAGAGATTTTTTTTGAAGTCATTGTTTTTTATCACTGGGATGTCCAAAAGTATTACCTGGCGTAAAGTTAGCTGTGAGATAGATGCTTTGGGAAAGAAGGAAGCAAGGGAGGAAATTAATAATGACAACAACAATAATAAAGTTAGTGGGTGAAAAAAAATAGATGTAAAACAGGATATTTGCAGAGTCTCGAAGTATCTACACACAAGATGCTTTTTAATTACAAAGGGAAAAGAAAGAACTTAACAGTGAGGATGCCTGGCCAACGAGACCTTAACCAAGTGATCAAAGTCAACGCCCCCCAACGATGAGATATTCTGACATAACACGCCTCCTGATACACCACACTGAGAAGGACACAGTATCATTTCTGTGATATTCTTGCCCCCAAAGGCACCATCTCAATCTAATCATGAGTAAACACCAGGCAGACTCAAGTTGAGCGACTTTCTACAAAATAACCTACCAGGACCCTTTAGAGTGTCAAGACTATGAAAGACCAAAGAATGAAGATCTGTCACAAACCAGAGACTAAGGAAGCATGATGACTAAAGGCAATTCTGGACTGAATTCTGGACCAGAAAAAGGACATGAGAGGCAAAACTGCTTAAATATAAATAAAGTCTGTAAATTAGTTACTGGTATTGTATCAATGTTAGTTTCCTGATTTCAGTCAAGGTACTGGATTTATGTAAGATGCTAACATTAGGAGAGGCCGAGTGAAGAATACACAGGAACTCTCTACTATTCTAGCAATTTCTTTATGGGTATAAAACTATTTCAAAATAAATAGTTAACAATTTTCGCTGAATTATAATTCACATACAATATTAAATTAGCTTCTGATGTATATGATAGTGATTCGATGTTTTTATACATGATGAAATAGTCACCATGATAGGTCCAATTAGCATCTACCACCATATAAAGTCATTTATTTATTTATTTTTAAATTTTATTTATTTATTTGACAGAGGGGAGAGAGATCACAAGTAGGCAGAGAGGCAGGCAGAGAGAGAGGGGGAAGCAGGCTCCCCGCTGAGCGGAGAGCCCGATGCAGGGCTCGATCCCAGGACCCTGAGATCACGACCTGAGCCGAAGGCAGAGGCTTGAACCCACGGAGCCACCCAGGTGCTCCCATAAAGTCATTTATTTTATTATCTTATTTATTTGAGAGCGATAGTGTGAGCGAGGGGAGGAGCAGAGGGGGAGGGAGAGGGATAAGCAAATTCTGCACTGAGCACAGAGCCCGATGCGGGGCTCGATCCCAGGACCCTGAGATCATGACCTCAGCCACATCAAGAGTCGGATGTTCGGCCAACTGAGCCAGCCAGGCGCCCCCACCATATAAAGTTACTACAATATTACTGACGGCATTCCCTGTGCTGTACACTACACCCCGCGGCTTACTTATTGTATAACTGGGACTTTGTACCCCTTAATCCCCTCACCTATTTCACCCATTGCTTCCCCAACCCCTCCCCCTCTGGCAACTAACAGCTTGTCCTCTATAAGTCTATTTCTGGTTTTTTTTTTTTTAGAGTCCACATGTAAGTGGCATCATATAGTATTTGTCTTTGACTGATTTCACTTAGCGTAATATCCTCCAGGTCCATCCACGCTGTCACACACGGCAAGACTTCATTCCCCTTTATGGCTGGGTAATACCCATTCCTTATCACCGGACATTTAGGTTGCTCCCAGAGCTTGGCTATTGTAAATCATGCTGCCGTGAACACAGGGGTGCATGTGTCTTTTCAACTTAGTGGTCTTGTGTTTCTCAAACACAGAGAGGGGGAATTGCTGAATCATATGGTGGTTCTATTTTTTTAATTTTTTAGGAACTCCCATACTGTTTTCTGTGGAGGCTGCACCAATTTACATTCCCACCAACAATGCATGACGTTCCCCTTTCTCCACATGCTCACCAACACTCGATATTTTTTGTTTTTTATTCTAGCCATTCTGACAGGTGTGAGGCGGTATCTCATTGTGGTTTTTGACTTGCATTTTCCTGATGAGTGACATCGAGCATCTTTGTCTGTTGGCCACTTGGATATCTTCAGAAAAATGCCCGTTCAGATCTTCTGCCCATTTTTTAATCAAGTTGTTTGGTTTTATAGTTGTTGTTAAGTTGTAGAAGTTCTTTATATAGTTTGGAAATCAATCCCTTATCAGATACATTATTTACAAGTATCTTCTCCCATGCACTAGGCTGCCTTTTCATTTTGTTGGTGGTTTCCTTTGCTGTGAAACAGCTTTTTTTTTTTTTTTAAGATTATTTATTTCAGAGAGAGAGAGAGTGAGAGGGGAGAAGGTCAGAGGGAGAAACAGACTCCGTGGAACTGGGAGCCCAATGCGGGACTCAATCCCAGGACTCCGGGATCATGACCTGAGCCGAAGGCAGTTGCTTAACCAACTGAGCCACCCAGGCGCCCTGTGCAAGAGCTTTTTAGTGTAATGGAGTCTCATTTGTTTTTGCTTTTGTTACCCTTGCCTGAGGAGACAGATCCAGAAAAATAAGGCTAAGACTGACATCAGAGAGCTTAACTCCTACGTTTTCTTTAAGGAGTTTGATGGTTTCATGTCTTACTTTCAAGTCTTTAGCCCACTTTGAGTTCATTTTTGTGTATGGGATAGGAAAGTCGTCTGGTTTTCCCAACCCCATTAGTTAAAGAGACTGTCTTTTCCCCCACTGTAGGTTTTGTCTCCTTTGTTATAGTTGAATTGACCATATAAGTGTGGGTTTAAAAGTTAGGATCAGGGTGCCTGGGGTGTCACAGTCGTTTATGTGTCCAACTCTTGGTTTCAGCTCCGGTCATGATCTCGGGGTTGTGGGATTGAGCCCCGTATTAGGCTCCACAGTCAGTGGGGAGTCGGTTTGGGATTATCTCTCTCCGGCTGCCCCTCCCCCCACCCTACCCCACCCACCGCCCCCCCCCCTCTCGGATGAATAAATCTTTTTTAAAAATTGAAAAATAAATAAATAAAAGTTAGGATCATTATTTTTTAAGAGTCAGCTAGTTGTAACAGCAGCAATAGCCAAAGACAAGTTGTAAATACCAAAGAGCCCAGATCTCAGGGGTGGGCACCAGGGCCCCGAAGGAGGGGAGCGTGGGGACTCAGTGTTGAACAGGCACAGGGGTTCAGATCTGGGAGAAGAACAGCGTTCTGGACATTGACGGTGGGGCCAGTCACACAACAGGAGCACACTTGGTGCCCCTAAGCTGTGCCTTCTCAGTGGTTACGTTTTGTGTTACATGTATTTTAACAGAAGAAGAGAAAAGAGGGGTGCCTCGGTGGTTCATTGGGTTAAAGCCTCTGCCTTCGGCTCGGGTCATGATCTCAGGGTCCTGGGATCAAGCCCCGCATCGGGCTCTCTGCTCAGGGGGGAGCCTGCTTCCCCCTCTCTCTCTGCCTGCCTCTCGCCTACCTGTGATCTCTTCTCTGTCAAATAAAGAAATAAAATCTTTGAAAAATATATAAAATAAAATAATATCATTTTAAAAAAAAAAGAAGAGAAAAGAAAATAGTAAGGATTATAAATACATCCACATGGAAAAGAAGACAAGACACTAGATCTTTTCTTGAGGACTCATCCGTGGTCGTAAATCCACAGGGCAACGCAATGGGGTGACACGGGCACATGGACGTACGTCCCGGGTGAGGTGTGGCCCTTTCTGCGCAGGACCGCACACTCTCTGTGGAGCCCACATCCCTCAACTCTGGCTGGGCTCGTGACTGCTGGAGCTGCGGGGATCAGGGGAGGGGATGCTGAGGGGTCCCCAAGGTGAGGGGTCCTAAAACGCCATGAGCTCCCACCTGGTTCTCAGAGACATTCCCTTGGAAGCTGCTTCTCAGGTCGCGGTCCCCTGGGTCCCCACCTTATGGTGAGGAAGCCCCACCCATGCAGAGAGGCCCCATGTGGGTGCCCTGGTCTGCGACCCCAGCTTGTTAGATGGGGAGCAGATATCACGCCATGGAAACGAGCCCCCGCCTGTGTGGTCTAGATGACCAGCCCACATCATAGAGTCCTTGGGGTTCCCCATGGCAAGTTTGCAACACAGACCAGAGTGGAGGGCAAGGGTGTGGCCAGGATGAAAGATGGGTGGACTGGTACTTTGCTTTGTGCAGTAAGACTTCTGGTTAGTTAGTTAGTTAGTTAGTTAGTTAATTGGAGGGCAGAGGGAGAGGAAAGAGAGAGAGAATCTCAAGCAGGCTCCATGCCCAAATGGAGCCCAACACAGCACTCGATCTCAGGACCCTGAGATCATGACCTGAGCCGAAATCAATTCAGACGCTTAACCAACTGAGCTATCCGGGTGGCCCCAGATTTCTGGTTTTATGATGGAAAGTGATGCATCTGTATGGTGACTGTGTAACTAAATATGAATTCAAACAGTGAAAGAAAGCCCTTTCACTCATTATCACCTATTAAAGACTTCACAGCAGCCCAGGAAAATGAAGACACTGCAAAATTTTGCTAATTATGTTGTCTCCTCTTGGGTCTCATCACAAAAAAAGACCCCCATTTGAGTGACAATTGTAGTATTTCACACTGCTGTGATAAGGTACCACCATCATCCCCATTTTGCAGGTGAGGAAACAGAGGCACAGAGAGGTTAAGTAACTTGCCCAAGATCACACAGCCAGACAATAGCAGAGGCAGGATTTGAACCTGGAGCTTCTGGCAGGAGAGCATTCACAATATCGAACAAACCTCGTGTCAGGGGCCGGGTATTCCAGAGTGAACAAGACGCACAACCCCCACCCCCGCCCCTGCCTCCAGGGGGTCCAGTGCCAAGTGGGGGAAACAGACCCACAAATTAGATTTCTATGCTATTTTGCCACGGAGAACACAAGCTGGGGAGTAGACAGGACGGGGATTGGAAAGGCTCCCCAGGGATGCGGTGAGCAGGGTTTAACGTCTTCGTGGAGGCGGAGGGCAGAAGCCCCACCTGTGCAGAGGTGAGCAAGGGACCACGGCGGCAGGGGACGGTGAGGACAGACACAAAGTTGCCAGTCACGCTGGCCCATTCACTTTTACTGTAGGGGGACTTCCCCTCTGAAGGCCAGTGTTTGTGACTCTGAGCTCAGACGGGGTTGGGGGCTCTGGACGCCAGTCCTGGAGGACCAGGGGGGCTGCCGGCTGTGCCCAGCTGACTCCTGGGGTCCCAGCCGCCTGGCCGCCCAACACGCAGGCTCCTGCACAGCCCCGTGGGCTGCCTGCCTTCTCGTGCCCCTGCCTCTGGCCAGAGTCAACCGCTGCTGCAGGGAGCGTCCATGGCAAGCTGGGTGCTCCCCACCCACCCGGGGGACGCCTCCCCCCGGCTGTCCAGCCAGCCTGATCTTCCTTCTGCTTCTCTGTGGAGTTAAATCAGATGTTATGGGCTAAACGGTGTTCCCCACTCCCCAAAATTCATATGTTGAAATCCTGCCCCCCAGTGAGATGGTATAGGCGAGGCCTTTGGGGGGGCGATTAGGTTGTGAGGGTAGACCCCACGTAAACAAAATTAGTGCCCTTATAAGAGACCTCTGGAGGGACGCCTGGGTGGCTCAGTTGGTGAAGCCTCTGCCTTCGACTCAGGTCATGATCCCAGGGTCCTGGGATCGAGCCCCGAGTCAGGCTCTCTGCTCAGCAGGGAGCCTGCTTCCCTCTCTCTCTCTCCTGCCTCTCTGCCTGTTTGTGCTCTCTCTGACAAGCAAATAAATAAAATCTTTAAAAAAAAAAAACACAAAAAGGGCGCCTGGGTGGCTCAGTTGGTTGGGCAACTGCCTTCGGCTCAGGTCATGATCCTGGAGACCAGGGATCGAGTCCCATATCGGGCTCCCAGCTCCGTGGGGAGTCCGCTTCTCCCTCTGACCTTCTCCCCTCTCATGCTTTCTCTCTCTCTCTCAAATAAATAAATAAAATCTTTAAAAAAAAAACACACACAAAAATCAAGGAGCTCCCTCTTCGTTCTGATACAAGAGGACACAGCAAGAAGGACCCGGCTATGAACCAGGCAGTGGGTTCCCTCCAGCCATAAACCCGCCAGCGTCTGGATCTTGGACATCCAGCCTCCAGACCATGGGAAATACGTGTCTGTTGTCTATAAGCCACATAGTCCCTGGTTTCCAGTACAGCAGAACCCCCGGCCCCGCCGCAGTGAGAGAGGGAGAACCCCAGGGGCAACCGCCGTCCTGATTTCTATCACCATCAATCACTCCTGCCCGTTCTCAAGCTTCCTAGGAAGAAATGACATAGCCTGTTCTCTTTGGGGGCTGGCCTCGTTCGCTCCATGATAGGACTAGGACAGTGCCGCATGGTACCCCACGTCACGCCCTTTACGTGACACACGCTTTCCCACCGCTCCACCATATTCTGTGGCAGGGACATTTCTTCTGCTGTCCACGAGCGTGTGGGATGGCTTCTAGTTTAGGACCCAAGCTGCTGTGGACATTCTTGCACAAAGGCTCAGAATACCATGTTCCGCAGGATGGTAGAATACCGCGGCGCAATGATACAGAGCCAGGCTTGGGGTCAACATCAGGAGCGGAACTGCTGGGTCCTTGTCGTCTTCTCATTTTATCTTTTTTGTAAAGATTTTATGTATTTGGGTAATTGGTCAGAGGTAAATGTCATACCTAAATACTTAGGTAAATGTCAGAGACAGAGAGCGTGTGCACAAGCAGGGGGCTGCTGGGGGAGAGGGAGATGCAAGCTCCTCGCTGAGCAGGAAGCCCGATGCGGACTCGATCCTACGACCCCGGGATCGTGAGCTGAGCCAAAGGCAGATGCTTCACTGACAGAGCCTCCCAGGAGCCCCTCTTCTTTCATTTTAAAGGATATCAGGTCTGGGGGTCAAGACCTTGGGTAGGCAAATTTTTATGAATGTAATTGTTTCCTTTTTATTTTTTAAATCAACAAACTGTCATTTTTAGAGCAGTTTAAGGGTCACAACAAAATTTGTTTGTGAAAGCACAGATTTCCCATAAGCCTTCTGCCTCCCCCCCAGAGGCACAGCCTCCCCCATCATCAGAATCCCCCCACCCCGCAACAGTGCATTTGTAATAGTCAATGGACCTACGTGGATGTAGCCTCACTCAGAGTCCTGAGATTATATTAGGGGTCACTCTGGATGTCGTACACGAAGTATACAATCATCCATATCCATCATTGTGGTACCCCACAGAGTAGTTTCACTGCCCTAAAAATCCCCGGTGCTCCTCCTGTTTCTCCCTTCCTCCTCCCAACCTGTGGCAACCAGTGGTGTTTCTCTGATATTGTCTGTATGGTTTTACCTTCACCAGAACGTCATAGTGGGAATCCTACACTCTGTGTGCCCTTCACCTTGGCTTCTTCCACTTCATCATACGCATTTAGGGCTCCTCTCTGTCTTTTCACGGCTTGATGGCTCATTTCGTTTTAGCACGAAATAACCTCCCACTGCCTAGATGCTCCACGGTTCATTTATCCATTCACCAACTGAAGGACATCTTGGTGGCTTCCAAATTTTGGCGATCATGAATGAAGCTGGTAACCCTCTGTGTGCAGGTTTTTGTGCAGATATAAATTTTCAACTCTTTTGGGTAAATACCAAGGGGTGCCATTGCTGGGTCACATGGTAAGAATAGGTTTAGTTTTGTAAGACACCACTAACCTCCCAGAGCGGCTGGACCATTTTGCATCCCCATCAGCAACAAATGAAAGTTCCCTTCGCTCCACACCCTCGCTGGAGTTGGCCATTGTCAGGGTTTGGGACTTTGGCCGTTCTCACAGGTGTGTAGCAGTGTCTCACTGAGATCCCCACTGCATTTTCCTGACGACATAAAATGTGGAGCATCTTTTTGTGTGCTTATCTGCCCTCTGCGGATCTTCTCTGGTGGGGTGTCTGTTCAGGTTTTTTGCCCATTTCTAAATTGGGTTGGTTGTTTTCTTATTGTTCTTTCCCCCACTGATTCATTGAGACATCATTGACAAATAAAGATAGTATCTACTTAAGGGAAACAACATGCTTGTTTTGATAGAGGTTACACTGTGAAATGATCACCACAATCAAGCCAATGAATGCACCCAGCACCTTACATAATTGCCTTTGGTGTGTGTGTGTAGTGATTATGCTCACGATCTACTCTCCTAGCAAATTTCAATTCTACGACGGTATCAATGATACTCTCATTGCCATACACTAGATCTCCAGAACATACTCATTCCAGGTGACTAAAGGCTTCTATCTTTACCCCAGTGTCCCCTCCATGTCACCCCTGCTTCCCCCCAAATCCTTGGCAACCACCATTCTACTCTCTGCTTTTAGGAGTTTGACTTTTTTGGGGTTCCACAGAGAAGTGAGTACTGCAGTTTTGTTCTTTCCGTGTCTGGCTTAATTCATGGAGCAGAATGTCTTCCAGGTTCATCGCAGTTGTCCCAGATACAGGATTTCCCTCTTTTGCAAGGCTGAATAATATTCCATTGCATGTATATATCCCATCTTCATCCATGCCTTCATCAGTGGATGCATAGCATCCATAGCTTGGCTATTATGAATCATGCTGCAGGGAATATGGAGGCACAGATAATTCTTTGAGAGTTGATTTCTTTTCCTTCAGGTATGTACCCAGAAGTGGGATTGTTGGATCATATGGTCGTTGTATTTTTTAATTTTTGAGGCAGTTCCGTACTGTTTTCCACGACGGCTGCACCAGTCTCCATGCCCACCAACCGTGCAGGAGGGTTCCCAGCTCTCCGTGGCCTCGCCAACAACACCTGTTGTTTCTTGTGTTGTTGATTTTAGCCATCCTAACGGATGTGAGGTGAGACCTCATGTGGTTTTGATTTGCACTTCCCTGATGATGAATGACCTTGGACATTTTTTTTTAAGATTTTATTTATTTATTTGACACAGAGAGACACAACGAGAGAGGGAACACAAGCAGGGGGAGTGGGAGAGGAAGAAGCAGCCTTTCCCACCAAGCAGGGAGCCCAATGTGGGACTCGATCCCAGGACCCTGGGATCATGACCTGAGCTGAAGGCAGATGCTCAACCAACTGAGCCACCCAGACGCCCTGGACTTCTTTTCATACGTCTGTTTGTCACCTGTGTATCTTCTTCTGAGAAATGTTTATTTGGATGCTTCGTTCATTTTAAAGTTGGGTTACTTGGTTTTTTGCTACTGAGTTGTTTGAGTTCCTTCTATATTTTGGAGAACCCCTTATCAGAGGTATTGTTGCAAATATTTTCTCCCATCCCCTAGGTTGTCACCCCACTCTGTCGACGGCTTCCTTTCCTGTGCAGAAGCTTTTTAAAAGTTTGATGAAATCCCATTTGCCTATTTTTCCTTCTGGCATCGTGTCGAAAAAACCATCACGCGGATCAATGTCACGAAGGCTTTCCCCTATGTTTTCTTCTAGCATTTTACAATTTCAGGTCTCACGTTTACATCTCTAATGCGCTTTGAGCTGATTTTTGCATATGGGTTGATATAAAGGTCTGATTTCCCTGTTCTGCA
>CM052799.1:3097914-3121897 GCA_028533885.1 Nasua narica | reverse complement strand
GTCTACAAACACAATTTGGCTTCTTCGGGTCCCAAGCAGATGCCTTGTCTCTCCCCGTCTCGCCTGACTGCTCCGGTGAGGACTTCCAGGTTGATGTCGAATAGTAATGACGAGAGTGGGCATCTTTGTCTTTGTTCCCCAGCTTAGAGGAGAAGCTCCTACCTTTGCAGTTTTGAGTCTGACGGGAGCTTATGGTGAAAGTTTTAAGAGTTCTTTGCATGGGCGGGGGGAGTCCTGTATCAGTGGTGTCTTCTACAAATATAACCTCCTGCATATTTATTCTCATGATGGTCTGTCACGGACACAGGTGACACCGTTTGTGACTCTATAAAGTCTCCTTATGAATCAAAACGAAGCAAGCTGATGGAGAGGAGGTCGGCCGGAAATCGGCAACGGGATGTCCAGACCGCAGAACGCCCGGCAACGTCCTGCCGAATGATGATGAACGAACGGTGAGGACCAGGCTTGAAACGAAAATTATTCTTTTTCAAAAAAAACCTCAAAAGCCGGTTTTTCTTCCTCAGCTCAGCCTGTAACTGCTGAATTCATTAAAATCCAGAAGAAAGGGGAAAGGAAGCGGGTGAATTCTAATTTTCTCTTTGCATTTCAATGAGGGCAAACAATGGGCGGCCGCTGCCAGAGGGCTTCAGGCGGAGCCCCCCCCCAACCCTCCCCGGACTGGAGAGCAGGCTGGACCCTACAAAGGAAGGCAGGAGGCTGCTAGCTCAGGGCTTTGTTTCCACGGGCAGAGGCCGGGTCTCTTCTCGCTCTGGCCCTTTTAGAAAGGGGCTCGGCTGAATGAACGTCTTGAATAGCCGACCTTGCTGCCTTGGGGCCCTCTGAGGACGGTTCCCGGTTTCTGGGGTGATTAGATGGGCTTAACCCCGTCCCTTCCACCCCCACCCCCCGCGCTCGCCGGGCGCCCCCATCCCGGAGCCCGTGGCTTTACCGCTAGGAGCTCCCTCGACGGTGACTTCCTAGGATTGATCCACGAGGGTCTCTCTGGGTTTCTTTCCCCTGAGAGCCACGGGGAGCGACCCCATGCTTCCGACAGCAGGCTGGCCAACTGTGGTCCCTGCGCGGGTGGGCGCACCGCTGGGGAGGGCGCCAGAGAGAGCAGCCTGGGATTTCCCTAGACGGGTTCAGTTCAGGACCAGCACGTGACCCGGCGATTCTGCCGGTCTGCGCGATCTCGGTTCTCAAATACGTTCGCATTCTCTCATCCACAGATGTTCGCTAGGGTGCGATTCTAAGAGCCAAAATGCGGAAAACCCAAAAGTCCACCAATGCCAAGTGGATAAAAATGATGTGGCCCATCCACATGCTGGAATATCACTCGGCCGCGGGCACGAGCGAGGCCCCTGCACGCAGCCCCGGGGACGGACCCCGAGCCCACGACAACTCGACCCGCGAGGAGGGGACCCGACACAGACGGCCCCGCGGGGTGGGAGTCCACGCGGGGGACACGCCCGGACCAGGCTCCTCCGTGGACGGGAAGGGGGCTCGTGGGGGCCGGGGTGACTGCTGATGGGGATGAGGTTTCTCTTGGGGTGACGGAATATTCTGGAACGAGAGGGCAGTGATGATTGCACAGCTCAGGATGTCCTGAAAACCACTGACTTATAAACTTTCATGTGCTAAGTTGACACTATGTAACTCCTCTCAGTGAAAACTTCTTTTTTTAAACCTTCAGGGCGACCCGAGGCCGACTCTACACTCCCAGGCCTCCGCCACCCCCTCCTGCTGTCCCACCTCCCGGGGGCGCCCAGGCCGTTCCCTCTGCCTGGAGCCCTCCCCCCCTCCCCGCAGCTCCCGTGTCCCTCCCTCGCTGTCCAGGGCCCCCGCTCAGACTTCCCCCAGAAGCCTTCACGGGCCCTGCAGACCAGGTCCCCTCTCCTCAAGACCTCCTCCCAGCAACCGGACTTCTCAGCGTCGACCACACTGGCGATATTTCCACGTGTGGGTCTTTGTCGAACATTAGTTTCCCCCCCCCACCAGATTGTGAGGTCCCCCAGGGCAGGGGTCTGGTGAGAACCGCCAGGTGTCAGCCCCCAGATCTGGCACCTAGGAGTTGCTGGGTGCATATTTGTTGGACAGGCAGAAGGATGAAGGAAGGAATCCAGAAGCCTCATGAACATCACAGAATTGACAAACATTTGTTAAAAGAGCGTCTAGGGGGCGCCTGGGTGGCTCAGTGGGTTAAAGCCTCTGCCTTTGGCTCGGGTCATGATCTCGGGGTCCTGGGATCGAGCCCCATATCGGGCTCTCTCTCTGCTCAGCGGGGGGCCTGCTTCTCCCTCTCTCTCCCTCTGCCTGCCTCTTTGCCTGCTTGTGAGCTCTCTCTGTCGAATAAATGAATAAAATCTTAAAAAAAAAAAAAAAAAAGAGCGTCTAGCACCGGCGAGGCGCTGTGTCCGGCGTGAGGGCAGAGCGGCGAATGAAATGGGCGTGGGAGACAAACACAGTGCAGCTTGGGGGCCTCTGACACGGCCCCCGAGGACCTCCGCTGCCTCGTCCTCTGTGTGGGGGGCGGGACCCACTGACTCACTTCGAAAGAACATAATAAGGCAAAAGTGCTGAGATGTCACGGCCGTGAGGAGGTCGTAAGCGCCTGGGACTTCTGCTTTGTTCCCACCCTCTGGCCTTCTGCTCACCCCCCCTGATGAAGCAAACTGCCACAGGGCATTGCCACGGCGCGAGGAACAGAGTGTGGGCCCAGCCAGCAAGGGGTGACGCCCTCCGTCCCACAGACGTGGTTGTAAGCGTGGAAGCAGATTCTTTTCCTCAGCCCCAAACCCACACCTCATTACAGCCTGAGACCCTCCAGCAGGGAGCCCCCACCCCGCCCAAGCTGCACTGCAGCTGTGGGCCGCAGACACGGTGCCGTAAATGCTGCTTTCTCAAGCTGTGAAGTGTGGGTACTATTTGTTACGTGGCAATAACTGACCGATACACTTGTTGCCCCCTGCATCGGGTGCATAAAAAGGGCTCGGTGAATGCCCGTGGTTTTGATGATGCCCATCACCGTGGCAGGGTGCAGAGCTGGGTGCGAGGCCCCAGGCTCCAGGGCAATGAGATGTCCCGGCAGGGACCCAGACGCCCCTACACACCGTCCTCTTCAAATAGCCGGCCGTACTTCCTGCAGCTGACAGTCCTCTGCCGCAGCCCCAGGGCCCCCCCTGTGCTTAATCAGACCTGGTTCCGGGTCACAGACGTCCTTGCTGCATGTGGTTTCGGGGAGCGGGGTGTCACAAGGCCCTCTCACGATGCCACGCCAAGGTGCGGTCACGGATTTAGGCTGAGTCACCCTCTCCCAGTGCTTGGGAACAAATAACACAAGGGGAGGGTGACAGCCCTAACTGTCCATCATTTTTATTCTCTAAGTGGACCCCCCCCACGTCCATATCCTGCCACAGAAGTCCATCCCCTCCAAGACGGCTGCGAGGGGTTCTGTCACCGGCTCCCGAATTATCCTGGGATTCCCAAGCCCTTGCCTCTCCCCCTCCCCCCGCCGATCCCAAAACTCAGTGACCGGGAGGCGGACCCCTGACCAAACAGCCCTGTAGGTGGGCTGTAGGACCTGCCACAAGGTGACCCTCGGCCCAAACTGGGCGGCTCTGAGCCTCGGTGGGTGGACGGGGCCCTCGGTGACCCTGACTTGGAGATGTGATGGCTCCCCCGGTTGGGAGTACCGTCTCCACTTCTGCGCCCCATTTTCACATCTGGAGCCCCTCCTCCCTCGGCCCCTCCCATGTTCATTTTTGCTCAGTGGAATTTAATATTCCGACAGGATAAAAGCAACCTCCAACCCTGGCCCAGGGTTTATATATATATATACATATATTCTCAATGTTTAGGATTTTTTTTTTTAAGAGGGGAGAAAAACTAATGACCTCGATGAGGGGAGAGAATCATAAATCACAGCGTAGGCTGAGAACGCCGACGACTCGGCCCAGGCCCACGAGCCGGCGACAACTTCTTATCTCATTACAGTTTAATTAAGAATTATGTCTGAGCGTCTTCTGTTTCATTATCACCGGGCCCAGCTGACTTCTAATCTTTTTTTACCCGGCGTACAGGAGGGTCTGGTCCAAGATGCACGCTAATGAATTTACAATTCTCTCTTTGGGGAACTTTAATAAAATTAGCCCACACAGAAGATGAACACAGATATGATAAACTTCTGGAGGGAACATTTGCTTTCAATTACGAGAGTCCTGGAGTAAAGGGCCGAGGGGCCCCCAGGGGGACCGTGGAGGCGGCAGGCAAGGATGCCAGGAGGCTCGGATGTGTGATTCTGGCCACACTTCCCCCCCTTGGCAGACCCGAGTTTCCTGGTAGATACTGAGCACCTACTGTATACCGTGTCCTGGGTTGGGTACCTTTGGGGGAGTGCGCAGAGGCAACAAACCCCTAAGTCGTCTACAAGTCACCACGTAGTATGACTGAGAACCTCTCCACAGGCAAACACAAGAAGGTGTGGAAGCCTGCAATGGGGATCTCGAGCTGGGTGGCCTTCCTGGAGGAGGGGTCATGTAAAGTGAGACCCGAGGGATGAGTACAAGTTGGGGCCGGGAGGAGTAGGGGGGTGAAAGGTGCTCCTGGGAGCTGCCTCGGGAAAGGCCTGCAAGGTGGAAGGGACTTGGGGCCATTGAGAGCTTTGGGGTTGGGGGCGCAGCATGGAACAAGGTCCAAGAGATGGCAGCCTGGGCTGCAGGACTTGGAGACCCACGCTGAGGAGCGTCCTGAGAGCACGGGGGAGCCCCCGCAGGTGCTTCAGGGGCCCTGAGGTCCGCGGGTACGAGTCCCACCCCAGCCCCACCCTTGCTCTCACCCCAACATGCCAAAGGTTGCTAGTCGGCAACCTCTGACTCCGCTCCTGGGATTTGCTCCGGCGCCAGGAGCGAGCTCAGCCCTGTGCAGGGTGAGCTGGGGGCGCTGGAGATGGACCGGCCCCCACCCAAATTCACCTCTCCCTCACCCCTCACTCACAAGGATGTTCTTCAGGTGGGACGACGCAGGTCGTGTGCTCTGTGGTCTCCAGGGGCTCAGGTGGGACTGAGTCCCGTTTACTCACAGGTGTCACCCACCCACGAACACGCTGGGTATTGACTCCCTTCCTTCCCCATCTCAGTTCTCCACCCCCTCCCAGGGCTTCCTGGGATCACCTCCCAGGCTAACGACTTGTCTGCAAATCCTGTGTCTCCTTCTGGGGAGCTCAAACCAGGACAGATCACAACTGCCAAAGTGATGGAAGCTCAAACAAGATAAACGAGGTATCTGAAGGTGAGCGGCTCTGGACTGGTTAGCACATTTGTGGCCACCAGGGTCCCAGGCTTCTTTCTTCTTTTCTCTCCATGCTTCTCAGAATCACTGAAGAACCCAAATGGCTGCCAGAGCCCCAGCCATCATGCCTTCATTCCAGGCAGCCAGCAGGAGAAAGGGGGGGAGGGAGGGACAAAAGGAGGAAGGGGGAGGAGGGACAAAATGATGCGGTTTCCACCTGAATCAGCTTCTTTTTAAAAAGCCTCCCCAGAAATCCCGCATGAAACCTCTGCTAGGATCTCAGTGGCCAGAATGTAATCATAAGATTGCATTTAGTTGCAAAGGATGCTGGGAAATGTAGTCTTTTAACTACATGTAGTTTAAGACGCATGGGTCCCCCATAAAAAACCAGGATTCTGTGACTAAATGAGAGGGGGAATGGCTTTTGGGTGGGCCAGCCGGGATCTCTGCAGTAACTGCTGTAAGCCATTTATTCATTCTTTCATTTGGCAAGCATCTATTAATGACCTACTGCATACCAGGCCCCTGACGTTCAACAGTGATCAACCCAGAGCAAAATCCTTACCCTCCTGAAGCTGACACACTAGCAACTGAGAAATACGATCAGATTTAGGTTTTCAAAGATCCATCTGGCTTTTGCACAGAGAAAGTATCGGAGGGGGTGGAGGCCGGGGGCTGGGGGGCGTGGGAATGGAGAGTCACGGGATGTGGGATGCGGTAAAGGGCTGCTTATGGGGGTGGTGAGAGAGACGGAGATCCTGGCTGTAGCCCAAAGGGAGGGGACAGGGAGACGGGACCGTGCCTGAGACATCTAGAGCCTCTGAAGGACTGACAGCAACAGAATCCCACACTGGAGGGCTTTAAAAAAAAAAAAAAGGAGACTTATGATACTGAGAACCGAAAAATCAAAGCCATAATGAGATGCCTCCTCGTACCCACGAGCACAGCACCGTCGGATCGAACTTTCTGCGACGATGGATGGAAACACGCTCCACCCGTGCCGCTGAGAAGCACGTGGAATGTGACGGGCACGAGACCTGGATTTCACATTTTACTGCGTTTGCATTCACTTGAACTGAAACCACCGCACGAGGCCAGTGGCGGCCGTACGGGACGGTGTGGCTTTGGAACAGCTCAACTTTAAAAGACTGACGTCAGGAGTTCGGCAGGATGTGGAGAATCAGAACCGCACAGCTCAGGCCGGTGGGGGCTCGGAATGTGGTCAAACCACTCTGGAAAACGATGTTTGTGAAGCTAACGATTTGCATGCTCGCGAAGGGTACCCCCTACTCCCAGGTATTTACCCAGGAGACACAGAAATGTCTGATCACACAGGAACCCACGCGCCAGGATTTACGGTGGCCTTTTTTCTGATAGCCCCAAACTGGAAACCACCCAATGGTCCATCCAGGAGCGGGCTGCCCACCCTTCAAGTGGATACCACTTTTCAATGAAAAGGAATGAATTATTCATACAGCAGGGATGACTTTCAACAACGTTGCCATATAGAAGCAGCTGGATGCAAAGGATACATTCTTTGTGATCGCATTTATATAACGTACTAATCTGTAGGGTCGCCTTCCGATCTTACGGCTTCTCAAAATCGAGCGGCTTCAAACAGCATAGATTTATGCTCTGCCGGCCCCTCCCCACCGCTCTGGAGGTCAGTGGTTCCCCCACGGTTCTCCCAAGTGAACATCGTGGCTCCTCCTCTAGGGCAGAATCTACCCTCACCTTCTCTAGGATCTGGAGGTAGAAAGAGAAATCACATTTCTCTCTCCCTCTCCTTTTTCTGCTTTTAAGAATCTTGGAGACCACCTCGAGCCTACCTGTATAAATCCAAGATAATCCCTGCCTTCTAAGGCCAGCTGACCAGCCCCCTTCCTTCCATCTGCAAAGTTAATTTCACTTTGCTTTGCTACCTAACTTATTCCCAGGTCCCAGGGGTTGGATGCAGACATCTCTGGGGTGGGGGCGGGGGTGGGTAGCGGGGGGAGCATTGCCAGTCAAATCAGCTCCCCGGTTCTGCCAACGGGGGGAAGGGAGGGAAGCTTCTAGGGGCTGGCCCTCTGGCCATGTCTGTGTCTTGGTCTGTGGGCTGGTCACAAGGCTCGATGCAAACGGAACCATTTACTGAGATCTGCACTGAAGATTTATGCTCGTTATTGTGCGGGAAGCCTCGATTTACTTACTTGTTTGTTTCGGCTCCATACCCAACACGGAGCTCGAACTCGCGGCTGTGAGACCAAGAGTCGCACACCGCACCCCCCGAGCCTGCCGGGCACCTGAGCCTCGATTCTTTAAAAAAAGAGAACGATCACATGCCAAATAACCACCAAAGAGATGTCCGGCGTCATCAGACTCCAGAGAAATGCAAGCTACGCCCACGGCAATGCACCTCTTTGCACCTGTTAGAAGAGCAAAAACGTAAAAGTCGTCACAACACCAAATGCCGGAGCAGATGTGGAGAAACTGGAGGTCTCCCCCTGGCAGGAATCTAGAAGGGAAGAGCCACTCTGGAAGACAGATCCACGGTTTCTTTCAAAACGAAACGTGTAGCTGCCATACTACCCAACAGATACGTTTCTGGGCATGGGTCCCAGAGAAAGGAAAGCATATGTTCTTGCAAAAAAGCGTACACCGATATTCACAACGGCTTTACTGGTAACAGCAAAATACTGGAAGCCGAATGTCCTTTGATGATTGAATGGTTGAACCAATTGGCAAGCCCAGACTTGGAATATGGCTCGACCACAATAAGGAGAAAAGCCACTGAGACAGGCAATGCTGGGGACAGACAGACCTGGATGCAGCGGGCGGGGTGGGCAGTGAGCCTAAGCCCGCATGGCCCAGGCTCTCGCGGGAGACTTCCTGCGTGCCGCGTTTGCAAAATGGCAAAACCAGGGAGGCAGAGGGCAGATCCGCGGTGTCCTGAGGATGGGGGAGGGGAGAGGGGCTCCCATAGGGGGATGGCCTGATGGAGTCACCCCAGGAGACGGAGTGGTTCCCTCTCGGTGGGGACGGGGACGCAAATCTACATGTGGAACAAACTGCACAGAAGCATACACACGCGTGCACACATGCATGTGTGTTGAAAAACGACCATCTGACTGTCCATCGTCTAGTTAACAGCACTGACCCCGTGTCACAGCCCTGGTTTTGACAGTGTCCCCTCAGCCATCGAAGAGGTCACCCCTGCGGGAGGCGGCCCGGGACCCTGCGTCTTATTTTCGCAACTTCCTGGAAGTCTGCCGTTACTTCCAAAGAAAAGGTTAAAAAGCCCGAAGAGAAACATCTGATTAGCAAAGGATTAAGAGACTCCTGGAAAAGCTAATGGATTTTTTTTTTTTCCCCAGAAATGCCCCCGTGACTGTTTGTGCTGCAGATTCGAAGGGACAGAGAGAGACAGAGACAGAGACAGAGAGATGTGTCATCGTCAGGTGTGATTCGGGGGGACAAAAACATGCCCAGATGGCTGCAAACACTTGACCGTGTGTTTGTTTATTTCAAGGATTCACACACACGGTCGCGATTGTAAAAACCGTGCGGCTCACAGAATAAAAATAAAGCCAATCGCAGACTTTATTTCTTAGGATAAAGCTCACGGAACCGCCCAGCTCTCGCGTCGGATCCCGGCACCTGACTTGGGTGGGTTTCCCGTCTGGAGGTCGGGTAGCATCTTGGATCCCGAACGCTTCGGCAGCCTGGTGCAGCGGCGGGGCCGGGAGCTTCCCCGCCTGCCGTGATTGGCCCCGACTCCACAGCCACACGACCTTGCCTGGGCAGCTTAACGACAGACATTTCTCTCCCCGGGTTCTGGAGGCTGAAGTTCAGGATCAGGGTGCCGGCGAGGTGGGGTTCCGCGGGAGCTCTCCCCACCCCGCTCTCTGTAGATGCCCCTTCTTGCTGCGGCCGCACGGCCCAGAAAGAGCGTGCACCGGTCCCCTCGCCTCCTTCCAAGGGCACTAATCCCCTCCTGGGGGCTCCATCCTCCAGACCTCATCCAAACCCCACTACCCCTCAAAGGCCTTACCTCCAGATACCCCTCCCATCCCTGGGGGCGGGGGCGGGGCTGATGCCCACATCCAGTGCATAGCGCCCTCCAGGGAGAACGAAGGCTAAGACAATCTCTCGCCACAGAATCACTAGCCCACGTTTTCTCCTCTTCCAAGACCTCCCCCAGAGGCCCAGGAACCCCCTCCCCAAGAGTCAGGGGCGCGGGCCTTCCAAGACAAGCCTGAAGGGGGGTAAAAATGCTCGCAGGCTTTGCTGGTGGGAATGTAAAATGGCACAGCCCCTCTGGGAAGCAGCTTGGCAGTTTCTTAAAACACGAAATGCTTGCCATACCATCCAGCAATTGCACTCCTGGGCATCGATCCCAGAGAAATGAGAACTTATGTCCACACAAAAAAGCCCGGACATAGACTGCTCATCGCAGCTACAGCTCCAGCAGGCAGAAGCCGCAGCCGGGGAAGAGCTCAACAGACCCGCCGAGCCGCCGCCGCCTGCGGAGTAACAGTAATGAAAAGATACAAGCCACTCATGCCCAGGAACCCCCAGCGAATTTCAAGGGCATCACTTGGAGTGAAACAAGCCAATCTCAGACAGCAACATGCTTGTACCTCTCCCTTTACAAAACAGTCTTGAAAGAACCCAAATTGGGACACCGGGGTGGCTCAGCTGGTTAAGCCGCTGCCTTCGGCTCCGATCATAATCCCAGGGTTCTGGGATCGAGTTCCGCATCGAGTTCCTTGCTTGGCAGGGCTCCTGCTTCTCCCTCTGCCTGCTCTGCCTGCCGTTTCCCCAGCTTGTACTCTCTCTCTCTCTCTGACAAATAAATAATAAAATCTTAAAAAAAAAATAAATTAAATTAAGAAAAAAAGAAAGAAAGAACCCAAATTACAGAGGTGGAGAGGAGGTCAGTGGTCGCAGGGGTTAGGAGCGCAGGGACCACAAAGGGGATGGAACCGTTCTGTGTTCGGATATCAGCAATCTGCAGGGGGAGGGGATAGAACGGCCCAGAGTTAGACACATCAGACCCAGGTCAGTTTCCTGGTGGCTACCGCACGTTATGTAAGAGGTAAGCCATGGGAGGAGGGACGCCGAGAGTTGCTCTCTGCCCTGTCTTTGCCACTTCCGATCACTTCAGAATCATTTTGAAATAAAAAGTTAAAAAAAGGGGGGGGGGCCGAAGTCCGTGCTCTTCGACGGGACCAAGACCCCCCCCTCCCAGCGAAGACGCACACACAGATCGGATGGCATGATTTCCTGAGAGACCACAGCACTAGGGACGAGCCAGCTCGGGGGACCTCGGCAGGGCTCCCCACTCTACCTGCAGATATCGGGCCCACCATGAACTTCGTGGGGCCGGGAGTTGGGAAACACCATCTCCTTCACTGCCCACGACCCTGGGAGAAGCTTTCTTTAAACAATTAGCCTCAACAACAGCAAGACCCACAGAAGCGCAATCCATCACTCGCTAGTCGGTCTTGGCGCGCTCGGGGCGCTGGCGGGTGGCCACGCGCCACAGGTGCCCATTGGCGCCGAAGCATCGTGATGAGTCCACGGGCACCCCAACCCACACGGCGCGGGCTCCTCCTCCTGAGGCCGATTCTGGCAAAGTCCTGCCTCCAGGGCTTTGCTCGGGCTGGTCCCGCCGGGCTGCCAAGCCCCTTCTGGATTTCACCCCAGTCTCCCTTTCTTTGAGGAACCTCTAAGGAGCTCACGCTACTCGAGCACACTCGGAAACACGCACAGCCCAAGAGCCGGGCGTGGAACACAGCTGTCCTTGGCAGCGCCCTCAGGGAGCAGAAGGTCTTCCTGGAGGAGGGGACATCCAAATGGAGAGCCCAAGGGTAAAGAGAAAGGGGAGAGGTAAAGGCCCGGTGGTGCAGGCAGAGGGAGAAGTAGGCTCCCAGCCCCGGGTTGGGCGGGGGGAGCGGGGAGTCTTGCCTACAGGATGAAAGCGCCATATCGGAGAGGGGAGGCCACCAGGATGGGACAGGGGTCCGGGCACCTGGGTGGCTCATTCGGTTAGGCGTCCACTTTCGGCTCAGGTCCCGACCCTGGGGTCACGGGGATGGAGTGCCAAACCCCGGGTCAGGCTCCCTGCCCCGGAGGGAGTCTGCTTCTCCCCCTCCCTCTGCTGCTCCCCCTGCTGGTGCTTGCTCTCACTCTCAAATAAATAAAATAAAATAAAATAAAAAACTAAAAATAAGAAAGATGGGACACAGGTCGTTGCTGACTTGGCTCCCGCACAAGAACAAGTACCGGTGACTCACGGACAAGACAGCACCAGAGAAAATCCTAGAGCGCGGGGGTGAGGCCGCAGCAGCCCCTGCACCACCCGGACCCCCTCTGCCCCTCCCCCAGTCTGGCAGAGCGCCATGGGCGGGGTCTCTCCCGAACCCACAGCTGCTTGGGGGGGGGTGTCCAGGGGGGGTGTCCCGGGAGGGCTTCCAGCTCCCCTCGTCGCTTCTAAGGAGCCCCCCCACCGCTCCGGTCTCGCCCCCTGGGGTGTGCAGGGGGGTATCTGGGACTTGACCCCGGGCAATAGGATTGTGACCAACGAGGGAGAGGGCCTGCCGTTCCCGCAGCAGGAGTTCCTACCTGGGCCCGAACAGAAGTCCCACCCGAGCAGGCGCCCTGCTCGAGTACAGAGCAGAGACGGCGGTGATGGTGGTGACGGTGGTGACCGCAGCGTGGGGCCAGGAAGCCGCCCGACCTGCGCCCTGGAGCCCAGCCTGCGTCCCCAGCCCAGACGTGGGAGCCGATCTGTGGGCCGGCGGGTGCACCTGACCTGCAGGCCTGAGCGGGCACACCTGGGAGGCCTGGGGCAGGCCCCGCCCTGCAGCCGCACCTGCGGGGAAGCCACGCCCCCTCCTCCTCCCCCCCACCCCCCCCGCACGGGGCTCGGGCCTCAGCCTCTCCCACAGGTGGACCCTGATGGCAGAACCGCGTCCCCCAGGAAGTCTGTACCGGACAGCACGGAGGTGGATGGGCGTGGCTGTGTCCCCAGAAAACTTCTGTTGATGGCACAGAAATTTGAATTTCATGCGATCGTGTATGGTGAGATACTCATCTTCTTTCAATTAAAAAAAAAAAAACCTATTTAAAAATGTAAAAGCGGGGCACCTGGGCGGCTCAGTCCTTAAGGGTCTGCCTTCGGCTCAAGTCCTGATCCCAGGGTCCTGGGATCGAGCCCCGCATCGGGCCCCCTGCTCGGCGGGAGGCCTGCTTCTCCCTCTCCCACTCCCCCTGCTTGTGTTCCCTCTCTCACTGTGTCTCTCTCTCTGTCAAATACATAAATAAAATCTTAAAAAAAAATAAAAGCATTCTTCGTCTTTGCGCTGTACTAACCAGGCCGGGGGCCGCATCTGGCTGGGCCTGAGGGTGGTGAGTCCCAGGGGCACGTATATGAATCAGAGAGAGACGCTGTTTTGTATTTAAGATATAACTCAGTTCGTAAGAGCAAAGGAAAAATAAAAAGGAGGTAACTCTACGGGGATTTTCTAGAAAAACAAACAAGGAGTACAGGCAAATTTCACCAGAACCGAGATTTCATCTCGGTTCGTGCGCGTCTGTGGGGGCGCGTAGACGTCTCTGGACACAAGGCCTGCGGCCCTGTGGGAGCCGGAGCCTCCCCCGCCCCCTCCAGGAGAGCAGGGGTGCAGGGAGGCTGAGGGGGAGAGAGAGGAGCTTTGCTCACAAGGATCAGCGCTAAATTTGCATTTTATGCGTGCCACTCAAAAACGCCACAGTTAAAAATGAATACAGATCCCTAGAGAACTGAAATCACGTCCACTCAGAAACCTGTACACGAGCAGCAGTGCGGCCCCCACGCGCGGCCCCGGGGACGGACCCCGAGCCCACGACGCACCTGGAGGGAACCAGACACAGACGGCCCCAGGGAGTGTGAGTCCACGTGGGTGACACGCCCGGGCCAGGCCCCTCCACTGACGGGAAGGGGGCTCCTTGGGGCCGGGGGAGGCCGGGGGAGGGAGGGAGATGGGGTGACCACGGATGGAGACACAGCTTCTTTTTGGGGTGACGAAATGTTCCAGAACCTAGAGGTGGGGGTGCACGGCCTTGTGAATACAGAAGCCACCGAACTATACGTTTTATTTATTTATTTATTAAAGATTTTATTTATTTATTCGACAGAGAGATCACAAGTAGGCAGAGAGGCAGAGAGAGAGAGGGGGAAGCAGGCGCCCTGCTGAGCAGAGAGCCCTATGTGGGGCTCGATTCCAGGACCCTGAGATCATGACCCGAGCCGAAGGCAGAGGCTTTAACCCACTGAGCCACCCAGGTGCCCCCGAACTATGCGTTTTAAAAGGCTGAACTTGCTGATACGTTATTTATGCCCCCAAATTGAAAAAAAAAGTATATATGGATTTTTAATTAATTAATTAATTCAACAGATATGGATTTAAAATGTCTTTAAAAAGAGAATGCCTGGGGCGCCTGGGTGGCGGAGTCACTTAAGCCTCTGACTCTTGGTTTCAGCTCAGGTTGTGATCACAGGGTCTTGGGATCGAGCCCCCCGTCAGGGTCCTCTCTCCCTCCGGCCCCTCCTCCCTCCACTCGCGCTCTTTCTCAGATAAATAAATCCATCTCTAAAGACAATAAAGAGAGCCCTCCTGGCGAGGTCTGCAGAAAGCTGATGTCTGCATCGGTCTTATTCTCCTGATCTCCTTCCCAATTTTGACAAGGCACGAGGTAGGGATAAAATGACATCGTTGGGGTGCGGGTGGGGGGCCTGGACCACGGGCGGCCCCCAGACACCCGCCTCGCCCTTGCCAAGCCCCCGGGCTCCCCGCTGCAAGAACGGAGGGCACGGGACTCCTGGAGATGAAGACACTCGGGGGCATCGCAAACACCTTTCAATTCACAGCCCACACGGCATAAGGAGATTATTAGTTTTCTTAAGATTTGATTCAATTAATTAGTTCCCAAATATCAGCCTATCCAGGCAAGCAAAGGCAAACAGAGATAAATCCCAGCCCAGCCTTGCTTCATCTTTTAAAGGCAATTAACTCTTAGTTATTAGCTTTTAATTAGGGAGTAATAATGGCCTCATTAATACGCTTTATTATGCTTGTCACCAGGCAGCTGTTCCAAACAGATCCTATTATCAGATAGTCACGGCCCCGGTGTCAAGGGCGCTTTTTCCAGCGGAGGCCCGGGTTCGAGGACTGCCTGCAGCCCATTCATTCTTCAGTCCGTCCTAAAGGTGACCCTTCAGGAGCTGCGCAAGGGTCTCCTGACCTCCGCTCCCGTCTCCCACAACCAACCCTGGACCAGTCCTGCTGTCTCCCCTGCTCCAAATTCCCCTGGTGCTGCCCCTGTCCTGCCAGCAAAATGCCAACTCCTCCCTGGGCCGTGGGCTCCCGCCGCTCCCCCTGCACCCCGTCCCCTCTCGGCTCTATGATCAGGCACTAGGACCCCCTGTGCGGCATTCGTTCGAAGCGTCCCATGCTAGGAACCACCCTGAGAGTCGCCCCGTGGGAGAAGTTTCGGCGAGAGGGAGCGAAACCCAAGGATAAATTCCCACAAAATATCCACGAATGGCCACAGGTGTGAATGAGTTCACAGAGGCTTCATTTGCAAGTGCCAAGCTCCCGTGAGCATCGCGAGTGGACGGTGGTCCAGCCACGCCGTGGAGGACGACACCGCCGTGCGAAAGGAACGCGCCACAGGACTATGCAACGATGGGGGTGAATCCCAAGTTCTTTGGGCGGCGGGGCGGAAGGCAGACACGAATGCCTGTGTTCTGCATGATTCCACTTACAGAAGGTTCTAGAAGAGGCGATCTTAGTCTGTAGGGACAGAAAATAGATCAGTGGTTACCTCGGAGCAGGGAGGGTTGATGAGGGAATATTCCGGAAGCAGGGAAATAGTCTGGTTTGTGTTGGGTGGAGGTTATTCAAGGGTATGTGTTCGCCAAGCTTATGGAGCTGTGTAACTTCATGCATGTCTAGGAAATGTCAACTATGGCTAAATTAAAAAATTACAATATTCGATTGGTATTAAAGTGTGGACCATGAATATTTAATGCTATGATAAACGTCCAGTGTTGGGTCAACAGTGGCACGCAAATGACATCCCCATCGCACAGACTACAGAGCTCACAGTGGACTGAATACTTGTGTCTTCCCAAAATTCGTATGTTTCAGTCCTACCCCCAAGGTGACGGCGTGAGGAGGCGGGGCCTTCAAGGGTGACTAGGTCATGAAGGTGCAGCTCCCCTGAATGGGATGGTACTTTTATGAAAGAGACCCCAGGAAGGTCCTGCACCCCTTTTACTAGGAGACAACATGGCGAGAGGCCCAGGAAGTGGACTAAGGACCAGAAAGCAGCACTTATCAGCCACAGACTCTCTGGCCCCTCGATCTTGGACTTCCCAGCCTCCAGAACCATGAGAAATAAACGTGTGTTGCTTATAAGCCCCCTGGTCTGTACTCTGTCATAGCGGCCCTACTGCACTGACAGAGACCCCCCCAATACTTCCTGCAACTGTTACCAGATTGTTCCTTGCACCACTGCAGAGGGGCCACAAATGTGGGCTCCGGGCTCAGGTGTCCCGGGTTTAAATCCAGGCTCTACCACTTGCTTGCTGTGTGACCTTGGGTAAGTTACTTCACCTCTCTGTGCTCCCCCTTCCCCATCTACATAAAACGAGAATATGCCTTGCAGGGTTGTTGCAAAGATCAGGGAAGAAAAGCCACATAGAGAACCTTGCCACAGGGCGAGTCTTCAAAGAGTTATAACTCTCTGTCCATATTATTGATTACTAACATAATTAGCCTGTAATACTAGCTTCGGGCCAGGCCCTGAGCTGTCCTCTGGGATGAAGAGAGACCCACACTATCTAAAGCTGGAATGGGAACGTAGGAGACCCAGGGTCTAATTCTGACCCAGGGTCAGGAGATCCACGCTGGAGGAGGGACATTCTGGTCTGGCCACAGTGCACCACTGGAAAGGTAAGAGGTGGACTTTGAGTAACAAGGAGGGCCCTTCCTGGGGTGAGTACAGCTTGGGCAAGGGCCCGAAGGTGAGCCGGCACAGAGTACGTGGTCCAGGGCAAGGGGACGTGGCCATGAAGGACCTGAGCAGCCATGCCAGGCTGACCTTACAGACCAGGTGCCTCTGAGCGTGGGCTCCAGGTGGCCGCGTTGCTTCCAAAGAAGACACAACAAAACGATTTTGCATACAGTTTACAAAATTGAGATGTAGGGTCCATCTTTCCGTTTTCCAAGAATCTCATGAGAATGTTCCTTAAAGGCTACGCCTGTGCCTCAAAGATAGCATTGGCCAGTATGTGCCAGCAAGTACTGTCTGCTGTTTTTTTGCTTCTGTCATTCACGGTCCCTGGATGAGCACGTCTCGTGGCTAGTTTCGCATCGTGCTGTTGCCCCCATTTATAAAAACGGATAAAGGGTGCACCCAGCTGTCCCCTTCCTGGGTCTGCTCCCAGCAGACGTGCTTGCTTGCTCCCGTCTGAGAAGGTTCGCGGCACTGCTGACCTGGTGACCCGACCTTCGTGCATGAGACCCCAAGTGGAAACAACTGGATGCCCATCCCCTGTAGAGTGACTAAATACACCATGGCTTGTTCAGACACCTGGATATGCAAAAATCACATATTTTTATGCAAAATTTAAAAAATGAACAACATACAGCTATAGACAATATGAACGAGTCTCACAGACACAATTTTGAGTGAGAGAAGCCAGACACAAAGAGAATATGCCACAGGATTCTGTACGTGTGTTATATTTCAATAAATACTTAAAAAAATGAATCGGTGGCTCGAAAGTGGTTCCTCGAGGTATAAAAGCCAAGCTAAAAATTGTAAGGTATATACTACAATCTGGAAATATGCCTTAAGGGTGAGCAGTGCCTTCCGGTCGGCCCAAACAGGAAACAGAGACCGTGCATGTGCCCGCACACATCACGCTCTGGGGGTGAAGAACTCTGGCAAACTCTGGAAATCGTGTGAGGGCCAAGTACAGTGAGCAGGCGGCGTCTGTGGGATCTTCGGACACCCGAGCCCCATTCAAATGCCTTTGAAAGATGATGTGAGGGGGCGCCTGGGTGGCTCAGTTGGTTAAGCAACTGCCTTTGGCTCAGGTCATGATCCCGGAGTCCCGGGATCGAGTCCCACATCGGGCTCCCAGCTCCATGGGGAGTCCGCTTCTCACTCTGACCTTCTCCCTTCTCATGCTCTCTCTCACTCTCACTCTCTCTCTTTCCTAATAAATAAATAAATAAATAAAATCTTAAAAAAAAAAAAAAAAAAGAAAGATGATGTGAGGCCATTCGAGACCTGAGCTGTCCTAAAATAAAGCAGAACCTGACCAAATCCTATCCAAACAAAACTCAGGGACCTCTGGGCTTAACCAAAGGTGTTTATCCCTCTCTTGAACTTGGGCAAAATAATGCAGTTCTGGTATCAAACCGATGGATTTGATTGCCAGAGATGGGACCGGGGAAGCATCTTCCTGCATTGTGTTACTCGCACAGAAGCCGGGGGGAATCACCTGCACTTTGGGGGAACCAGCTTATCCCAACCTGCAAGAGTCAGTCGCTGAATTTTCAGGAATTCTGTGAACTTGTTGCCAGGAACAGCCACCATGAAATTTAAAATTATATAAACTTACAATTACATACATTATATTAAAATGAAAGCAATAAGTATCCCAAACTCATCACTTGACTACTTTACTACATTTTGCTACCATCTATGCTCTGGAGGTTGGGTTTTTTTTGTTTGTTTGTTTTGTTTTTAAATAATTATTATATCTGTTTGATGGAGACATTAAATAATGGTGTGCTACTCTGCTTCTCTTTCCAACTCTGCATTCAGTGACATCCTGTTGGTAGCTTGACATGGGCCACAGTGGGATTTTCACACCATGGAATTAGGCACACATGACCAATCCAATGAACGAGTGAATGATGTCAGGGACATCACGCAACCTCTCCCTCGTGATTGCAAAATAGCTGCTGTGGCTCCAGCCATCACACTCGCATTTGGATTTGGGAGGAGGAAGAGAGAGGAATGCAAAAGGGGGCAGCACCAGCCAGCCCTGACTGTCCCTTCAGTGGGAAATTTAAAAACTTCCCTCCAATTCCCCAGAATCATGTCATGACGTGACCCCAAGTAGGTAAGAGAGGTTGAGAAGGCAAGTTTTTTTTTATTTTCCGGGCTTTTCAGTAGAGGCCGGGGACAAGGGAAAAGCAGGTGGGGATGTATGTGGATTGGGTTTTCCTGCCATAGCATCTGCCTTGTTCTATCACTGAGAAGTTTTTCTACAAGGAAGAGGGTCTCTCCAGCTCGGCATTGCTTCATGAGCTGCAGGAAAGCTCAGGGGGGCGGGGTGGGTGGGGACGGCTGGGGCTGGTAGGGGAAGCCCACCCCTTGGCTGCACGGTCACAAAGAAAGTGATGGCCACCGCCCCATGGTTCTGGTAGGGGCACAAGAAGGATATTTCATCATATATATATATATATATTCATCTATATATTGGCGGGGGAGAGGCAGAGGGTGACGGAGAGAGAGAATCTTTTTTTTTTTTAAGATTTTATTTATTTGAGACAGAGCACGAGCAGGGGGAGGAGCAGAGGGGGAGGGACAAGCAGACTCCATGCAGATCACAGAGCCCGAACGAGGGGCTCGATCCCATGACCCTGAGGTCACGATCAGAGCCAAAATCAAGAGTCCGACGCTTCACTGACTGAGCCACCTAGGAGCCCCAGGGCGTTTATTTAAAAAAGCATCCAAATGTTCAGCTGATGCAAATACCCAAATGTGGGATTCTTTGCAAGTCAACGGAACCAAAGTCGGGGTGCGGAGGGTGTGGCCGCCCCCACCGATGGGACAGTCCTCCGTTCCAGCTGTGGGGGGACAGCAAGCGAGAGCTCTTCGGCGAGATGCCGCTGTGTTTTCGGGGTCCTAGTTGGACCTGACGTCCGGCCACCGGCTGTGTGCCACTACTCTCGCTGCACACTAATTACGGGCTAGGTTTTTCTAATTTCACGGAAGCAAATAAGACAAGAGTCGCCCTGGGCGTGGCCCCTGACCCGGGGCTCAGCGAGGGACGCCGAGCGGGATGGAGACGGTGCGGCGAGAGACTCGACAGCAAATCAACCCTCGCTCCGACGGGAACGGTCACTGGGGAATTTTTTAAATAATATGTTTCAAGACAGTTCGGACAAAAAGCTTTTAATCATGTGAAAGGGTGCTCCACCCCACTCATTAGAGGGGGAAGGAGTGTTGCAGCCGCGATCAGACGTCACTTTGCACCTACCCCGTAGACCAGGGTCCCCGGCTGGGTCACGGCTTCCGTCCCGGAGGTCTGGGAAGTGGCATCAGCCCGCATCACACAGCCGGGCACTCCCTGGGCCATGAGGGGGTCACCTGGCTGAAGGAATTCAAAGTAAAATTCCAGATGCTTCTACCCGGCAATCCCCACCCCACACTTTCAAAGGGAACGTGTTCTAGAGAGACAGGTACACGTAAGTACCCAAAATCTGCTTCAGGGGACGCCTGGGGGGCTCCGTCGGTTAAGCATCTGCCTTTGGCTCAAGTCGTGATCCCAGAGTCCTGGGCTTGAGTCCTGCTTCGGGCTCCTTGCTCAGCCAGGAGCCTGATTCTCCCTCTGCTCCTCCTGCCCATGCATTCTCTCTCTCTCAAATAAATTTTTGAAAAAAAAAAAAAAAAAAAACCACCAAAACCCTGCTTCACTGCAAAATGGCTCCTAATTCGGAAAAACCAGAAACACCCTTAGTGTCCACTAATAGGGGGTTGACTTATTAAAATTACAGTCCATCCATACAATGGAGTGTTACTTGTTACTTTTCACCAAAGAAGAGAGAATTCCGTGTTCAAAAATGCAGAGCCCCTCCAACCAGACATTCACTCTCCTGCTCCAGCCCGATGCCCCTTTTCGGGGTCCCAGGGACCTCCACGCTGCTAGCCTCGAAGAAAGGTCCCTTCCCGGCTTCCGTCTGCTCGGCCCCATCATGGCTCCTGCCCCGACCAGTGTATTGCCCTCCATCCCCGACCCCGGCTCCTACCCTCGCCCCCCACAACCCATCTTTCCCACAGCGGTCACCAGAGGGCGCCCGTGCTCACCCGAGTTGGGGCCTCTCCCTCCTCTGCCCACAGCCCTCCAGAGTTCCCACCTCCCGGGGGTGGGGGTGGGAAGCCCAAGGCCCTGGAGGACCTGTCTCCAACCCCTCCCTGCCCCCTTGTCTCCCTCTCACTCACTCTGCTCCAGCCACAGGGGCCCCCTTGCTGCTCCTCCAACACTCCAGACCCAGTGCTGCCCCAGGACCTTGGTTTGTGCTGTTCCCTTAGCCAGGAACACCTTTCCTCCAGATCGCCACCTAGTTCACCCCCTCACTTCCTTCTGGTCTTTACTGAAATGTCACCTCCTCAGTGAGGCCCACCTTGCTTCTATGGCCAAAATAGCCCTCACCTTATCACCTACCCCTTTCCCCAGCTTCATTTTTCTTAAAGCCATGGTATCCAGTAGACCCTAACTAAATATTTAATCCATTTGTTTATTGTCCTTCTTGTTCACTGTGCACCAGCTGCTCGGGCCTCCTCGATGATCGTCCAACATGCCAGGCCCAGGGCTGCCCCAGGGCCTTTGCACTGGCTATGCTTTCCCTGTGGAGCTCTCATCCCCCAGATGTACACTCGACTCACACACTCACCTCCTTCGGGTTTTGCTCAAATGTCACATTCTCAGCAAGACTCCGAATGCCCTATAAACACTCACCGCCCCTCCTGCCCCCATCTGCCTGCCCTGAGAGGCCATTTTTTTTTTTCCCTGTCTTCTTCGGCGGGGCAGTCCAAGGCCCCAGAACAGAGGCGGGATGAGACAGGTGCTCCATCAGCATTTGCGGAGTGACTGTCCGCCAGCGACCTGAATGGAAACACCCTTCCTCTCCTCCCTCCTCTGCTCAGTCATCGGGATCTGCAAGAAAGAGCTGCCCCGTCTCCTCCCCCTACCTGTCCACCCACCCACCCACCCACCCATCCATCCATCCATCCATTCATTCATTTATAGGAGTTTGGCTATTATTTTATTCTGTAGATTATAACCCAATACCATCCGAGTTTATTGTCCCAATTATTCTGGCCTTGGCCCCTGGGCGTGGCCCCTCCAGGCGTCCCTGTCCTTTTCTGGTTATTTCCCTGCTCTCTGCCAACACCAGATACTTCCCGTTTATCCTGTGTGTTCCCTGCCCCAGACACTCTGTGAATGTCCTCTCTGAGGAGCTCTGGTCCCTCGAAGGGCACGATGGTATTTAGAAGCCAGAGTCCAGGTGCCAGGTGTGCTCGCTGCTGCAGGCATCACGGGGCCCACGCGTGCGTCACCTGCGTGCCCTTCCATGCCCGTCCGTGATGCTTGGCCATCTGTCTGCACCTAGTCTCTCTGTGAAAGAACACCGTGAGTCCATCCCTGCACGGCCGATGCCAACCCAGGACAAGGTCCGACCTCGCTCCTCCCGGCCCTTGACTTATTTGTAATTTCTTTCTCTGACGGACAGAGACCCGGCCCTCATCACAAAACATTACCTTACCCGTTTGTCCGACCCCTGTACTTACATAAAGCGCCTCCAGAATGGCTAAGCGGCGGGGACACGGTTTTTTCTTTTAAATATTTTATTTATTTATATGACAGAAAGAGATCACAAGTAGGCAGAGAGGCAGGCAGAGGGAGAAGGGGGAAGCAAGCTCCCTGATGAGCAGAGAGCCCGATGTGGGGCTCGATCCCAGGACCCTGAGATCATGACCTGAGCCAAAGGCAGAGGCTTTACCCCACTGAGCCACCCAGGCGCCCCGGGACACGGTTTTCTAACTAGGGTGCCGAATCAGTGTGAGGCTATCTTCGTGCTTTTAAAATTCTTTTTCAAGATTTTCTTTGTTTTTTTTTGAAAGAGAGAGAGAGAAAGAGCCCAAGAGCGAGCACAAGCAGGGGGAGAGGGAGAAGCAGGCTTCCCACTGAGCAGGGAGCCCGACATGGGGCTCGATCCCAGGACCCTGGGATCATGACCTGAGTGGAAGGCAGACGCTTCACCGATGGAGCTCCCCCCAGGCGCCTGGTGTCTCTGTTTTTAGCCAAGCCCTATCTGGTTGGAGCACTAGCTTCAAAACACTCTTTGTGGCACAGCTGGGTTCAAGTGGCTTCCGTCTCGGGATTGCCACCGCATTCTGCCGGATTTTAATCAGCTACCGTGTGCGGGGCGGTGCGTGACACAGGCCGTGCTGTGGGTCTGAGCTGTTGGGAGGGGCGTGCCCAGAGGTCGCCCGCTCACCTGCTACTCTCTCCCACGCCCCAACTCTTGGGACCCTTTCCCACCTGCCCCTGTAGGTGCCCAGCCCCCCGAGGCCACCGGGACCCAAAGATCCACCTGCCCCAGGCCCCAGCCCCGCAGGGCGGGCCCTTACACACACGGGGCTCACACTCATGGGGGGGATGGTCCCGGGATTGGGTGGTTACAGTGGGGACCATCGGGTTCGTGGCGGGGGGGGGGGGATGCAGGAGTGGCTTGACCAGGGTGTCCCCCTGCTTCCCAGGGCCTCTGACCTTATTTGGAAAAAGGGTCTTTGCAAGTGTCGTTACGGGCTTGAGATGAAGGGAGTGTGCTGGTTATCCAGGTGGGCCCTAAACCGCACGCCCGCTGTCCTTCCAAAAGAAAGGCTGATGGGCACGGGTGACAGAGAGCAGGGAGGACACAGACACACAGGGAGACGGTCACGTGCTGATGCGGCCACAAGCCAAGGGATGCTGGGACCCCCGAAGCAGGGAGAGGCAGGCAAGTCCTCCCTGGAAGCCCCAGGGATGGGAGGGGCCCCCAACACCAGGATTTCAGACAACTGGCCCCCAGGACTTCGAGAGAAAACGTGTCTGCTGTTCCGAGCCACTCAGTTCACGGTCCTTGGTGACCATGACCCCGGGATGCTGATTGGGGGACAACAGAGCCATGAGGGGCCAGGGGCCAGAAGGGGCCACTCGGAAGGGCCAGTGCCACCGAAACGACTGCAAACACCCTATTGCCCACGCACATCTTGGGTTTTGTGTTTCCACAGGAAAGGGGCGCTGGGGCTGGGGGCGTGAGTTGGGGAGACCCTCCCCGCCTCTCCCCTGCGCAGGCTGCTGGGCAGGCACCATCTGTCCCTGTCGCTTGCTGAGTGGCCAGGACGGAAGCCGCGTGGAGGGGACGCTGGGCATCGGGGCACTCACCGTCCCCGGCTGCTGGAGGGGCTGGGGGCTTGGGCGCAGGTGGCCTCACTGGGGGGTGGGTCCGGGCTGGGCAGGCGGCTGCCCCCACGGGCCACTGGGGCGCGTGCGACTGCAGACTCCCTCTAACTCCAGGCCCGGGGTGAGCATGTGTATTTCGGGAGGGGCCAGAAGCTGGCGGTGTCCCTGCAGGCAGGGGGCAGCCTCTGCTGCTACAGGCCAAGAGCCACCCGAGACGGTAACGAAATGAATGGCTGTGTGCCAATAAAACTTTATTTACAAAGAGCAGGTGCAAGGCCGGACCCGGCCCGCGGGCACACGGGTCGCCGAGCCTGGTCCTCGGACAGTGTACTCACCACGCTGGGCCCCCGCCTGGAGTCTTTCTGACGGGCCGTCCCTCAAAGGGCCGGATCCTTTAAACGTCACCTCCCGCAA
>CM052799.1:3082005-3097414 GCA_028533885.1 Nasua narica | reverse complement strand
GCCCCCCCCCCCCCCCCCGCATCCTCACCGCCTACAGAGCGGTCCGCCCATGTCTCTCTCGGACTCCGACCCTCTGCCTCCCTCTCCTACCGACCCTTGTGTTCATGTCTGGGCCCCAGGTGGTCCAGTAACATCTCCCACCTCGGGGCCTTCACGTAATCCCAGGTGCCAAGTCCCTTTTACCACACGAGGGCATGCAGTCACAGGCCCCCGGGAGTGGGGTGCGGGCACCCTTGGGGAGCACTGGCCGGGCTGCTGCAGACGCCGCGGGAAAAACCCATCATGCAGAGAAAGAAGAAACAGTCGTCACACCCCTCCCACCCGGAGACTGTTGCCCCAGGGTGCATCTCGGGGAGATGAGCCCTACTGCCCACGCTCACTCAGATGGAGCACTTTCTAGAAAATCGGAAACGGGACGGAGCCATAAACAGGGGTCCACAACCCCCGGTGTCCCCGCAGTCTACACAGACACGGACAGCACCCCGGGCCACGGAGCGGGAAGCCGCCCTCCTCAGGCCGCAGGGTTAGATCTGCGGAGGGGGGCAGCCGGAGGTGGCGGCCAGGCCAACAGAAGCTGCACCCAGATGTGTGGCCCCCACAGACAACCTCGCCCTACAACTCCACGTGGGCATTGGGGAAGGGGCCCGGCACGGCCGCAGCGGAAGCTGGGCGCCACCTTCTCAGAAGGGGATGCAGAGAAGGACCCCGGGACCCAGCAGTTCCATGCGAGGCATCGCCCCAAGAAAAGCAAACCACATGTCTGCACAGAAACTTGTACACGAATGTCCACAACAGCATCGTTCCCCAAAAGTGGAAAGAACCTAAGAGTCCACTAAGGGTTGAACGGCTGGCTACGCACAGCGGGGCACCCCCACACACGGTCCCAGGGACGGACCCGAGCCCACGACGCTCGGGGAGGGAACCAGACACAGAAGGCCCCACGGGGTGTGAGTCCACATGGGGGACATACCCAGACCAGGCTCCTCCACGGACGGGAAGGGGGCTCGCAGGGGCCGGGGTGGTGAGGGGTGCTTCACGTATATTACAAGATGCATCCTTCTTGGGGTGATACAATATTCTGGAATTAGGTGGTGGTGATGACGGTTGCATATCTGTGCAAACATACTAAAAATCACTGAACTGTACACTTTAAAGGGTGACTATTATGGTATGTGAATTACGTCTGCCTAACAATGGATTTTTTTTTTTTTTACAAAGTCCGCAGCAGGCTACTGGGGACCTGCCAGGCCGCAGTGAATCGGTCTGGTTTGCCTCAAGGACTCTGATCTCCTCGAAGGCCCCAGGCCTTTTGGAGAAGGAGCCGGCAGCGTCATTCACGTCTCCCCGACTCTGCCAGAGAACATTCTCACACCACCCAGTTCCTCCAGCTGTAAGTGGACTGATGGAGGGAGAGGACAGGTCAGGATAACCGCAGCGAGGGACCGCTAGAGGTTCAGCCAGCCACGTGAGGGAAGCCATGCGCACAGAACGTGTTACACCGAGTGGGTACAAAGAGAATAGCCACGTTTTAGAGAACTGGTTGCCTTACAAGAAAGCGCAGGTTTTAAGGGTAAAGGCAATCAATGTCTTAAGAGACATGGTCCGAAGTAACCACTTCCAAACCACCCAGCCCCGGCGAGCCACAAACAAGCCTAGGTTAAGGACGGTGAATCCGTTCTGTGCAGGACCCCACAGTATTCTCGCCTTGCCGGGTCACACAGTCTATCGCAACTGCTTGTTCCATTCTAATACCACGAGGAGGCAGCTGACAAAGATGAAATGTCAATGAATGCTGTGTGCTAATAAAACTTTATTTACAAAAACAATCAGTGGGCCAGATTGGTCTATGAACCATAGTTTGCTGACCCCAGGACCAGATGCCCGAAGTTTATCCTTTAAGAAACAGAACCTTTACTTCACCTCTCGTAAAGGGGCCCCTGAGTTCCACTGTCCATTTCCATGAGTTCCTAAATCATGGTGGAACAGAGAAGGCCACAATCCAGCCCATGCTTGGCCCCATCAGCTTGGTGGCCTTGGAGATCAACCCTGAACATGAATCTCAGACCACCGGGAGCAGCCAATGTGAAATGGCCAGGGAGCACACAGGACTGTTCATCCCACGCTGACCAACCCTCCATGCAGGTCACCGCTGCTACCCCCCGCACCCCTGCTCCGTGGAACTGGGAGGTGATTAGGTTGTGTCTTGTCTTCTTATGAGCCATAGCCTGGGACCGCCATTAGAGACCACCTCTTTAATCCTCTGTCCCCCCATTTATTAGGAAAGTACAGGAGAAGGGGAGGGCACCTGGGTGGTTTATTCGGCTAAGCATCTGCCTTCAGCTCAGGTCACGATTTCAGGGTCCTGGGATCGAGTCCCACATTGGGTTCCCTGCTCAACGGGGTGCCCGCTTCTCTTTCTGCCTGCCGCTCCCCTGCTTGTGTTCACTCTCTCTCTGACAAATAAATAAAATCTTTTAAAAAAAGAAAAGTACTGGAGGAGGTGGACTGCCTTAAAGCCCCAAACAGTTGGGCAATGGGATTCTTTTAAAGGTATTTTAAAAATAATTCTCCAAAAAAAAAAAATAATAAAAATAAATAATTCTCCAGGGGTGCCTGGGTGGCTCAGTGGGTTAAAGCCTCTGCCTTCAGCTCAGGTCATGATCTCAGGGTCCAGGGATCGAACCCCACATCAGGCTCTCTGCTCAGCAGGGAGCCTGCTTCCCCCTCTCTCTCTGCCTGCCTCTCTGCCTACTTGTGATCTCTCCCCTCTCTGTCAAATAAATAAAATCTTTAAAGAAAAAATTCTCCATTCTTGTTTGTTTTTTTTTTAAGATTTTTTTTATTTATGAGAGAGAGAGAGAGAGAGAGAGCGCGCGTGAGTACGCACAAGCAGGGGGACTAGCAGGCAGAGCAACCAGAGGGAGAAGCAGGCTCCCTGCTGAGCGAGGAGCCCGATGCAGGCTTGAGCCGAAGGCAGATGCTTAGCCGACTGAGACACCCAGGCGCCCCATAATTCTCCATTCTTAGAGCTCCCCGCCACCACTCCACTGTGACTGGTCAGCATTTCCTGTAGGGCACGGGATGGGGTGAACACGCCCCTCAACGAGCCCAGAAGTGCTGTCCCACCTGATCCGCGTGACATAAACGGGGCAGCTCAAGCCGGGCGATCTCAGCATCCCCCAAAACGCACAACGTCAAGTTTGGCCCCATTAGTCTTTAGACGCTGAAGGACCAGAGCACAAACGTGGGCACACGGACCAGAGAAGAAACAGCCCACAGAACAAACCCTAGAGGGGATTCTAGGCCCCTCAACCTGGACCCTGGACACCCCTAAACTCAGGACCAAACAGGAGCCCCTTCTGCCATCGGGGCCGGGGCAGGCCCAGGAGGGGCTGTGGCCAGCGGCACCTGCTGTCCCACAGCCACTTGGGTCCAGGGGCCTGAGCACTTACTTCAAAGACCCGGTTGTAGCCAAGGCCGTGGTGAGAGGTGCCCTGGGAACTGGCAGGGGTTTCTCTCAGGTCCCAGCAATGGTGACAGTTCCTAAAATGCAAAAATAAAAGCACGATTAACTAAATTGATCACGCGCTTAAATCTTAAATCCAGATTCAACTCCTAACAGCTGCACATGGCCCAAGGATGTTGCCTTCACTCAGACATTTCCAATTCCTTGCCAATTTGCAAAAACACTAAAATCCATAGCTATAAGCACTTTCCCCACTGAAGTCCTCCCATGACTCCCCGTTTTAAGCTCAGCTCCTAAAAATCAGTAGCGGAGGAAGTGAGAGGCTCCATGAAACAATCAAATTAAGCCAAAGAAGCTTCTGGAAACCTTAAAGTACAGGCAGCTACTGAGAGGTTTACGAGAAGTTCTGCCTCCTCCGACCCCCCCAGCCAGAAAGGGACCCCTCCGAAGAGGCAAGCCACAGGGACAACTCCAGTGCCCAGTGGCCACCACCCGTGCCTCCGGTAGCCAGAAAGCACACGGGGAGAGCACAGCAGGGACTGCACAGAGCCGGGGTCCCACGGAGGGCGGGGTCCCAACCACTGACTTAGCAGTTGGGCACAGAGACCCCCACACGGGTTGAACGGATGCGGGACAAGACCCCCGACTTTAGGTGTGGCCCCAGGACCTTTGACGATCCAGGCTGTGGTCACTACCTTGACTCGCCCACCCTCCCGGTCCCCACCTCTCCAGACACCGGAGCTCCTGATAGCACAAGACATCCCCGAACCCCAGCCCCACCCCCACCTCTGTGCCTTCTCGTGCCTGCCATCCAGGACTCGTGTCCCTTCTGGCCCGTTTCTCGGGCCAAGGCAGCGTGCCCCGCGGGCTGTGGCTTCGGTAAATGCAGTTCCGCACGCTTCCTCCACATTAATACAAGCCTCACGCACACCCCTCACGGCGTGCAATGTAGGCTGCAATTTTCTCTGATTTTTCAAATTCCTGGGCATGGCCCCATTAAACAGATCTCACTGTCCTTTAACAGGTCAAGCCCCGGGTTGAAAGACAACAGCGAGCTGTGGGATTCCCAGACCCTGGGATGCACACATTTTCCGGGCGGGGCAAACCCCCAGGGCTGTCCCCGGGGCTCTCCCACCTGTGCGCAGAAGCCGTCCCCGCTCCACAGCCCCGCCGGCACCTGCCACCGGCAAGGCTCGAGTCTGAGGATCCGATGACTCTGGAGGCCCTCCGGGAACTACGGCTGGCAGAGTCACAGCCCCCGAGAGGTCCAGGCCCTCAGCCCGGCCCTTTGTGGCCACGCCCCCTTCTCCAGCAAAAGGGACTCTGCTGGGGGGACCAAGGACCCCGAGATGGGAAGAGGACCCCAGATTATCTGGGGGGCCCCGTGTCCTCACAGAGCGGAGCAGGAGGCTCAGAGCCCGAGAGAGAGACATGACACCACCAGCAGAGGTCACACGAACCCACTGCGCAGACAGAGGAAGGGGCCATTAGGCGGGGAGTGGGGTGCCACCCGAAGCCTCCAGGGCGAGCCCGCCCTGCCCACACCCTGACGGCAGCAGCCCGGGGAGACCCAGGTCGGGCTTCTGGCGTCCGGATCCAGACGGTCAGTGTGCGCTGTCCCCTGGTTACGACATCGCAGGGAGACTAGCACGGCAGCTTCGAGGTGCATTTCCTGGATTTCAGGGGGGCTGAGCGGGTCTTTCCACTTCCATGGACAGCGCAGGCTCCAGTGAGCCACGGGCCTCCACCTTTGGCTCCAGCGTTGATGGGATCCCAGGTCCCCCTCATCACACGGAACTGTCCCTGTGCGGGCTGTCCCCCGCCAGCACGCGGTCGGAGCAGCGGAGAGACCACCAGGGCCTGGGGTTCTCAGCTGGACAGACCTCAGTCTGCTGCTGCCCAGGCCTGCCGCGCCGCCTGCGCCGCGGGTCCTTCTGCCCTCGCGCTCTGGGGGCCAAGACTACTGACTGCCATGCTGGGAGGCTAGAAGCTCTGTGCCCGGGGTCAGGCCCCAATTCCCGGGCCAAAGCCCAAAGTGAGGCCTCCATGCACCCTGACCCATGCCCACAGTGGACAAGAGGCGAGGCTCACCCACCTCCACGGCCGGCTGGCACCCACCCGGGGGCTCTGGGATGCCAGGGCCCGACCTTAGACACGGCCACAGGCCCCCTGGGCGCAAGGCAGCCCGGGGCTGAGGCATCAGAGGGCCCTGAAGTGTGGGCCGGCACAGTGACCTCCCCCAAATAGAACAGCACGGAAACTGAGAAGAGTGACTTTGGAGGGGAGACACCTGACCGCCCACCTCAGCCAGGGGACCGAGGCAACGTCCGCGGTGACAAGTCATGGCGACAGCACGCTGTCCCCCCAAGATGGCGTCAGGAGAGGGGCGCTTGACTCGGGGTCTTCCTCCCCACACCCATCCCCCCGTCTCACCACAGGGAAAAGCTCCAGACAAATCCAGGGAAGGGGCTTCCTACCAAACCCCTGCCCTGTCCTCCGCGCCCCCGTCAGGGGGCGTCAAAATCCAGGGAAGTCTGAGAAACGGCCCCAGCCCGGAGAGCCCAAGGAGACGCGACAACTCCGTGTCACGTGGGAGCCTGGGACAGGGTCCTGGGACGGCAAAGGGACACTGGGGGAAACTGAGGAAATCGGAATAAATTGTGGACTTTGCTTACTGAGAACGTATCGACACGGGTCTGTTAATTACGACAGGGTCCCAGCCCGACGGAAGAGGCCAGCAGGATGGAAGAGGCCAGCAGGAAATCCGTGGGGGGTGGGGGGGGCGGGGAAGAACACTCTCAATTTCTCTGCCAATCCAAAATGGTTGGTTTTTTTTTTTTAAATAAAGTCTCAGCAATTTTTAAAAAGAAAACAAAAGAAAAAGGCCCAGGCAGCTGGGTTTGATGCCTCGCATTGCCCAGGCGGGCCCAGCCCAGCCGCTGACCTCACTGTGGGTCCCGGGAAATCTGGGGCGCTAAGAATAGAACTCAGGAGGGGAGTCCGGTTGCAGCAAGGTGAGAGCCTCCAGTGGCGACCTGAGACATCAGACTTCAAGGCCCCTAAAAGGCACAGTCTGACCATATTCTCCCTTGAAGAAGCACAATCTGACCATTGGAAGATGTAGTTGTTCCGACGCGCCCACCGTGAGCGGGCAGGCGCTGAAGCAGCGTGCAAAGTGGCCTCTGCAAAGGGCAGGCAGGTGGGCCCAGGAAGCAGCAGCAGCAGGAAACAGGGAAAGGGCCAGCTGTACCTAAAGGCCGAGGCATTCAGAACTGCCACCAGCTGGTGGCGTCTCCGGGGACCCTGTGGGCTTGGCCTCCCCACCCTGGGCGAGGCAGGCGAGCCCCCTGATCCTATCAGCTCCCAGCTGCCCAGGCTGACCCTCAGGGTGGGTGCGGAGGGCTGGTCCCCACCAGACCACACTGCCCACTCTTGCCCTGGAGCCGGGCCCGGGCTCTTGAGAGGCAGAGAGCAGAGCGGGCAGCCTCTGGGCCAGACAGGAAAGGAGCCCTCACCTACTCACACGGCTACCTGACCCAGAAGGCCTTACTGTCCAACTCTGCCTGCTCTTCCACGGCCACGAGCCCCAAGGGGCAACCCTCCCCAGAGGATGCAGTCATGAAGGAAGGACACAGAACCCCCAAGAAGGCTTCCCAATGACCAAAGCAAGGACTACTGGGGAAACAGAATAAATAGCGATTGTACTGGACCCTAAGCCCCAGGATAAAACAAATACGCGTAAATCTTCGCCGACACAAAATGAAAAACGCACCATAAACAAGGGACAAATGACCTACCTCCTCTACAAAAGGGTTCTAATGGGTACACAGAAGCAGCGAGGGTGACACGGAGTCACTACGTGAACGTCACAGTAACAGCTCTGGCAGGGACCCGCAGACAGGAGCTGCAGGGACAGGCAAGAGTTTGAGAGGAAACAAGGTATTTGCACGGTCCCCAAAGGGAAAATTCATAACTTTCCAGTGGAGGCTCCTGGCCGGCACCTCCGTAACCATGGGATCAAGGCTGACTTCGCCAGCAGAGAGACACACCAACATTCTGCATGGGGAAGGCAGCCGGCCCCAAACTGCGTCACCTTCATCTGATCCCAAGAAAACACTGGACAAAGCCAAGTGGAGGGACATTCTGCAAAATCCCCGACCTCTGCTCTCCAAAAGCGTCGAGGTCCCAAAAGATCAGGAAAGAATGAGAAACAGTCCTAGCCCGGAGCAGCTGGGGGAGACTTGAACTAAATGCATGACAGGGTCCTGGAGGGGGCTCTGGGGCAGAAAAGGGCCATGCGTGTGACAAGTAGGGGAATCCGAAGAAACGCTAAATACTATTCCTCCGCACTCCTTGCTTTACTTGGGGTCATTCTTCTCCAGTTATGTTAGATGCTAACGTAGGGAGGTGGCTGAAAAGCACCCAAGAACTCTCTGTACTGTCTTTGTAACGTTTCAATCAGGCTAAAATTATTTCAAAATAAAAACTCAAAAAAAAAAAAAGAAGAAGAAGCAGCAGCAGCAGCAGCAGAAGCCGAAGAAGAAAAAGCCAACCTTTACCTCTGTCCTCTGAAGCTCACTGCACAGCAGGGTTTGGCTGGAAGAGGAGAGTGGCTGGAAAAAGATCCAAACTGATAAGAAAAGAAAAAGCAAGCTGACACCACACTGCCATCTAGTTTCAGGACCCGATAAAGACCCACCTGCCACACACAAGTTCCAGCTCCTTCCTGCTTGAAAGAGATGAAAAAGCGACACGTCTCGTCAATCTCTGCGCACTGCCAAAGGAGCCCCTTATTTATAAAGAGCTCACCAATCCCCCATATCCTAGCGGACGCTGAAATCCCGCTGAAGTTGTGAGGGCTCGGCAAGGAAAGCGGCAGGCACCCCACGCTGTCCTGATCCCAACTCAGAAGGGTCTGGTCTCGTTACATGGAGACGTAGAACCACATCATTTTCCTTAACACCCACCCCCGGGACCAGATCTAACTCGGGGTGACAGAACCGCAGTGAGCAAGGCAGCGTGGGTATCGGCCTAAAGATGGACATAGAGATTAGTGCAAGAGCAGTGACAGCCCAGAGATAAACCCACCCTTGTGAAGCCAAGTGATTTTCAAGGAGGCTGCCAGGACCATTCAACAGGGAAAGAACAGTCTTTCAACAACTGGATACCCATGTGAAAAAGAACGAAGCTGGATCCCTACCTCACACCACATGTAACTTAGCTCAAAAGGATCACATATCTGGGGCACCTGGGTGGCTCAGTGGGTTAAAGCCTCTGCCTTCGGCTCGGGTCATGATCTCAGGGTCCTGGAATCGAGCCCCGCGTCGGGCTCTCTGCTCGGCAGGGAGCCTGCTTCCTCCTCTCTCTCTGCCTGCCTCTCTGCCTACTTGTGATCTCTGTGTCAAATAAATAAAATCTTTTAAAAAATAAATAAATAAATAAAAGGATCACATATCTAAACATAGGAGCTAAAACGGTAAAACTCTCAGAGGAGGTAACACATGGATTAATCTTTGTGACCGCGGGTTAGGCGATGGTTTCTAGATGCCACACCAACAGCCAGGCAACAAAACAAAAAACAGATACATTAGACTCTGTGCTTCAAAGGACATAATCTAGAAAGGGAAGACCACCCGTGGAGCGGGTGAAGGTATCTGCGGATTACATTGCATCAGGGACTTGTGTCCAGAATATATATAAAGAGCGTTTAAGGATCAACTACAGAAAGATGACCTAATCTGCAAACAGATGAAAGAGCCGAAGGGATGGGTCTCCAAAGAAGATAAACAGCCAACCAGCATGGGAGAAGGTGCTGGACGTCACAGCGACAGAGCAAGGAAGAAAAAAGAGAGGCCCAAACTCCAGAGAAAGTGATGACAGGGCAGTGGGGGCCTGTCGCCGAGGAGGCAGAGCCTTACCATCGTGAGGATTACACCTGTCACAGAAACGTCACGTCCTTCTACACCCTCCCAGGCTTCCTCCCTGGAGGGCACGGTGGGTTCAGGGGACAAGCCCAGGCTCCAGCCTTGTCAACTGGGCCAAGTTCCTAACTTCTGGGCCTTGGTTTCCACATCTGTAAAGTGGGGTCACCATGTTAATGCCCTACTCATGCGGTCGTGGGGGGCTAAATGAGACAAGTGACGGAAGGGCTTAAAGGACTCCCTAGCACACTGTAAGCCCTCAGCCAATGGCAGGTGTTTGGGGCCTGGTCGTCAAAGTGGCTCACGCAGGCAAAGGAGGCCGATCTAAGGACACAGAGGGTGGTGAAGCATCCTGACCACGCGCCCAGCGGCCATGCAGGATGGCTCGGAAAGGCAATCTGGCGACACTTCTTTTTCAGAAAACCCCCACCTCCTTCCAGCCAGCCGCCCTTTGGCCCTTACATTGGGGACGCACAGCCCACCCATCCACCTAGACCCCTCTCTGTAGGACCTTCCTTTGCACAGCCTAGAGCCTGAAAGGCGCCAACGACTCGGCGCCTGGCAGAGTGGGAGGCGGGCGCAAGGTAAAGACTTCCGAGGGAGCACCAGGACTGGGGACAGTCCCGCCTAGGTGTCATCAGCCATGAGACGCCTCGAGGCAAGGTGCCTGGGTCTGCGGGCCACAAGGCGCACCCTTCGCATGGTGGAAGGGAAGGGGCGTGCGCGTGTCTTTCTCAACGGTGACCTCCTCCAGGCGGCCGGGGGCCACAGATCAGGGAGGGAGGGAGGTAAGAATGGCACCTCACAGCACTGAATAAGGATGGGCTTTCAATCCACGGCACCAGGAGAACAAGGCAACAATTTGGGAAAAGACAGTCGGACCCCTATCTCACACCACTGACTAGAATGAACTCCAAATGGATGAGGGGTCTGCTGGGAAAACATGTGACCACAGGAGTACTGGAAAAAAACATGGTGAATTCCCCTCCAATTCGGCTTATGAAAAGGCTATCCAACTAGCACTCCAAATCCACAAGCAATCAAAAAAAAAAGATCCATAAACTTGACTCTATCAAAAATTATTTTATTATTTTTTAAAGATTTTATTTATTTATTTGACAGAGAGTTCACAAGTAGGCACAAAGCCAGACGGAGGGAGAGGGGAAGCAGGCTCCCCCCTGAGCAGAAAGCCCGATGGGGGGCTCGACCCCAGGACCCTGAGATCATGACCTGAGCCGAAGGCAGAGGCTTTAACCCACTGAGCCATCCAGGCACCCCCAAACATTATTTTAAAATACACACACTTCTTCAGGGCAAAAAAAACAAGCAACCCCCCCCCAAAAACACACCATTAAAATATCACATTGTACGGGCACCTGAGTGGCTCGGTCGGTTAACTATCTGACTCTTGATTTCAGCTCAGGTCATGATCTCAGAGTTGTGAGACTGAGCCCGGCATCGGGCTCTGCACTCACTGGGGAGTCCACTTGAGATTCTCTCTCCCTCTCCCTCTGGCCCTCCCTGTGCTCGTGCCCTCTCTCTTTCAATCCCTCTCTCTAAAATAAATAAATCTCTTTTAAAAAGAGTCAAAATGCAACTGGGAAACTCAGAGCAAACATTTACGAACAGACCACCAAGGGCTCTTCTCCCTAATGCATATTAAAGTTTTTAAGGTTAGAGGGGTGGGGGGCGCCTGGGTGGCTCAGTCAGTCATCTGCCTTCGGCTCACGTCATGAACTCAGGGGCCTGGGACTGAGCCCCGAATCGGGCTCCCTACTCATCAGAGACCCTGCTTCTCTCTCTCCCTCCGCTGCTCCCCTACTCGTGCTCTCTCTCGGTCTCTGTCAAATAAGTAAATAAAATCTTTCAAATAAAATAAACAAATAAAAGTTGGGGGGGTGAGTAAATCCAATTGAAAAAAGGTTGAAAAGCATAAACAGGCAGGTCACAAAAAAGATACAAAATTCCCCCTGACATGTTAAACATGGCTCAGCCTCACTCCTCATTCCAGAAATGCTAATTGAAACCACACTGAGACCCCAGTTCTCCCATCTCTCAGATTCGCGGGCAATTTTAAATAGAACAGCACGTCCTGCTGGTTGAGGCTGTGGGGACCAGACCTCTCATCCCACAGGGCCGACGGGAATAAACCCATGCCGCCCTCTGGAAGGGGACTGGGCAGAAGCTGACAAAGCACAGTGACACCTAACTTTGACCCAGCAACCGCACTGCTAGAAATCCACCCTGAAGACACTCTTCCACGAATACAAAATCACCTAATACACAAGGGCATTTGCTGCAGCACCATTTACATCTGCAAGACACTGGAAACAACCTAAATGCCCCCCGCACAGCAGAGGCTAGATAACTGCTGGGCCCCACCGAAGACACTGTGCAGAAGAGGACATGGCCACGGCCAGGTGAGGTGGTTTCCAGGACGCGTCCTTCAGGAAAAAGAATAAAGTTCAAGATCGATCCCCACAACTCCACCCTTCATGTGAAAAAAGTGGAGCGCTAAGAAAATAAGCCAGGGACTGGTGAGATTGTTCCCTGCAGGGAGGAGCGAGGATACTTTTCTCCAGATGCCTCTGTCCACTTGGACTTGGAACCATGCTAACGTCCCACCTACTGAATGAATGAATGAATGAATGAATGAAATCAATGAGAGCTGATGGGGGGAGGGGAATTCTACAACAAATACAGAACAGAGATAATTAAAACAGACCACCTTTCAGGTAATAATAGAAGCACAGTAAAGACGAAAAGGAAGGGGGCACCTGGGTGGCTCAGTGGGTTAAAGCCTCTGCCTTCGGCTCAGGTCATGATCTCAGGGTCCTGGGATCGAGCCCCACATCGGGCTCTCTGCTCAGCGGGAAGCCTGAGCTTCCCCCTCTCTCTCTGCCTGAGCTTCCCCCTCTCTCTCTGCCTGCCTCTCTGCCTACTTGTGAACTCTCTGTCAAATAAATAAATAAAATCATAAAAAAAAAAGAAAAGGAAAAGGAAAAACCAACCCAGCCTGCTTTAAAACACAATTTTGGAACCGTGTGGCCTGGAAATAAAGATACAACAAAGTATTAACTTCTACTCTGCAGGCTTCTTCTACTCTCCGTGATGAGGTGGGTCCTTGCTGGCAGAGAGGGAGTTATAAACAAGGAAGGGGGACGACGGCATGGAGCCCGTGTGGGAGACTGGGACTGGGAAGTATCGGTATAAACTCGTGGGTCGCACCGCATGTATGCGGATGACCAGAAGCAGAAACATCTGAGCGTGTGTGTGTGTGAGATATATATACACACACACACACAGGAACCCTAAATATATGCACACGTGGGTTTATTCCCAGCTCTGGCCAACAAGAGGGCCCAGAAGCAAAGACACCCCAGCGGCAATGAGCACAGTGAGCACCCAGATCTTAGTTTCTAAATGCCACTAAGTGCAAGAAGAACCAAGGCTCGCTGGAGAAGTGGTCAACCCCAGAGCGAGGGGCAGGAAGAGGACAGGACAGGCCTGGAACACTTGCTGTGTCCGAAAGTTAGGAAGCACCCACCCTTAGGAGTGGCAAGGACGTGTCGAAAGACACAAGGAGCCAGCATGATGGGGCTCTCCGTCTGGATAACTCTGCGGCCACCGGAGGAACCAAACACCTAAGGCTGGCACTGAACTATAGCCTGCTGGGTCAGGTAAGAATCCACGAGTCCACATGGATATAAATAAACAAATGGGGAAGAAAGACAGCCAGCTGGTTCTTACAGCAAAACACCGATTAACAAATGCAAAAGGAGGGGCGCCTGGGTGGCTCAGTCAGTTAGGCATCTGCCTTCGCTCAGGTCACCATCCTGGAGGTCCGAAGTCGAGCCCTGCATTGGGCTCCCTGCTCAGCGGGGATTCTGCTCCTCCCTCTCCGTCTGTCCTCCCCCCCCCTCCACCCAGCTCGTATTCTCACTCTCTCACTCTCAAATAAATAAAATATTTTTTAAAAACAAACAAATGCAAAAGGAATTATGGAATCAGACAATCACCCTCTAGGCAGAACCAACGATGCTGTTAAAACCAACACTGGAGGGCACCTGGGTGGCTCACCAACTGAGGCTCAGGTCATGATCCACGAGTCCCGGGATCAAGTCCTGCATCAGGCTCCCAGCTCCATGGGGAGTCTGCTTCTCCCTCTGACCTTCTCCCCTCTCATGCCCTCTCTCACTCGCTCTCTCAAATAAATAAATAAATAAAATCTTAAAAAAAAAAAGCCACTGGATGCTAGAGGAACAATAAAATGTCCACATGGTCTCAGACTACCTCCCCACCAGAAACTTACTAAATACAGATCAGACAATAGTCCCTTTAGGGTAGAGAAACCTCCTTAACCAAGCGATGGAGGTTAATACCGCCAGAAACGGACCAAACTGACACCAGGAGCCTCCGGATACTATGTACTAAGAAGGACGCAAGGTCACTTCCAGGATGTTCCTGCCAAAAGTGTGTAACCGCATGAAACCATCAGACGAGCCCACACGGAGGGACGTCCTGCAGAATCGCCAGCCTGTCCTCTCCCAAACGTCAAAGTCATGAGCTCCCAACACAGTCTCAGGAACTGTTCCAGATTAAAACAAATGAGAGAAAGCAGCCAGACAATCAAATACGATGTGTGATCCTGGGTCTCTTTTGAGAATTCTGAGAATTAATTTCCTGGTTTGGCTTATTTGCTAAGAGCATCCCTTGTCTGGAAGAACCAAACCCTGAAGTATTTAGAGGTAAAGGGGCAGCTCTCTGAAACAGTGCAGGAAAACTGCAGAGGGACAGCAAAGGAGTAGAGCAGACAAGCAAATCGTTAGCGCTCAAGCAACGCGGTGAAACGCTTCCAGGAATTCTTTGTGTTGGTCTCGCAACTTCTCTGTAATCTGAAATTATGTCTCCGAAAACTTGGATTACAAACAATGAGAAGGAAGTGCTTGCATTGGAGAAATAAAACAGGAGGGACTACTCGGATGGAAGGCCAGGGAGCCCAGGAGGGCCGTGGGCCCGGCCGCCAGCACCTGCTCTGGTGCGTCAGAGACAAGTACGGGGTCTGCCAGCCCCCCTCCACCTTCACTTGGCCCCACGGGGTCAGGGAAGCAGCGGGGGCAAAGGCCACCTGTCCCCCTGGCCCACAGCCACGGGCAAGGGGCTGGAGCCACACCGAGACAGGGGCAGACGCCAGCATCCTTGGGGGCCCCGAACCAAGCTCCCTGCAGAAAGCCAGGAGCCTGGTGGATGCTCAAAACACCCGTCCATTCTTTATTCAGACGTACAGGTCTTAGATGTGCCACAATTTGCCGTTTAGAGCCACGTTCAGAAACAAAATGGTGTTCAGTGTCTCTGCCCGTGTCCCTACAATCGCGGGCAGGCGCTGGGAGGGGCCGGGGCTGGACAGCTCAGAGGTGCACCGGTTGCACGCCCAGAGAGAACCGCTCCTCCCACACGGCCCCAGTGAGTCCGCGCAGGTCTCTCTGAATGCCACCCCCCCTCCGGAGTCTGCTCCGGGCCCTCCCGCAGAGCCCGAGCTGGGCATGGTGAACCCACACGTGGGCACAGTTCTAAACGCCTGGCCTGTCCGATCAGCCCCAGGAAGCAGGTGCTGTCATCAGAGCCCATTTCACAGATGAGGAAACTGAGGCACAGGGTGGTGGGGTGACTTATCCGAGCCCACACAGCAGCCACGGTGCAGCCACGCTCTACGTGGATCACTAGCCCTCACAGACCAGCAGGGAGACGAGTGGAAGACACGGAGCTCTCCTCCCGCCCGCAGCTTCTAAACGGCAGTCTTCATGAACTCCCTCAGAGCGCAAGCAGGAAAATACAGGCCAACGTCTTTATAATCTTAGAGGGGGGCGGGAGAGGCAGAGGAGACCTCTCCAAGGAGGTCACAAGACCAGGAGCTCTAAAGGAAAAGACAAATTTGGCAATAAACTTGAAAACATTCTATGTACCAACACATTGAAAATAAAGCTGAAAGATAAAAGAGAAACTGAGAAAAAAAAAAAAAAAA
>CM052799.1:3067014-3081505 GCA_028533885.1 Nasua narica | reverse complement strand
TGGGTTCCCGGGCCAGATGCTTCAGGATCGGGACTCAAACCCAGATGACTAGTAATAGGATTTCTTAGCCACAGCACTGCTGACACGGGCCTGGGGATTCCGTGATTCTCCTTCCACTGGGACGGGCAGAGAGAGCCCCGCAAAACCCAGACACGACGCTTGCCGTCAAGGGTCACCAAGGGACACTGGAGTACTCTGTTTCCGAGGGAAGCCTTGGGAGCCCTCCCACCAGCGATTTTCCCAGCAGGACCAGGGGCACCCGGCCAAGGGAAGAAGGGCAGCCGGCCCGACCCTGCAGTCGGGCTACCGGGAAGCCCTGATCATCATCAGCGATGATGGATGGAGGGGCCCGGGGCATGCTGCCCGGGGCCCTGGGGGTGAAGAGAGTGGCCACACGAGGGGCACGCTCAAGCCCCAACCCGCTGCGAGAGACTCACCTTGTACAGGCCCAGCTCTGTCTCGTCCCACGTGTCTTCATCGGCCAGGCCCGCCTTCCCGTCTGCCTCCGAGGCCGCCTCGCCGCTGTTCGAGGACTTGTCGGACTCGCTCTGGCCCAGGCAGCAGCCCGAGTCCGTGTCCGATAGTTCCGAGTCCCTCTCCTTGATGCTGCTGGCCGGGAGCACAAGGCTCTGGCGGACCAGGAGCTGGATGGTGTCATTCAGGCGAACGTCATAGTCAAAGAGAGTGTGGCCGTCCTCCATCTGCAGGGACCCCGAGACAAAGGTCACTGGCCCACCAGCCATCTAGCGGCCCCCTCTGGGTGCCAAGCAGCGGGGCTGCACCACGAGCAAGGTACAAGATCTGGCCTCGCGGAGGGCAGGATCTAGCTCAGACCACGGACAACACTGCCGGGGGGGGTGCACACGGTCACCCCCTTCCTTCAGGACCCTCAGAGCCTCTCCAGTGAGGATTTCCCACATCACACCGAGAATGTTGTGTGAGTGCCCAACATAACCAGCCGTGCCAGGTGCATCCGTCACGTGCCAGGGGGGATTTCTTAATATTCGGTCCAGTAACCACACACCGCCTCTATCAGCAGAGCCAAACTGAGGGCAAGCCTGCCCCCCAGGGAACGCCGGGTCACCTGGCTCAAAACGTTGCGTCAAGGCACAGAAACTCTGCAATATTTGTTTCGGAGGGAAAATTAAGCCCTGTCCCTGCTCACGCCAGACACCGGAAGCCAACCCCGAGAGGTCAGGCGGTGTGAACCATAGTGACCCCAACTTGGGAGAGTCACCCCTCCGGGTACATTTCAGTGTGTGCAGCACCCCGGGACCCCGGTCGACGGTTACAGAACTCAGACTCTCGGGTGGGGTCAGTGGAATCCCCCGACCCAGCAGTCTCACCCAGGGTGATCCTACCTCCCCTCCAGGGGACACCTGACAACACCTGGGGTCATTTCGGTTGTCGGGACTGGGGCGGGGCCTGGGATGCTGCCCCGCCTCCCACAGTGCCCTGGACACGCCCACACAGGGACCCATCTAGCTGCGACCTTCGGACCTTCCGGTGCCAAAGGGGAGAGGCGCTGTGACGCTGATCGACCGGAAGGAGACACCCGACGCAACATCCGCCAGCTTCCGTGCTGGCCCCGCCCCCCCAAGCCCCTCTCCCCCAGTCGCACCCACTCGAGTCCCCGGCGGGATCCCGTGTGCTGACAGCTCAGCTCGGCCACCCTGGCCACCGCCCAGTGACAGTGTGCAAAGGAGTTTTGCCATCTGAGCCACAACCTGGTAGCACACGAGGCCAAGGAGTTCTCTTTGGTTAAAGCTGTCCCCCCGCACTGCGGTACCCCGCCAGCACCCAGCAAGGCCCCTCAAGAGCCTCTTGTTCTCTCTGATGCCCCTGAGGCAGGTCTCTGCCTGCAGCACTGTGGGCATATGGGGCCGGGCTGCTCCCCGGCGGGGCTGTCCTGGGCACTGGGGGGGGTGGCGGGGACACAGCATCCCCTGACCCCACACACGCGATGCCAGGAGCACCCCCGGTCGTAAGGACCAGAGATGTCCCCAGACACGGCTTCCTGGGCCCACCCCACAGCTTCGCAAGAGTGAGGCGCCCCCACACGCTGCCCCGGGGACAGACCCTGAGCCCATGACGCTCAGGGAGGGAACCAGACACAGACGGCCCCACAGGGTGTGAGTCCACGCGGGGGACATGCCCGGACCAGGCTCCCCCGCAGACAAAGGCGGTGGCTGGTCGTCAGGGGCTGAGAAGTGTTACTAAAAAGCATGTATGTAGATGAAAAGAACGTCCTAGCACTGCCTACGGTGATGACTGCACAGCCCTGTGAAGATGCCGAAAACCATCGAATTACACATCTGAAGTGGGTGAATCATACGGTATGTGAATTACATCAATAAAGCTGTTGGGTTGTTTTGTTTTGTTTTAAAGGAAAAAAGGGAGTCCCAGAAAGGTATGGACTGGGTGATGCCAGCTCTGTGACGCTCTGGAAAAGGCAAGACCATGGAGACAGAAGGATCAGTGGGAACCTGGGGCCGGGGGAGGAGGCGTGACAAGCTGGGGCACCAAGCGCTTCCGTCTCGGGGCCGGGAGGCGCCCCCCACGGACGGCAGCGGGGCCCACGTCACTACACAGCTGTCCACACCAACACGACGCACATCAGGAACAAACCCTAATGTTCTCTATGGTCAGCGTGGGTTCCTGACCTGTAACAAGCGTGCCCTCAGGTGCGGATGCCGGGAGCTGGGGGCACGGGGGGCGTGGGAGGCGGGATATGGGAGAAATCACTGAACCTTCCTCTTGATGTTGCTGGGCGCCTGAGACTCACAAATACGTAAGTACAAATAATCTTTTAAGTATGTAAGTCCAGGATAAATAGGTTAATTTAAAAAGATGAAGAAACACAAGCGTCCCCAGTGTAACCGGGGCAAGGAAACCAGCAGAAGGCAGGCTAAAGGGCCTTAGAACAAGACACACGTAGTGTGGATCCTCGAGAGGCAGACACCCCCTCGGCGCCGCGGTCGTCAGGCCAAATTGCTGGGGGAGGGCGCCGTCCTGGGCACTGGGGGGCCGAGCAGCACCCCGGAGCCCCGCCCACTGCGTGCGAGGAGCACCCCAGTTGCGACAGCCACAGACATCCAGACACCACCCAGCGTCCCCAGGGCCGCAGCGTCACCCCCGGGGAGAACCCCTAAGCTAAAGGGACCCTCACATGTGTGCCCGAGAGACACGTACGGCGACCTCATAGGGCGTTCACAGCAGCCTTATCGGCAGGGAAAACCGTGGCCTCGTCGCACAGAAGAGCCGCACAGCTGCCTTGCAACAGAGAATGCGGCAGACATGGCTCCCATATGCGTCAAGGGAAAAGAGGACAACTCAGGGGGCGGGAAATAAAGCATAAATCAAGCACAAACCTAGACAATGGAGGCAGTGGGAGAGCTGGAACCAGGAGCACGGCCAGGCCCCTCGCGTCCACAATGGGTCAGAAAGCCAGGCGTCCACGGGCACGGGCCCCGTGGAGGAGACCAACGTGCCTACCGATGCAAGAATGCGGACAGAGGCACAAACGGGGCACAGAAGGGGGCTTTCAGGCTGGGGGAGATGGGCAGCTCTGCCTCCTGGTCATAAGCTGGTCTGGCTGCTTCCTGTGGGCATTTCTAGAACTTTCCAGAAGGGCCCCTGCGGTCAGCAGGAAGGCTGCACAACTGTTTGTTGTAGGAGAGGGGGCGTGTTGTTTGCCCCTCTCCCTCCGCCCTGCCTGCCCAAAGCCGTACACAAACGTCTGGGAACCACAGGGGAGAGAGGCTGGGCCCAGGCCTGCCTCACGCCAACATGTAGCACATTCAGATTCATCATCAAGATTCTAAAGTTCTCGAGCACCCGGCCAGCTTAGATGGAGGAGCACGTGCCTCTTGATCTTGGGGTTGTCAGGTCTGAGCCCCGTGCTGGGTAGAGAGTTTACTTAAAAATAAAGTCTTTAAAAAAACTCCAAAATTTCCCATCGACGCTAACGGTATTCATAAAAACTACAAAAACTGCACGACAGATAATCTGCTCCTCACGTTTGAAGTTCTGACCTTAAAATTAAACCTGAAGTTAATAACTCATAGAGGCAAACTTTGCACCGAATATCCCTCAAACCTCCTGTGATAAGACACGTATGGGTGGTTTAGGGTACAGAATCCATACAAGCAGACTCAGGTCTAAAGACAAAACTGCCCACAGTGTTTAGGTCTTCCTCTCTGTCTTAATCCAAGTATGCTTTCTGGACATTTCTGGACATCTGGAATTTTCGACCACACAGACCGCGGAAGAGTGAGCTAAACTCATATGCAATTTGACAACTAAGCATGTTGCTTCCTGTTGCAAATCAGAATTAAAGCTTGCCATGGCTACCGTTTCTGTCCCTGGTCTCTGTTCCCTCACAACATTTTCGAGGGATATTTTCAGGGTGCCGGGTGCTGCCCAGAGGCCCAGGAATGCGGGAAACACACGTCCCTGGGCTTTGCAAGTGGTAGTTCTCAGGTCGGCTCTAAGCAGCCATTTCGACAAGAGGCGGAGGAGATAGTGAGCCTTGTACCAGGAAGGACCTACAGCTGGAGGAGGAAAGGGAGCAGTGACAAGGACCCGCCAGGCTGAGCTGGGAGTCTGAGAGGGAGGAAGCCGGAAACTGCTCTGCCCTCCTTTTCTGGGGGTACAGCCCTGGCCCCTCACCTGTCCTGCTAGTCTAATACATTCCACAGCAGTGCTGTTCGTAAGAGCTAAACTTAGATCTCCGACTAAGAACGTTGGATGGAAGCACAATGGGGCAGAAGTGGCGAGCTACAGGCAGCAGGCCAGTCTAGTCTGTACCTGTTTTTGTAAATAAAGTTTTATTGGACAGGGACGCACCCCCTCATTCGCATCCTGTCTGTGGCTGCTTCTCGGCTCCAGTGGCCAGACGAGCAGTCCTCCCCGCAACAAATATTTACATAAAGGGTTTGTTGACGCCTGGCTTGGAGGGCATGCCCCCAGCTGGGAGCTCTCCAGGAAAGGGGGACCCTCCCTCGCACAGCCTGAAGGACAGGACTCTGCTGCCCCACTCGGCCCTTTGGGAATTCAGGGCCAGCACTCGGGAAAAGCCATTCTGACTTGGTGGGGCACTAGGACGCGGGAGGCCCTCTCGAGGCCGTTTCCAGGGCACCATTTCAGACTGATCTTTCGGACGGACCTTAACATAGCCTTTGAGGCCAGTGTGGCCGATATGCTGTTTTCCTAACATCAATTACCTACCACATCAGTACTTCTCAACTGGGGGCCAATTCCAGATAATGAGCCCACCTCCCACGTCAGCAAGGCCATCGGGAGAAACCCAGTGGACCCTGATTCCCTGTGCCTTTACTGGGAGCTGGCCGGGCCCAGCCCCCAACCGGCCTCACTGGGAGAGCCGTGCAGAGCCACCTGGGCAGGAGACACAGGGACGATTCTGTAAAGGGCAGAGTCCTGCACCTGAGCGTGCTGGGGTCCCCACGAATGACAGCTACTGTTATTTCTGTGGGCAGCCAAGAAAAAGGCGCCAGATGCCTCTCGCCCTTGCCCAGGCTGGGCCTGCCGCCCGGGTCCCTGCCCCCATTCGGCTTCTTCCATTTCCGCCAATCAAGCAACCTAACCGCCAACCTATTCAGCCCAAACAAGCCGGCCACGAAACCCTCCCATATCCTGAAGAAAGGCCCAACTATGTTCTGCTTTATCGTCTCCATCAACCTCACTGAAGACCTTGGACGGCAGTCCCCTTTAAAAGGGGAAAAAAAAAAGGGAAAGGATTACGAAGACTCTCTAGAACATTCTGTAAGGGCTCTCTGCGCCCCCTCCCCCCCTTACTGGAAACTACGCTGCCTTCTATCGCGGTGGCGGACCCGACTCACTGTGAGGTACTGCCGGTCTGTCCGGGTCCCAGCCACCCCTCCCACCCCATCCCCCACCACCCTCGCGGCCCCACCTCCCGGGCCGCCCCACCTCCCCCGCGGCGGGGGTGGGGGGGGCCTCGCCGGCATCCCCAGGGAAGTTGCATCACACTTTTGGCCTGGCTTCCTCCGGCCGGAAGACAGAGGCGACTGCACGTTCCCTCCCGAAGCTGCCGAGTGGGGAAGAGGAGCGCCAGGCGGGGGAGCAGGCGGCAGTCTCGGAGGTCACGGGGAAGCAGGAAGCCTATGCTAAGCGTGAAAGCCGGCTGCGAGCAGGCAGCGGCAGGAGCTCCGTCTCTCATCGCTGACAGCTGGTCAGTTACAGGTACGCCCTTGGGGCTCCCACCCACAGGTGCTCCTGCTATCATCAGGCTTTATAACTTTCACAGGGGTCCTAAGGGCTTTCGTATGGGTCGGATCTCGAGTTCCGAAGGGAGATGGGGTTTGGTCACGTGGGTGTCGGCATTTGCCCAGGCTCCAAATGGTCTGCCTGACCTGTGCGTATCCTGCTGTATACATGTGTTACCTAAAAAAAAAAAAAAAATCAAGACCCACAACCCCGTACCAGGACTCTAGTTAATGGCAGGCGTGAAGCACTCGTGCAACTTACTCTGAAACGCACTCCCAAAACTACAACGGATTGGTGGACACACAGGAGGGCACAGAGAGCGGGGCTAACAGGAATGTGGCTGGATGCCTGGAGCAAGCTCTCGGGGTAGGGGCTTGGGAGTTCGTGGTGGCTCCGGCAACTTTTCAGTTGGAAATGTAACAGGCGCTCACAGATCCTCCCACTGGAGAGGACTCGAGCCGACCCACCTCTGAATCACGCCGTGAACGGCGGAGGAGGCACGCGCGGAAGGTTCTCAGAAACCCTCTGAAAGGACCTTCTGCTGAACAAAGAGATCGAGTGGGCCAATCGAAGTTGGTTTGGATGCCACAAAAAAGTGAGCTGCTGGAGGAGGTGTGAGAGAGAGAGAGAGAGAGAGACACCCCTCAGTAGAGCTCACTCCCGGCCGGCCCTGCCTTTGCTGAACGTGCAGGAGAACAATTCGGCGGCGGGACCAGCTTCCCCTTCCCGGGCAGGGTGGGTTAACTCAGCTTCTAAGGACATTCAAGGCATCGTGTCTCTCCCAGGAAGGAGGCGAAAGGTCTCCCAGGGTACCACCAGCCCAAGAAATTAATCATCAGGTCTCATTTTGAGCTAAGCACACGGGAGCCTCCCCGCCCCCAAAATCCTGGCCGGGCGCAGGGTGTTTATTTCTCAGTGGAGACAGCAGATGGCGGCAGTACCCAGTGCAAAATGCAACAACAACAAAGTCAGGCACGCGCAGCCCAACTGAAGACTTTTAATCCAGGACACGGTCCCTGCGCGCCGCGCTGTCCCTACAGTGCACCCCACTCCACGACGGCCCCGCAGACGGGACCGACACTTTATGTCGCACCATCTTAGCTCCCCCGGGGGAGGGGGAATCCCACTCACAGTAGGAGGGGCCGTGCCCCCAAAGACACCAAATGGAAACCCCCCATTGCCCCTGGAGAAAGCATCCGTCCCAAACGTAGGCAGCTGAGAAAGCAAGGGTGGCCATTTTAAACGCTTCCAGGGGCCAGGGACAGAGTGGGAAGAAAGGACACAGCAGAGCGGGGCCGGCAGACCCCGAGGAAAGCACCAAGCTCCTGCTCACTCCGCGGCGCAGGCCCAGAGTGGCGGAAATTCCTGACCAGCAAGGCCATCTCCGGCCTCTGAACAAGCGGATCCAAATTTCTCGAAAACAGACCCTGTGGGGTGAAACTTCCAACTGGGTGCAGGCTGCGGGCCATCAGTGGGTGTTTCAAAGGAAAACCCCGTCCCTTCTGCCCTACTGTCTGAGGAAGCATTCTAGGGTCTTCCTCGAAATTCATCAGTCCTCCATCGGCCACCTCCAACTTCCTTTTCTAGAAATTACATTGAGGGGAGCTTCAAAAAAAACAGGGGAGGCGGACTTAAAAGCCCAACGGCTACGGACTGGAGTGCCAGCTTCCTGCCCAGTATGTCGATCTGCGAGCGGAGCCTTTGTTCCTGGCTCAGGCATTTGAGGTTTCTGTGGAGACGTGAAGCGGGACCGGACGAGGGGCGGGGAGAGTATATGGACGATGCCTGGACCAGGCAAGAACAAAGGTGCTGGGCGGGCAGCAGCTGGCGGGGCGGGTTTACCTGCTTGCCCCTGTAGAAAAGCCTCTGGAGGCCCGGCTCCACATGGAACAGCTCCTGGATCTTCCGCCTCAGCTCTTCCACCTTGGTCAGCCTGGACAGTGAGTCCACAGTGTGGGCGACCTTCCCGTCCATGGTGCGAACCTGGATCCACATGGCGTCTGCTGGTGCTGAGGGCGAGAAAGCGGGACCCCGGGGTCAGTGGGGCTGCTGCCACCACCCCACCCTGCCATGCTCGGGTCACCTTGGCTTTTGTCCAGTGTGTGGACGCTAGGAAACTCCCAGGACGCCCTCCCAGCGCGCTGGTCCGCGGACTAGCTAGCCACAGCTGACCAGGGCCCCGCAGAGGAAATGAAGGAATTAACGCATTAATGAGCAGCAACGCCGGAGAAGCGAAGCGGGAGGGGAAATTAGGGAACAGCGAAGGGCACCTCGGACCACTCAGTCCAACCCACTCCGTCTTTCATGGAGCGGGGACGGAGGGGACGGGACGGGGGGGCGGGGGGGGCGGGGAGAGGAGCGACACACACAATGTCTAGAGGAGCAAGGACACAGCCAAAAGGCGAGGGACCAGGTTCGTTCGTTCTTTCGTTCATTCATTCATTCATTCACTGGATTAATACTGACGCCAAGAGGAAAATCCAAAAGTCCGGCGCGGGTTGGAACTTCAGAAGTCCCAGTAACTCAACTAAGTGTGACCGAAGGGGAAGGACCAAGGCCCCCCGCGACCCTGGAGCCCCCAACCCTGGGCGCCCGCGGCCCCCGCCGCCCCCCGCGCGTGCGCGCGACACGGCCGGCCCCGCGGTGGCCATGGCAACCGGCCGCCCCGTCCCGGCCACCCCCGCGCGCGCCAAGCTACTCACCTCGGCCCCGCGGCGGCCTCACGCGCCGGCTCGCGTTCTCCGGACCCCGACCCACGGACCCAGAGCCCCTCTTATTCTCCCGCCCGCCGGCTCGGGCCACGCCAACTAGCCCACGCCCACCCCCACCGCCGGGACGGGCCGAGGGGCCCCGCGCGCCAAGTCCCGCCCCCTTCACTTGAGCCGACTCGCTCATTGGCTCCGCTGCGCCCGGCTGCCCCGCCCCTCCCGCTCCCCATTGGCCCAGGCGCGCCCGGGGAACTAAGGGCGCGCGAAATCAGGCTCGGGCGCGACAATTGAATCGCGGGGCGCCCCGCGCGCAGGCGCGGAGCCTGACATCCTCCCCTGCGGCTCGCCAGGCCCTCCCCCCACCCAGCCGGCGCGACCCCCGCGGGGTTCTGGGTATGTTCCTCTCGCCCCTGCCGGCGCCCGGGCGGCGGGGGACGACTCCAGAGGGCCGGCGCGGCGGGGACAGAGCCCGAGACGGCGTGGAGAACAGCCACGCTGCGGGGCACGCGTGCGCCAGTACTGGCCGCGCGTCCCCGGGCGGCTCCCGAAAGTTTTGCAAAGTCTCGGCTCCCGGTGCGCCGGGCCCTTCCCCCGGCCTGGAATGGCAGCCCGATCAGTCCGGAGGCTCACCTCTCGGCCGCCCCGATCCACTCTCCTCCCTGCGCGCCTGGTCCGGTTGGGGATGGCGATAGAGACGCGTTCGTGGCCGCGGACCCCGCGCGGACCTGCCTGCTATCCGGAGCGCCTGGACGGCCACCACTGCCCGCCGCGCTGCCAGCTGCTCTGATTTTTTTTCCCGCGAAAACTCGGCGTTTGGGAGTTGCGGGGCCGCGGGAGGCCGCGCCAGGGGCGGGCTCCTGCTTGGTGATTGGCCGCCGCAGTGGCGGGAAGCGAGAAAGGGGGTGGGGGGCGCCCCCTCCTCTATCCACCCCCACTCCGCCCAGTGAGCCACGGCCCCGCCCAGCCCTGTGCGCTCTGCTGGGCGCGCCCAGTGTGCAATCAGGCCCAGTGGCGGGAGCTGGGCCCCCCAACTCTGTGTGTCGCTCAGGAGCCCTAGAGACCCCCAGGGGCACAGACCCCGAGTAGAGACCCCCTGACCTTTTAAGTCCTTTTTCACCGCCCCTCTCCCGGGGCACGGGTAGGCACTGACCAGTAGGGCAAGGAAGGCCGGAATCAGTGTTTAAACGCTGCAGTAGAATATGGGGACCCCTCTCGAGACTGCCTGTACCCCGATGGCCAGCCTGATCTCCCCAAGCTCCATTTCCCAGCGTCAGGGCCTGCTAAAGCTCCCCACCCTACCCACCCGCAGGGCTTGTTTGCTGGGTTTTCCCGCCTCGTTTTCCCGCCTTCTCCGGCTGTCCAGGCGGGCAGGACTGCCCTGCCCCCTCCACCCTGCCTGCTTTGCTCTGGCCAGTCTTGGCGGGCACACAGTGACCCATGCTGGGCACCTACAAAACGCTTGGACACAGTGTTCGCAGCTGGGGGGGGCCAACAATGGGCAAGGCCAACCCTGTTGGTGGTCTCCAGAGGAATAAATTCTTGTCTGGAAAGACAGGCAAAAAAAATGACTAAGTAAAGCAAATCATTTCAGATACTACTAGGTGCAATGAAGACAGGACAGTAGCTGGAGAGGCATGTGGGGGTGGGCAGACAGGACATTCTGGCCGAGGTAGAGAGGTGGGCCTCCGAACAGATGACAGTGGAGCTGAGATCTGAGATACAAACCAAGGACAGATGGGTCGAGGAGGGACCGGCAAGCTCAGAGGCCAGAAAAGGCTTAGAAATGTAGGGGGAGCAGCCAGGAGGCCAGTGTAGCTGGGCAGAGAGGAGATAAGGTCAGAGAGGTGTCATCTAAGGCCTCAAGGGGGCCTTTGGTCTTTATCTTTTGAGAGTAAGGAGCAGCATGGGAAGGCTGGGAGCCGAAGAGTAATGACCTCCAACTTCTGTGTGTACAGGTTTCTTAGGACCGGAGCAGAGTCCCTTCTAGGCACTGTTCTTTCCCCAGGTGGTAGATAGAAGAATGCCCCCCCCACACAAAGCTAGCCATCTCCTAATCCCTGAGCCTATGAATATGGTAGCATCCATGGCGAAAGGGACTTTGCCGATGAGATCGGATTAAAGATCTTCCACTGGGGGAGATGATCCCTGATGGTGCAGGCTGGTCCAAAATCATCACAAAGGTCCTAACAAGTGAAGGAAAGAGGCAGAAGAGCCACGTCAGAGAAGGAAAAGTGACAAGGGAAGCAGAGGTTGGAATGATAAGAGCAACAGACAAGGAACGTGGGAAACCTACAGAAAAGGTGAGGGACAGATTCTCTCTTAGAACCCTAGGACACCTTGATTTTAGCCTCTTAAGACCCATTTTGTACTTCTGACCTCCAGAAGTGCAGGAGAATAAATTTGTGACTTTTAAGCCACTAAAATTGTGGGGATTTGTTATAGAAGTCATAGGGAACAAATAGAGTCCTAAACACAAAGTCCGCAGTTTGCTATTAACTTCCTCCTACTTTAGGACTCCCGTCTGTATGTTACTGAATGTCTTTCTGGACCCACAGTCATCAGTCGCGTATAGAACACATCTCAGGGACAGGCAGGGGTCGAGCAGGCCTCCCTGAGTCTGTGAGGTGGACGAGATCTTTCCCAATGAGAACCAGCCTGGAGTCAAGCAGATGTTGGTGGGCACAAAGCCTACAAACACTAAGTCCCACCCTGCAGGAACTTCTCATTCAATGGGGGGGTGGGGGGGCCCAGGTGTAAAGAGAAATGTCAGATGTGTAAGGAGATGGTGTTCATGTTTAAATGGACCTAGGCATTCGGCCAGGACACACCAGATTTCATGTCCTGGTCATATCTATGATTTTTTTTTCTCTAACAGGGACTGGTTGGTATAGAGAGTGAACCATTAAAATGACAACGATTGTGGATGAGCTTACCCAGTGTATGAACCCTGAGAAGTGCACATACCACATTCAGGGGCCATCTGCTAGAGAAGAAAAGACTTGGGGCCCATCTCTAAGCAGAGCTCATAAGGAGCACCAGGCCACCAGGCCCCACCAGGCCTCTAAGCTCCTGACATGATGACAGATGTTCCCTATGGGGCAGGAATGCTAAGGTCTTGTGGTTGGTTGGGCTTATGTATCTGTTATTTCCTAGGAAAAGGGGTCAGGCTGTCATTTCATACACCAGTGAGGACTTTGAAATTCACAACAGCCTCGTCTCCCCTCCTGGCCCCTAGGGAACCCCCCTTCCCAGAACCCTGGCTGGATGATGTCACAGACAGGTGACCTCACTGCGGCAAAGGAACCGGGAATCTCAGTGGCATGGGGGAGGAGGGAGGATGTGTCCCCACTACCCCAACCCCCCATGTCTGTGGTGAAGTCGATCGAATTAGTGTTGCCCAAGGATGCCATCTACCTGGCTGGCTCCAGCATCGAAGGGCAGGTGATTCTAATCCTGAATAGCACCCTGGTGGACCCTATTGTGAAGGTCGAGCTCGTGGGAAGGGGTTATGTGGAGTGGAATGAAGAAATCGGGGCATCCCGTGATTATAGCAGAGATGTGATTTGCAACAACAAGGCCGACTATGTGCACAAGATGAAGACATTCCCAGTAGAGGGTAAGTAAGGACCAAGCCAGCAGCCACTTCTAGCCATAATAGGAACCTGGGTCTGGAAGGTAAACACATCTGCTAGTGGATCAGCTACCAGAAATGGGCAGAGGCCTGGTTCCTCCCGGGAGAGGGAAGCTGTGTAAAACAATGACCATCAGAGACACCTTAACACGAAAATAACAAGACAGGAGGAGCTGATCAGAACCCAGATATTCAAACTGAACTCTCAAAGTCATTTCCCTGGGCAGGCGGGGGGAAGGGGAGACACAAAATGCTATCCTTAGCCCAGTGACCACTTGGAGAGGCCAATACAAAAAAAAAAAAAACCCCAAAAAACTGTCTTGTTATTTGACAGATAAATCGCCCTCTGGCAGTGAAATGCAAGGAGACAAAATAATCAGTCCTGTGGTCCCAGGGAAAGAGCGAGGAGGCAGGGAAGACATTCTAGGGAGAGAAGAACCAGTTCCGAACTCCAGCAGGTTCACATCCCCAGTCTGGACAGACATCAGGAAGGCTGAGCAGCCTGGGAGCCACATGTCCTTTCCAAAATGTGTTCATGGGCGCGTTCCCAGGTACTCCGCAGCTCTCGGCCCACGCCTGGCTGAACGAAGTTTAATTTTAGACTTTGAAAATTTTTAGATTGGGAGGTCATGGAGAGGCCTCTTCAAAGAGGGAACTACAGAGCTCAGAGCTGAGTGATGGGAGGGGCACTAGTGTGCAGATTATCTCGGGGAGGAATGGCAACATGCGCGCCTTTACTGCTCAGCGGCGGCCTGTGTCCCATGAGCCCATCCGGAAAATGGGAACCAGAGAAAGGGGCTGCCGCATAAGATGGCTTTGAGGACTTAGTGATTTAATGGTATATAAAGGGCTTACACTAGTGTAGGGCATACAGTAAGTGCTTCATAAGTGTTAGTTTTTTTCGACCTACCCAGACACCCCCAGCACGAGGTACCACCCTTTCCCAAGGCCAGGCATCTCCCCTCAAAAGCATAAGGCCAAGCCTCCAATGGATTCACGCATTTATTTCGCTTTACTGCTCACCTTCTGCACATGGCCTTGGGCCAGGGGGTGGGGGTGGGGCCATGGACAAAAGAAACCCAGTCCCTAGAGTCACCGGGATTGCCATCCGGTGGTGGGAAAGACACAATAATGAGAGGCTTTGGGATGAATGAAAGACACAGTAAATAAAATGGGGGAGGTTGCAGAAATGGGGGCTGCGTGAGTTTCTCCCCCGTCCTCTGTTCCGTCTCAACCGATGTTAAGCACCTACTGTATGTGGTGCACTGAGGGCCAAGCTCTGTGAGGGCAGGGAGCTGCGCTGGCCCCGCCCACTGCGGTAAATAAAGCCTAAAACAGCCCCTGGCCCCCAGTAGGGGCCCAAGATGGGTTTGTTAAACCAGTGCTTGACTGAGGGCTGGACCTCCAGTTTCTCAGACCCAGAGTAGGGATGAGCACACCCCTATGGTAATTTGGGTAATTTGGGGCCACAACCCCAGCCACTTCACCCACGCAGGCATCCCCCCTCCAACCCAGGCGAGGCCTAATATTCGTGGACCATGCAGATCCCTAAAAGCACAGAACTCGGCCTAGCTCAGGGACAGGTGGGCCAGGCCCAGAACAAACCCCCTTCCAAAACAACAAATAAAGAAGAGGGGGGAAGAAAAAAAGAAAGAAAGAAAGGAAAAAGATTCTAGAACCTTCTGATGGCGTCGGTGTGTTTTGCTTTCAGATAATTGGTTAAGTGCAGGCAGCCACACCTTTGAATTCCATTTCAGCTTACCTCCCAGGCTTCCTTCTACCTTCACCAGCAAAATTGGCCACGTCTTCTACTTCGTGCAAGCCTCCTGCATGGGCCGGGAGCACATTCTGGCGAAGAAGAGGATGTATTTGTTGGTTCAAGGGACTTCGGACTTCCACAAAG
>CM052799.1:3028919-3066914 GCA_028533885.1 Nasua narica | reverse complement strand
GATACCCCACGGAGAATGACCGGACCCCGCTGCAAATGACGTTGCCTCTCTGTGCTTTCATCTCCGCGTCTGTAAAATGGGGAGAGGCCAACCTCCTGGGATGGTCCCAGAGGGTCCCGGAAGGGTGGATGCTTGGAGGGGTGAACAGCCCTGGGGTGACGAGACCTCACGGCTCACTTGACCACCTGGTCCCTGTGTTACCCTGAGCAGACTACGGCCCCTCTCTGGTCTTCCCTTCAGAGCTAATCTAGAGGGCGGGGGGCGGGGGCAACAGGCAGAAGCTGACCTGAAATGCTGCGGTTGGGTGAGACCCAGCCTGAGATCTCGCCGCCGACAGCTACTTCGTTAGCTAGATGGCCCCGGGCAATTCACACCTCCCAGAGCCTTGACTGTCCTGATCTATACAATGGGAAGAATAATACTTCCCTTGAAGTGTGAAGACTGCAAAGTGCTCAAGACAGTGTCTGTACCCCCAGCAGGTCCCCCGTATGTGGAAAGATCTAAAATCAAAGCAGCAGCAAAGGGAGTTATTACAGATAAGTTTTGAGGATATGAAAATAGTGTGTTTTTTCAACTACTCAGTACTGTCTTAACCCACTGGAGGAGGTGACATTTTAGCAGGCAACTGAAAGAGGAGGGGGGGAACCACAGGGATATCTGAGGTAGAGGGTTCCAGGTAGAGCAAACAGCATGTGCAAAGGCCCTGCGGCAGGACTGGGCCTGGCATGTTGGAGGAACAGTGCGGGGCCCACATGGCTAGAAGAGAGTGGAGGAGGGGGCTCGAGAGGGAAGAAGGTTAAAGCAGGGAGGTAACAAGAGGCCTCGGGAAGACTTGAACTTTCACCCTGATGCAGGTAAGAGCCCTGATGGGCAAGGGGGTCATCACTGGATTCCCTCTGGCTGCTTTGGGGAGGATAAACAATGGGGGGGGGGGCAAGAGGAAAGCAGGAGCTGGGGACCAGAGCAGGGATTACCACTCTGGTGCAGTGAGCCATGATGGAACTCAGCCAGATAGAGGCAGTCTTTTTTCTTTTTTAAAGATTTTTAAAAATTATTTGAGAGAGAGAGTGCATGTGAGCCTGGGGAAGAGCAGAGAGGAAGAGGGAGAGAGAGTGTGAAGCAGACTCCACGCTGAGCTCAGAGCCCAGTGTGGGGCTCAATCCCACAAATGCCCGATCGTGACCTGAGCTAAAACCAAGAGTTGATGCTTAATCAACTGAGCCACCCAGGCGCCCCTAGGTAGAGGCAGAGTCTTGACCCCCAACTGTCTGTCCTCGGGGCAGCCAGAGGCAATCAGGTGATGACCTTCCTCTGCCCCCACAGCCTTCCCGGTCTCCCATTTCATTCAAGGTAAAGGCCAAAGTCCCCCCTGCCCATGGGCCCTGCCTGACCTGCCCCCTTCCCACCCGGCCCTCCCCTCTGCCCTCTCCCCTTCCCTTTCTCTGCTCCCCTCAAACAGGACTCCTCACTGTTCCTCCAATACGCCAGGCCTGGTCCTGCCCCAGGGCCTTTGCACAGCCTGTGCCTGCCACCCAGAACACTATAACATGACCTTCCTATCCTTCCCCCTCATCCTTCAGATCTTTGCTCAGAAGCCATGTAGACACTCAACCGGCTGAGCCAACTCTCACAACCCCAACAGAGGGCAATTTAGCTGTACCTATTCCAATTAAAATGAACATGCACTTTGCCCCAGCCATTTCCCTTCTAGAAATTTCTCCTACTGGTATTCTTTCTCTTGTGACATGACCTCTCACAGCCATGTTCTCACGGCAAGAAATTGGAATCAGCCTCAATGTTCATTGCCAAAGGAATTAAAGTAGCAAAGGAATATTCTATAGGTAAGTTAGAGAGAGAGACACCCAGACAGAGGCCTAATGAGGCAGCCCTTGGCATCAGGAGCTCTAAGTCGCCGGGTTGGGTGAGCACAGCAAAGCTCAGAACAGTTCAGAACCCTGCATCTAGCCTGGAAGTGAGAAACGTACTTCCTTGCAGGTGTAACAAACGACTCCGGAAAGAGATCAGAGAAACTAGCAACAGACACTGCCCCCCTGGGAGGGAGCCTGCGAGCTAGGAGGAGCAAACATTTTCCCCTTCCAGTTTCAACAGCTTTATTGAGCTATAATTCACATATTTTTTTTAAAAAGATTTGCTTTATTTATTTGACAGAGAGAGACACAGCGAGAGAGGGAACACAAGCAGGGCGAGTGGGAGAGGGAGAAGCGGGCTTCCTGCCGAACAGGGAGCCCGATGCGGGGCTAGAACCCAGGACCCTGGGATCACGACCTGAGCCAAAAGCAGACACTTCCACGACTGAGCCACCCAGGCGCCCCTAGAATTCACACATTTTATAATCTACCCATTGAAAGTGTACAATCGAATGACTTCTCGTGTCTTCACAGATTTGTGTGGCCATCACCAACAGTCGATTTGAGAATACCGTCATAACCCCAAAAGGAAATCTTGCTGTCCCCTTCGAACTCCCCACGCCCCTTCTCCCAGCCATGGCCACTGCTAATCCCCCGGCTCTCTCTGCGGATTTACCTGTTCCGGACGTTTCAGGGAAATGGAATCATAGGATAGGGACGCTTTTCGGGTCTAGCTGATTCCAATGACCTTTGTAGCATATCGTCAGGGTCTCATCCCTTTTTCCCCCGCCGAATAACATTCCATTGCGCAGCTGGACCCCATTTTGTGTATCCATTTGTGCACTGATGGATACTTGGATTGTTTCCATTTCTTGGATACTGTGAATCTCGCCTCTGCACACATTCCCCTACATGCCTGCATGGATGTATCTTCTTGTTGCCCTTGGCTAGATACCTGGAGCGGAATAGCTGGGTCAGATGACCACCCCCTTGAACATTTGAGGCACCCCCCAGCCTGTTCCCCACAGTGGCTGGACTGTTTTTGCATTCTTGCCAGCCCTGCACAGGGCACCTAATATCCCCACCTCCTCTCCCCTCTTCGTACCTTTAGAATCTTGAAAGACAAGACTGTGTTGCCTCTTCCTGCAGTCAGTACCATTTGGGAAAGGAGCTCGTCCCAGAGACATTTCCTAACCATTGGCTGCAAGGGAGCCCCCACTGCATCTCTCCTTAGTTCACACCCTGGTTTGCCTCTGGCCACAGCCTCATCCCTGTCCCTATCAGAGATGGCCTGGTTCATTTTCGGTGAGCCGATTATGTGTCCCTCTCCCTTCCCCCTCCCTCCCGCCAGAGCACTGACCAACAGAAGGGGCTGGTCTTAACTGCTATGGGTTTTCCTTGAACTTGGCACCAAGCTAATGCCAATAAGTACTGTTTGGATGAATCCCTTCAAAGTTTCACATGTGCCAAAGGAATGTGGGGCTCCCAAACACTCCCCAATCCAGGAAATCCAGTGTTGGGTGTGTACCCCTCGACATTATTGGGAATCAGGGCGCTTTGACCACCCTGCCTGACCTCGCGTGGGAGTCCCCACTGGGCCACTGTTGCAATGGCTGGGCCCCTCCCTCAGGTACGGACCAGAACTACTAGCTTGGCCTTGAGTTAGGGCAGCAAGTTCCTCAATGCCCCCAGGGTCCTAACGCATGCGAGGAATTTTCGAATAAGACTGGAGGGATTTAGAATGAAATGGCCTGCAGTTAGCCTCCTGGAGGAGAGGGAGGGAGAGGAAGACTGAGGAGGCAAGGGGGCCAGAGGCAAGGGTAGAGGTGAGGTCACCTGGGGTCAGGGGTCAGCCTCAGGTCTCCCAAGAGGAAAGGCATCTGATCTAGAGCAGTGTTTTTCAAACCTCAGGTCATGACCAGTTCATGGGTTGCAAAATCAATTTAGCGGATCCAAATACATTTGCATAAAATGAAAGAATACGCAAGACCAACCTAGAAAATATTAGAAACAAAGTCAATATTGTGTGTGTCTTTTTTTTTTTTAATAGAATAAGAAAACAGAGCAGAAAATAAAATAGGTAGAACAGGATGCGAAGAAAATCTAGTTGGTAGTTTGCAATTGACTTTTTAAAAACAAAAGAATGTAACAAAACATAAATATGGTGGGTTGCAACAGCTTTGTTTTTATTAGTTTTATTTATTTATTTTTTAAAAGATTGTATTTATTTATTTGACAGAGAGAGATCAGAGTAGGCAGAGAGAGGAGGAAGCAGGCTCCCTGCTGAGCAGAGAGCCCAATGTGGGGTTTGATTCCAGGACCCTGAGATCATGACCTGAGCTGAAGGCAGAGGCTTTAACCCACTGAGCCACCCAGGCACCCAATAACTTTGTTTTTATAACATCAGTGTGTTGGACAGAATATAATAGTTGTGAATAAGTAGAATATAGACTTTATGAGAACGAGGGGCCCCTGGGTGGCTCCGGTGGTTGGGCGACTGCCTTCGGCTCGGGTTGTGATCCCGGAGTCCCAGGATCGAGTCCCGTATCGGACTCCCGGCTCTGCGGGAGGTCTGCTTCTCCCTCTGACCTTCTCTCCTCTCATTCTCAGTCTCTCTCTCTAATAAATAAATAATCTTTAAAAAAAATTTATCAGAACGAAATTAATCTTGTAGGTTACAAACAGCTAATGTCCATAAAATGTTGGTTATCTATAAAGCCAAATAATAGAATAAGGAAAGTAGGCTAAAGATAACAGGAAAATGAATCCAGAGGGTTGTAATGCATATCGTTTTAAGATTTTACTTATTTACTTGATAGAGGGTATCTGACCCATACTGTATGTGGCTTGCAAAGCCTAAAATACTTATCATCAGTTCCTTTAGAGAAAAAGTTCACCAACTCATGGCCAAGAGCAACTCTCACTTGTAAGAGCAGGAGACATGTCTTCGGGATGCTCCTTCTAGCACTTTTATGATATCAAGCACGTAGAAACATAAATGTAGCACGAAGCATGTAAGTGTCCATCTTGTCCAAGGGGACAGATGAGTCAATCAATTATTTTGCAACACACTCAGCGGCCATGGGAAAACCAATGAACTAGAATGACAGGCACTGGCATGAATGCATTTCCAAGACAAAATGCAGAGCTAGAAAAGGGAACTGCTAGAAAACATGGACAGCTTGTTCTATTTAAAGTATTAATACATGTAAAACAGGGGCGCCTGGCTGGCTCCGTCGGTAGAGCATGGGACTCTTGAGTTCAGGGCTGTGAGTTCAAGCCCCACATTGGGCACGGAGCGTACTTAAAATTTTTTGTGGCTCAGTTGTTAAGCGTCTGCCTTCGTGAGAATGACAAAAGCTAGTCTGGCAAAGAAGGGGAGGAAGGAGGCAAGGGGGCAAAGGACCCAGAACCCAATGGATTTCAACGGAACCCATGTTTCCTTTCTTCCTGGAAGATACATTTGAGCTTGTTATATTGTTCTTTTTTTTTAAGATGTTTATTTATTTATTTGACAGAGAGAGATCACAAGTAGGCAGAGAGGCAGGCAAAAAGAGAGGGGGAAGCAGGCTCCCCGCTGAGCAGAGAGCCCGATGCGGGGCTCGATCCCGGGACCGTGAGATCATGACCTGAGCCGAAGGCAGAGGCTTTAACCCACTGAGCCACCCAGCCACCCATTATATTGTTCTTTACACACTTTCTTCTCAGACAATACATCTTGTAATAGGTCCTTCCCTGTAGGTAGTAAGGGCGCAACTGTGTAAGCGCAACAAAGAGATTGCTATAAAATTCAGGCTACTGTTTTTGCAGGCAGGGGTGGGGGCTGAGCACCTGTGAGGGGCATTGGCGGGGAACTGGCAAACCCCTACTTTTTGAATGGAGGTTACAAGAGTTGACTTTGTAATAACTCACAGTTATATATTTGCTTCGTGGAATTTTCCCTGAGTTAGATTTCTTAATAATGCTTAAGAGCGTTCTTAAAAATCCATAGATATGGGGCGCCTGAGTGGTGTGGTTGGTTGAGCATCTGACTCTTGGTTTTGGCCCAAGTCATGATCTCAGGGTCGTGAGATCGAGTCCCACATGGGGCTCCGTGCTCAGCATGGAGTCTGCTTGAGATTCTCTCTCTCTCTCTCTCTCTGCCCCTCCCATTTGTGCTCACACACACACACTCTCTCTCTCAAATAAATACATAAATCTTTAAAAAAAAAATCCAGATATGATAATCCCCCAATTCAGGACAAAGAGGGCCAGGGAGTACGGGGAATGGCATGAGGGAGGGGTCTATGGGGATTTCAACCAGATGTTTTATGTTTTTATTTTAAATTGTGGCAAAATACGTATAACGCAAAATTTACCATCTTAACCATGAGTGTTGAGTACATTCACGTGGTTGTGCAACGCTGATATTTTATTTTTTAAATGAGCAGAGATCTGAAACAAATCAGGAGAATTCTTAAATGCTGACAGAACGGGTGGTGGGAATACAGCAGTGCTGGGCTAGGAAATGGTTAACAACCCGCTCTGGGGTGGGGCAACCATGATGGGGACTGTTTCCCAATTTCCCTGGTGAAAGGATTCCCATCAGGGCCAATTTCAAGTGACCGACTTGAGGTCACTAATGGAAAGTGGGAGGGGAGCTTGGGAAGTATTTTTCACACCATCTTCTCTCTCTCTTTTGGTATGCTGAAAGGGAACACGCGCATGCACACACACACACACACACACACACACACGCACGCTTGTAAAAAGTGTCAGGTTCCTCTGTAAGACGACACCGGAAGCCAGCAGAAGTGGGAAGTGATCATTCTAAGTCCTGTCCCCCCCTCTCCCCGCCACATCACATTGGATCCTTTAAAATATTATCCACAAATCAAAAGTAAAAGGTCACCGAAGCCACTCATTAAATATAATGCATGTGTGACTTTATTTGCGATCAAGCAGCTGACAATTTGATAGAACAGCGGCATTTTGAGGCGTTTAGTAAGACACACGGCATACTTTCAACTCTATGGCTTTCCTTTCATGATTCAGAGCCCGTAATATTTTCTCCTAAAGTCTGAACTGCCTGGGTAAGCCCCAAGTCTTGGGCTTAGGCTGTGAGACGTTTCCTGTCTTCTAGAAAACCAAGGCCCAGAGAAGTCAAGCCGCTGGCTTGAGGTCACACAGCAAGTGAGGTTGGGAGGTGGGGTCTAAAGCCAGGGTCTTTTAGGCTTAGTCTACAGATGAGGAAATTGATACTCAGAAAGGCAAAGGATGTAGATTAAGGCGAGCCGGGAGATCATGCCAGGGTCTTGCCTCCCCACTTGCCAGGCCTCCAGATCCTATCTCACTGCCTCTTACTTAGGAGAGTCCCAGAAGCTCCAGGTCGGCAGGAGCTCTGATGGAGGAATGTCAGGCAGGTGAGCGGATCTCGTGGTGGCAATCCCTCACGGTTGTCCATCCCCCCCTTCTAGAACCCTCTGTTGGTGGAGGCTGAGAAGAAGGTCTCCTACAACTGCTGCAGCCAGGGCACCATCTGCCTACAAACCCAGATGGAAAAGAACACCTTCACACCAGGGGAGAGGGTCATCTTCACCACCGAGATCAACAACCAGACCGGCAAGTGCATCAAGACGGTCATCTTCGCCCTCTACGCCCACGTGCAATACGAGGGCTTCACCCCCAACGCGGAGCGGCGGTCACGGATGGAAAGCAGCGAGCTGCTCCGGCAGGAGGCCAACACTCAGATCTCACCCTTCAACACCACCAAGATCTTCAGCACCTTCAACCTCCCGCAGGTACTGTCCGTGAGCAGCATCCTGCGGGACGGTGAGATCATGAGTACCCACTACGAGCTGGTCAGCACGGTCCACCTGCCCTGGTCCCTGACCAGTGTGAAGGCCAAGGTTCCCATCATCATCACCAGTGCCCCTGTGGACCCAGACAGCTGCCCGCTGCTGGAGGGGGCCGCTGTCACCCGAGAGCCAGCAGTGCCAGAATTAAGTGCCCAAACTTCTAAATATTAAAAGCTTTATCACACTCTATGGGGGAGCCCTTTCTTTGGCACGGACGGGCTTCAGATGGGTCGGGGTACAGATGGCGCATGCCTGAGGCTCCCCACGCTGTGGCCACTTAGGCTTCAGTTTCTCCCAGCCCCAGGCAGTTCCCCGAGTGCCAGGAGAAGATGAAGGGAATTGACACGTTCTTTCAGTAGCCCCCACCCTAGTTAGCACTCCAGACCCATTTCTGTGGCCGGGCCGTGCGGTGCCTAGACCTCGGGGTCCCCAGCTGGGGCGATTCAGCCTCCTAGCTGCAGTACTAAAGTCTGGTGGTCCTGGTTCTCACCAGTGAGGGGGAACAGGGGCTGCTCCTGGAATTAGGTGAATAGGGGTCAGAGATGCTGCTCACTGGCCCGCAATGGCCAGGCTGGCCTCACGCCACAGAATGATCCGACCCCAGAGGTCCATAGTGCCAAGGGGGAGAAAACACGCACTCATTATTGGGGGGGGGGAGTGGAGTTTGATCCCTAGCTCGCACTAGACACTGGAATAAATCCCCGATGAATCAGGCAGTGGAAACCAGGGTGACCTACCAGCATCTGTGAGTTTCCTCCTCTCTCCTTCCCACTCGATGTGTCTATTTAAATGTGTGCAGGATCCCAGCATAACCTCAGTGGGTCAGGTGGTTATGGAATGCAGAGTCTCCTGGGGGTCCTGGGAATCCCCTAACCTAGTGGGTTGCACCCAGAGGGATCCTGCCCCCTCAGGGGACACTTGGCAATGCCTGGGGACATTTGTGGATGTCATGACTGTGAGTGCTCCTGGCATTGACTGGTGAAGGTCAGGGATACTGCTCAATATCCCAGAGTGGACAGGATCCCCCCAATTAAGAATGATCTGGTCCCTTGGGAAGCCTGTGTGGCTCAGTCAGTTGAACATCTGCCTTCGGCTCAGGTCATGAACCTGGGGTCCTGGGATCGAGCCCCAAGTGGGCCTCCCTGCTCAGCGGGGAACCTGCTTCTCCCTCTGCCCCTCCCCTTGCTTGTGCTCTCTCGCACACTCTCACCCTCCTCTACCAGGTCCTGAAACATGGATGACCTTCAAGGGTCATCTCTGCAGATGAGAGATCTAATTAATAACAGAAACAACGAGGACAATAACACCACGGCAAGGACTGGCTCCATTCACATCACATTTTCCTTCTTCCTCCTGGGCCCATGGCTGGACTACATTTCCCAGCATCCCTTGCAGTCAGGTGTAGCCATGTGATTGATCTGACCAATGGCACGGAAGACGATCATGACCAATGGCCATTAAAAACCCTCCGCAGGAATCTTGTTTTCTCTTTCCCTCTTTGCTTGGAGAGGAGTGTTTGAAGCGGAGCTGCCCAGGAAGCTTGATCTATGCTCGCCTGTCGCAAAGATAAGGAATAAAACTTTATTGAATAAACAACACCTGCTGAAATTGACAATTACCTCTTTCGGCTCTTGGTCTACCTAGGATTTCTCCAGCTCTGTACATTGACATTTGGGGTCACATAATTCCATCCACGGGAGACAGTCCTGCGCGATGGAGGACGCTGAACAGCATCTCCTGGTTTTACCCACCAGTTTACCGAAAGCATCCCCCAAGCCGTGATGAGAGAGACGTCTCCAGACGCCACCAAGAATCCGTTGGGTGGGCAGAATCCCCCTCAGCTGAGAGCCTCGGGTCTACTCTTATAAAACAAGTAGCTACATGTACGGAGACCTTTGGACATTTCAGGGACGTGGACTCAGTGCAGCCACAGCTAAACCCGTCATTGCGTCTTCTCCCCACCCCTACCCTTCCTGTTCCGTCTTCAGCTCCCCATGTCCATGAGGACCCCACCTCTGCTTTTTATTCCCCCACGTTCTGTTTGTTTGGCTTCCTAAGTACCTGCTTCACCTGCCCACTTCTCTCCATCTCCCCTGCCACCACCTGAACCCAGGCCGCCATCAGTGCTTACCTGAATGATGGCTGCAGCCGCCTTCCAGGTGCTCTGCTCTGCCCCTTTACTCCAGCAGCCTGAGGGAGAGAGAGCATGATTACAGGCTTGACGGGGGCTGGAGAAGCCCTTTCCCAGAAACCCCACCCATTTTGGGGCCACCTGAGCTTCTTGGGTGTCCTTGCAACATGCCGCTGGCTTCCTCAGGAGCAGGTGATCCACGAGAGAGCAGGGAGGGCACCATGACTTCTGCGAGCCAGTCTTGGAGGTGTTTGACACCATCCCTTCTGCGGTAGTTTGTTTGTAAGAGACAAGTCACTCGGGGCGCCTGGGTGGCTCAGTGGGTTGGGCCTCTGCCTTCGGCTCAGGTCATGATCTCAGGGTCCTGGGATCGAGCCCTGCATCAGGTCTCTGCTCAGCAGGGAGCCTGCTTCCCCTTCTCCCTCTGCCTGCCTCTCCTCTCTCTCTCTCTCTCTCTCTCTCTCTCTCTGTCAAATAAATAAATAAAATCTTAAAGAAAGAAAGAAAGAAGTCACTCAGAGTAGCCCACACTCACAGGGAAGAGAAGTGGGCTCTGCCTTTTTTTTTTTTTTTTAAAGATTTTATTTATTCATTCATCAGGAAAGAGAGAGAGTGAGAGAGAGCAGGTCAGAGTGAGAAGCGGACTCCCCATGGAGCCGGGAGCCCGATGTGGGACTCGATCCCGGGACTCCGGGATCATGACCTGAGCCGAAGGCAGTCGCCCAAACAACTGCGCCACCCAGGGGCCCCGGGCTCTGCCTTTTTAAAGGAGTGTCAGAACATTTGTGGATTTTGTTTTTGTTTTCTGCTTTTTGGTTTCTCGTCTTGTTTCATTTTTTACTTTAAGTAAGCTCCACGCCCGACGTGGGGCCCAAACCCACAACCTGGAGATCAAGAGTCAAATGCCCTACAGATGGAGCCAGACAGGCAACCCCTTGTAGGTGTATTTTTTTTTAAGGTTTTATTTATTTATTTGAAAGAGAGCACAAGCAGAAGGAGTCGCAGGCAGAGAGAGAAGCAGGCTCCCCACTGAGCAAGGAGCCCGATTAGGGACTCAATCCCAGGACCCAGGGATCACGACCTGAGCCAAGGGCAGATACTTAACTGACTGAGCTCCCCGAGAATCCCCCCCAGGTGTATTTTGTAAAGCCACATTCCCTAACCTATTCCTTGATGGATCGCATTGGAGCCACCTTTAATATCCTTCTAGACTCTTTCCACTATCACCACCCTGGTCCCGCAGCTCACGTGTCCACGGATGGATGGGCAAACGAGTCCATCCACGTGATGGACTATTACTCAGCCTTAGAAAGGAAGGAAATCCTGATACACAGTACAACATAACGAGCCTCCAGGATGTTATGCTAAGTGAAGGAGGCCAATCTCCAAAGGACAATTCTCATCTACCTCTACTTCTAGGGGGTCCCTAGAGGCATCCCATCCACAGAGACAGAGAGTAGTAGATGGTGGGCACCAGGGATGGGGACAGGGGTGGGGAGTCAGTGTTTCCTGGGGACAGAGTCTCAGTTTTGCAAGAGGAGAGTGTTCTGGAAACAGATAGTGGGGATAGCTGCACAACCTTGTGAATGCACCTAACACCACTAAGTGTGCACTTAAAAATGGCTAAGACAAATGAAGGTAAGTTTACATATGTGTATACCACCATAAAACGCTTTTAATTATAGCAATGCCCAAGCCTTATACGGTGCTCTCCGAGCCCCAGGCACCGAGCTAAGCTGTGGACTGCTTCATTTAATCCTGTCCATCATCTGTGAGCCAGGACATGAATGGCCCATTTCACAGATGAGGCAACAGAGGTTTGGAGAAGCTCAAAGCCCGGATGGGATCCCCTAACCACCCCCGGTAGTGTCTCTCTGAGCACCACGGAGACTTATTTTTACTGCTTCAGCTAAGGAAGGAGGGACCCGTCTCTAGAGACGCAGACCTGAGGCAGGTGGGCCCCCAGCATATGGCCAAGCTGAGATGGGGATCCAGGGTGGTCTGAGTCCGTCCCTGGGTTTATGGGTCTGAGTCCTCATTATATCCCCTCTCGGCTCCGGGTCCCCTTCCTGCAAAGCTTACGGCGTGTTGTGAAATCAGCCAAGATTCATGCACCTGAGAGGGGCTGGGGGTCCAAAATACAGTCTCTCTGGACCTCAGTTTTCTCATCTGTAAAATCGGTAAATAATTATTCTACTTAAAATAGTGAGATTAATAATAGTAGCTGGTATTGTTATGAAACATTAATTACTATAATTCACCTTGGCACAATTCTACACGTGGGGCTGGGGTCACTCTCTGTGGGGGTGTCCCGGGCACTGTGGGTGTGGGGGGCTGGGCAGCATCCCCGGTCCCACCCACTCCGTGCCAGCCCCTGTCCGCATGGGAGGGCTAGAGGTCTATGTTGAGTTCCTGTATCTGATGGTAACTGCTAATGAGATCCCCAGCTCTGCTACTGATATGCTGTGTGACCTCGGGCAAGTCGCTTGCGTCTCTGAGCCTCAGTACCCACCCGTAAAACTCGAATTCATCATTAGTCCCTCCTTCCCCAAGATGCTGGATTACACAGCCTATGTCTATAAATGTATCACCCAAAGTAAGCACTTATTCCTCGGGCACTGTTGTTACTACAACCGGGGGTTTCTGGAAGGTTCTGACTCACCGGAGTGGGCCCCTGCACCCTCCCCACGGGCTGCCTCCCCGCTGGGCCCCAGATTCGGGAGGCCACACAGGCGGGCGTTGGGAACACTTCCTGTGCGGTGGCCTGTGGCGCCCACTGGGACAGGTGGGCCAACGGGAGAACACAGCTGGGACCACCCCACTTCCTGCCCCGGGGGGCGGGGCGCCGCTCACATCCCTGCGTCCCCCACCCCCCGAAATACCACCTCCCGGCCAGGAACCAAAGCCACCACACCAGCTGCAGTCTCCAGCTCAGGGGACACAAGGACAGGCGGGGCCCAGCATCTGCCACCACGGCGCCCGCCCCCGCTGGGAATGTCCTCCCCCCTGCTGCTGCCACCTCCGGCATTCCAATCCCAAGGGGGTGACCTGGCCTCCCCCAGGGGCCAGGACACTTGAGCTCTGAGCGGCCAGGGCTGGCTGGGGGGAGGGCGCTCCTTTGCCCCCCTGGGGGACAGGGGGCACCGTCCGTCCGCGGCCAGAGCCCCCAGATCCGGGGTGCCTTCAATCCTCACCTCAAGGGATTGTTTGAGGGGGAAGGGGCTGGTTGCCAGGGCAACAGCCCCCCACCTCTGCCTGGGAACAAAGGAGCAGCCAGGAGCGCCAAGAACGGCATGTTCTTTCCCCGCCAACGTGACTGCCGCATCCTGGCAGCTGGCGCTTGGAGGGCCAAGTCCCGAGCTGCTGGGCCCGGCCACCCCGGACAAGGCCACTCAGTGTGGGAGCAGTCAGGGGGCGGCTGTGGCACTGAGGGATCTAGTTCCTGGTCAGCGGCCCCCAGGCCTCTGTCCTTCCGGTACATTCTGACGAGGAAGTCAGCCTGCTCTGCCCGCACAACTTCACAGAAAGGCCACGGGGCCTCAGATGTCTGGCTCGGAGCTGGACGGGCCACCAGAGCTGGCGGGGGCGGGGGGGGGGGGCAATAAGGTCACGTGGAGCCCTTCCAGCTGCCGGGCGTTCTGGGGCGCCGGGTGCCTGCGGGGACCGCCTGGCCTGAGAGGGGCTGGCCCGGGGGACAGACGGTGGGTCTCAGAGCATCTCCCCTCCCCCAAGCCTGCACCTCCATGCAGGGGACAGCGGGCAGCTGGCGCCACGAGGGCGGGGAGGGGGGGGCGGGGACAGGCCAGGGCCTGCATGTTAAAAGACCCCCGGTTTCCCGCTGCGCGCGAGCCGGCCCAAGGAGACAAAACCTGGCTTTCTGGCCATCGGCCACCGTTGGCCAGCTTGTCCAGCCACTGGCCGGAGCTGCATCAGGTAAACGGACAGGTCAACAAATATTTCTTAGCATAAGTATGTCCCTTATAATATTTGGGACATACTTATTGCTAAAAACGGTTCATTGTGTATCCAGAATTCACAGTGAACTGGACATCCTGTGTTTTTATTTGGTAAATTTGCAACCCTAGGCCATGGGCTCTCAGAGAGGCCAAATTAAGCCCATTGACTTCCTCCCACACTTGCGTCCTCTGCTGGTCCTAGCCCTGGGGACGGCCGAGGTGTCCCCACCTCCCTGGGTACCTCACCAGAGGCCCAAGTCAGTCTCACCTTCTGAAGCATGGCCTGTCCACTCCCTGCTGTGGTCTCTCCCATCCACCCCCACCCCCGCAGGCCTGGTCATGGGCCATCAGCTCCCGCCTGCCCTGCCCTCACCCCTGCCTTTCTCTGCATCTTGAAGACTCCACCCCCCTTCCCCAGAGACCTAAACAGGGCCTCCCTGCTAGGAATCCAACACTTGCTCCGCACTGTAAAGACCCAAAGCCTCTGCTTGACATTCAAACCCCTTCCCTACCAGGGCTTCTAGCAACCCCTACTCCAGGTTCCCAGCCCCCTCTCCCGGAAGGAGCCGTGGTTCCCCAAAAGCTTCCTGATCTTTCAGGACCCTTGGTACAGACCATAGCCCCCACCTGAGTCAGGTGCCCCCTCCTCTGCCCACAGCCCTTCAAGCCACCCACCTACCTTGGGGTATAAACCCAAGTCCTCCCCTAGCCTACCTGCCTTGTCCTCTCCCTGTCTCCCTCCGGATCACTCTGCTCTGGCCACTAGGGCCTTCGCTGCTCTTCTAAGACACCAGGCCCAGTGCTGCCCCGGGGCCTTTGCACAGGCTATCCCCGTTGCCTGGAGCACATCTTCAGAGAGGCTTTTCTCTGTTTTACTGCTGTATTCAGCAGATCCCCCCAAAGGTGTTTAATAAATACTTCCTGAATGAATAATTCATCATGGTGCCTGGAATGTTCTCCCGCACCTCCCCTTCCTCTCTCTATGACTTCTGCCTTTTCTTTAAGACTTACCTGAGGTGGGTGGACTCTTTTTCTTCTTTCTGATTTCCTTTATCCATAGGGCAGCCCAAGACATCTTTCCAATGCTCCAACCTGCCCTTGCCGACCCCACTTTGGAAACTTCTGTGGCTCCCTAATGTCCTCAGGGCTCCTGTCAGCCTGGCCATTGCCAAACTGTCCGAGATCTCGAGATCTCGTCTCTCTCCGCCGACACCCCGCCCTCGCCACATTCTACCCTCCAGCCTCACACTCTCTGTTCCCCCTGCCCCAGAAACCTCCCCAGTACCTTCACCGGCCTGACCCTCCGTGCAGACATTACTTCCTCCTGGAGGCTTCCCCACACACCCCCAACCCGGGCCCGGTTCTTCTCTGCTCCCCCCCATGCACGTGTAGCCCCAACACAGTCCTGATCGCCTCTGTTTCATGCACTTGATCGCCAGAGACAACTCATTCATCAGACACGGGAGCCCCGGGGCCCATGACACTCTTAAGGGCCCATGGAAGGGGTTTGTTTTTCATTTAGCTTAAGATCAGAAGAAAATAAGGAATAGAATACCAATGCAGTCATAAAAGATCATGTGCAGAATTTTTTCATGGGGGGAGGGGCCCACAATGGCAAAAGGGCCTTAGGGCTGTGAAAGGGTTTTGTTTTTGTTTTTTTTTTAAGATTTTATTTATTTGAGAGAGAACAAGTGAGTGAGAGCGAGAACACAAGTCGGGGAGAGAGCAGCAGAGAGAGAGGGAGAAGCAGACACCCGACTGAGCAGGGAGCCCCATGGGGGGCTCGATCCCAGGACCTTGGGATCATGACCCAAGCCGAAGGCAGCTTCTTAACTGACTGAGCCACCCAGGCGCCCCAGGGCTATAATAGTCTTAACACAGACCTGCTGGTCCCATGCACGTCTCCTCATTGGATTATGAGTGCCTTGAAGTTGGAGGTGGGAGTTGAATCCTCAGGGCTGCCCAGCGTGGGCCCGGTAGACAGCAGGCACTTAATAATTGTTGAATGATTTCATATCCAGTGAATCACTGGATCCCCACAGCCAGGTCTGGCCTGGGTCACAATATTAGGAGATGCTTGATAAATGGATGGATGGTTGGAAGGAAGCAAGGGTCAGAGGGTCGATGGGGGGGGTGCGGGTGGACACAAGGGTCAGGAGACCAATCTGGGACCACCAGCGCCACCTTGTGGCACAATGCTGGTCTGTCTCTCCTTCCCCTAGGCTCAGTGAGAAAGAACTGCGAAGTTTTCAGAGCCCTTCCAGGGGAAAGTGTGGAATGGAGGAGGAGGAAGAAGGGGAGGAAGAGGAGGAAGAGAAAGGGAAGGTGGGGAGGAGGAGGGATGGAGGGGGAAGGAGGAGAGAAGGAGGAGAGGCAGGGTGAGGAGGAGGAGGGTACATAGAGATCTCCAACAAACTCAGGCTGTTCATTTCCGGCTGTGCGACCTGGGGCACGTTAATCACCTCTGTAATTCTCGGCTTCCTCATCCAGAAAATGGGGAAAATAAAAATGAGGCCTCTGAATACTGTAATGAAATAAATCAGAAAACAATATGTTTTTTACCTCCCACGCTGGGAATCATGGACAGGTGTTGCCCTCAAGGAGCCCACCAAGGACAGAAAGTGACAGTTTTCTGGGGGACACGGCTGGGGCAGAAAAAGGGATCAGAATTTGGAGGTAGAGTTGTCAGAGTTAGCAAAAACAAAAATAAAAAGGATCCCCAGCTCAATTTGAATTTCAGGTCAACAAGGAATAATTTTTGAATGTAGGTATATCCCAGATATCGCATGGGATAGACTTATAACCCCCAAATGTATTCCTTGTTGATCTGAGATTCAGATTGAGCTGGGGATCCTCTATTTAGTCTGGCAGCATTCACCTGGGGGGAGACAGAGGAGGTAGGCAGGGAGACTTCCAGGAGGAGGTGGCAATGGTGCTGAAAAGGAAGTGCTAAGGTCGGGTGGGGCGGCGCCCTTTCCTTCCCCTCCCCCACCATGTGCACAGGCCAAGTGGCAAAAGCAGCAAAAGCCCTTGATTGCACTCACAGGGAACTGGAGGTGGGGGCAGAGGGCCACACTAGGAAGGATGATGAGCATGGCTGTTCTCCCTTAGTTGAAAAGATGTGGGGCAAAATCACCAGGACTTTATTTTGCAAATCGGAATTGCATTACATCTCCTTGACCGGGAATATTTTGTCCATGTTGCAGCATTGAAGGCCATTCCGAAGCTCAGGAGTACCAGACGTTTCTCCCAGTGACTTTGGAGCCGTGTGACCTTGGACAACTCACTTAACCTCTGTGAGCTCTATACCTCCAAGAACTCACTCCATTCCAACCATATCGACTTCCCGGCTGCTGCATCTCCAACTTTGGAGATGCTGTTTGTTGGTGCTGTTTCCCCAGATCTCTAAGTGGCTCTCTCCTCTCCTCCCTCACTTTTGCATTCAGATGCCAATCTGGGAAGCCTCCCTTGACCGCCCCGTTAAAAATTACACCCCACACAAGAAAAATCACACCCCACGTTCTCCATCCCAGTCCTTTGCTTTTCTCAGGGAGCTGACCCATGATGTTTTTCACTCATTTCTCTTGTTTATTGTCTGTCTCCGCCACTGGCAGTGGGTGCCACAAGGCTGGGATCTCTGTGACCCGCTGCTGTGTTCCCAGCACCCAGCCCAGCAACAAAAATTGCTGAATGAATGCGGAGGAAAACGAATGCACGAGTAGGAAGAAAGGCCAGCAGCGAACGTTTAACCGTGGTAGCTGATTGCTCTGATCCTGCTCGTGCCTGAGACTCACCTGAGAATCTGACTAGCTGCGTGTGGTTGCTCAGATGCGAATATTCAGTTTCTTTTTTTTTTTAAAGATTTTATTTATTTATTTGAGAGACAGAGAAAGTGAGAGAGAGCATGAGAGGAGAGAAGGTTAGAGGAAGAAGCAGACTCCCCACGGAGCTGGGAGCCCGATGTGGGACTCGATCCCGGAACTCCAGGATCATGACCTGAGCTGAAGGCAGCCGCTCAACCAACTGAGCCACCCAGGTGCCCAGCGAATATTCAGTTTCTTGATGGGCAAAAGCCATGTGGCGCCCGTGGGCACCATACTGAGTGGTGCGGGATTCTAGAGCCTCCCCATCATCGCAGAAAGCTCTACTGTGTGGTGCGACTGCAGCCACTGTCCAAAAAATGCACTCAGTCACAGACACCAGCTTTTCTTCCTTGTTCTTTCCGAAGGTTTCAGAGGCCCCTCCCCACCCCACCCACCCCACCCACCCCACCTAATTTAGCAGAAGTGGCACACTGGTGGTTCCTGAGCTGAATATGGCCCCAGTTGGGTTTTATTTGATCCAGTGGTTTTCTCAAAGGCAGGGCACTTTCTTTAGTCTAGAATCCCCACGGTATGGGAATCTCTGGGTGGGTCTTCTGCAGGGCAAGACTCTGCCATGTTGCCAATACTTTGGAGGAGGCATTTACTTCCTTTTGGCCCACGGGGCCATCTGAGTTTGAGACTTCGTTTTATAGACCCAGAGGACAAAGTATGGGGGGTAGGGGTGGAATCCAAGTGGTGGCTGCTTCAGGAAGGGGTTGATCCAGGAGTCTGAGATCCAGGAGTTGATCCCAGCACTGCCCTAGGCTGACTGGCTCTGGGCCTCAGTTTCCTCATCTGTAAAACAGGGATGATAAAGGAACAGTTTGGGGAGGATTAAACCGTGCCATGCAGGTCAGGGAGGGAGGAAGGCACTCTGTATCTGTTCACTGCTGTGGCGAAGGCTGCTCATACTGCTGGGTCGAGCTCGGCTCCATCACCTTCCCCCAGGGTTGGGGCGGGGCTCCTGAGCGCTGCGGGCCTCAGGCAACCATCTCTGAGTTCTCACCGCCCCTGGAGAAGAGGGGGTTCGGAGGACCCCAGAACTCGGATAGCACCTCCCTTAGCCGAATTCATAGGATCCTTAGGTCGGGAGAGGGCGCCGTGGGCTAGATCAGGCGTCTTATAGGGGTCCCCCGACACGGGGTACCGCGCGGCCCTCCCGCGCCGCCCGCAAAAGTCTGGTTCTTCCTTGACTTCACTTGTGGCTCCAACGTCCCAGACCGAGCGGGGGCGTGGCTCGGCGGCGGGCAGCCTACCCACACGATTGGTCCGCCGGTCCGCCATTCCCGAGCGCCCGCCCCCCCTGAGTATAAAAGCCTGCCCAGGTCCGGCCCCAGACGGTTTCAGAGCTGGCCGTCGTACCGCCTACGTCCCGCTGACCGCGGTAAGAGGAGGGGACCTGATTGCGGCGGGAGGCGAGGTCCGCCGGGTCCCGGGGCGTCCCAGAGGAGGAAGAAGGAGGGGAGAACCTTCCTGGGGGTTCTGGTGGTCTCTGGGGTCTGGGGAAGGGTCTCCAGCCTGGGCTGAGCTTTCCAGTCTCTTCCCCCGCCGCCCCCTCAAAAAAAACCAACAACCCTATTTCTGGAGTAGAGTCAAACTTTCAATCTCCTTTCAATTCCTGAGATTTTCGTTGGAGGCGGGGGGGGGGGCGCGTGAAAGAGACCCCTAGAAGTGACAGTATCAAGGGGGGAGTAAATCCCCCCTGCTCAAACACAGTCTCTCTAAAAAGTGTGCTTCCTTTGCAAACGCAGTTTGGAGGCGAGCCGCAGGCTATCCTGCACAGGAAATCGGCCCTCCCTGGGTGCTCAGAGCGCCCCCACCCCCCAATCAGGGGGCTTTCTGCTTTGTAAGGACCCCTCCGCGGCAGATGGGTTTGCCGCCCGGGGGCTTAGCTCCTCCCCCGCCCTTTTCTGGTCGGCTCAGCTGACTCTGGGGAGTTCATGGGCAGACCCCGCCCTCTTCCTTTAGGGGGGTGTGGCCAGGGATTGCTCAAGGCGGCTGGGAAGGCCTACCCCTTATCTGAGTCCTTGGGACCTTCGTCGGGATTGCGCTGGAACTGCTGGACCTGGGACCTCGGTCTCTGGGAACTTTGGAAGTTGTATCGTAGCGTGCCCTGGCTGCCGCTGGGCGTCTGCGTGACCACAACCGGTTCCAGCTAGCTCTCGTTCTGGCAGCGGGAGCCAAGTTCAGACAGCTTGCAGACCCCACGGACTTTAATGGGGTGCTGACATCTGCAGTGGGCGCTCTTGGCTAAACCCGCTCTAGGAGGGATTGATGGGCCAAGGGGATGGGAGAATGGGTCTCCAAGATGCCCAGGGCCTCCAAGATGCCCCTCGGGAATAACTGGGCCACTGATGATCACCAGGGGCCTGTGTGCCGACTTGCTCCACTTCCCAGTTTGGGGACCTCAGTACCAAGCTGAAGCTCATTCCTAGCTTGCTTTGACTGTGTGAAATGGTTCTGTTTATTGAGCACCTACTATGTGCTAGGCACTGAGCTAAGCACAACATGTCACTCTGCCAATCTGTAGGGACTCTGAGCTAGGAATGCGTATCCCCATTTTACAGATGGGGCAAGCAAGGCTCTCAGAGGGGGTGCTACTTTCCCAAGCTCCCACTGGCTAGTGAGTTGCAAAGCTGGGATTAGAACCGGTTTGGACTCCAGCGCTGGTGTTCTCAAAACCGCAGTCTGCTGGGCTTTGGTTGGGAGACAGCAACACCGCAGCCAGGAGGATGGGCCTCCTTCCTCTAGAAGGGTATGTTCAGAATCAAGGTCAGGGGTTCACAACAGGCTCATCCCAGAATTACCAGGGAACCAGCCCCAAAGGCAGGTTCTACCTTTAGCTCCTTTGTGCAGGTGAGAGGACTGAGGCAAGGGGAGGCTCCTTGCTCAACACCGGACATCATGGGCGGAGCTGGGACTCCTTCGGTCTGTAGTCTGAGGATTTACCGATGACCGCCCACCTGGCCAGGAAGATGGAGCACACCTGTGGTGGTTCCCTTTCTACCTTTGGAACGAGAGCCTGAGCCTCACCTGGGAACCTCCCTTGCCCTGCCCTCCTTCCCTGAGTCTGACTTGATTGGTTTGCCGTAGGGTTTTCTTAAGCAGTGTGTGGGGTGTTTTGTTTTTAATGCTTAACCTTTTTTTTTGAACTAGTAATATTATCTACCTGGCTCAAAAGTCAGAGGCCTTGCCCCGCCTACCTGATCTCCCCTGAAAGGTGGCCACTGTTAGCAGTTTCCTATGTCTAAAGATGCTGTGCAAACAACGCAGACATTTTCACCCTGTGCACAGTATTCATCTCAGAATATCCTGGTCTAGCCAGTGACGGCTAGGTCTCGTCTCTGTGGCCACTGCACGGGGCTGGGTCCTTGTTTTCTCTAGGCCCCCCCTGCCCGGGAACCAGGCTGTTTCCATGCTGTGGTTGTGGCTAACACAGGGGCCCAGACCTCTGCCTACGTGACAGTATAGGTGTGGGACCCGTCCCCTCAAGGTTTCCGGGTCACAGGGATGATGACTTTTGGGAGCAGGTAGCCACAGGCAAATGGCTGTCCTCGGAGGTTGGGCCACAGGTGTGTCTCCCCGAAGTATTGACCAAATGGAGCCCTTGGAGTTGGCCCTCGAGGTGTGGCCCCGAAATCTGCTTCATCAGCAGTACCTGAGAGCTGGTTAGGGCCCCAGGTGCTTAGGAATGACTGAGAGGCGGGGCTCTAAGAAACTAGGGGAGGGGTCAGAGGGCAGCTGTGAACTTGCACTTCCTCCCGGAGGGAGGGACAGGGCCAGCGGTACCCTGACCAGCCTGTCTGTCCACCCCAGGGCCTGCTTCGGAGAAACATGTCTACCAACGGGACAGAAGCCACCGCCAGCACCCAGGCGACAGGAGAAGAACCGGTCCAGCAGGTGAGGGAGGGCTGGGACCCGTAGGGGTGAGGCTTCCCACACCATAGTGGCGGGGAGCTGCCGGCAGCACGTGGGAGCCGGGGCAGCGGATCTGTTTCTGCAGCTGAGGGCAAACCATCATGCAGACCCCGGACAGGTCGGGGCGGGGGCAGAACTGGGAATCCTGAAGTCTCTGGGGGCAATCCGGGGTCCACTCGGAGACCACCGCCTGCCTCCCCCACCCCCACCGCTGTCCCGTCTGCAGGTGCTTGGAGGGTCCTCCTAGGAAGTCAGCTCCCATTGTCCTCTCCCCCTTCACAGCGTCAGTAACAACTGTATGTAGTTCATAAACAACTCTACGAACGTGTCACTTACATATGATAAGATACACCCTTGGGAAGAGTGCTGCCTGGTGGTTTTAGTCAGTTACCGAGTCCCGCAGCCATCGGCACCGCACAGTGTTAGGATTTCATCCCCCCAAAGGCACCCTGCCCCATTAGTACTCCCTCCTCTTTCCTCCTCCTCCCCAGGAACCGCCAATTGGCTGTCTGGCTCCATGAGTTTCCCTTTATGGACATTTCCAATGGAGTCCTACCACCCGAGACCCCTTTGTGTGTGCTCCTCTCAATGAGCATGTTTTGGGGGGGTTTATCCGCCATGTAGCAGGTGTCAGTGCTTCATTCCTTTCTTAAAATTGTGGTAAAATAACAAATAATAACACGTAACACATTTTTGAGCCACTCCCCCCCCCCCCAAATACTATTTTGAAGTGTCTAGTTTAATAGGATTAAGTACATCTGGAATGCCCAACCACCACCCTCGAATCCCAGATAGGAACCCGGTCCCCATTACCATTTAGTCCCATTCCCTCTTCCCCCCCAACCCATCACACTCACTCATCTCCTTTCTGTATGAATTTACCTCTTTTGGATGTTTCATGTAAGCAGAAACATAAAATAATTAAAAAAAATTTTTTTTAAAGATTTTATTTATTTATCTGAGAGAGAGAAAGAGAGAGATCACAAGCCGGGGTTGGTGGGAGAGGGAGAAGCAGGCTCCCCACTGAGCAGGGAACTGGATGCCGGGCTCGATCCCACGACCCTGGAATCATGACCTGAGCCGAAGGCAGACGCTTCGCCGACAGCCCCCCAGGCACCCTGTTTTCAGTCCTTTTGTCTATATAGGCAGAAGTGGAATTGCAGGCTCATAGAATAATTTCCGTTTGTAATGCCTTCTGATTCACCACACTGGTTTCCACGGTGGCTGTGCGGTTTCACGTTCAGCTCCCACAAGGCACAAGAGTTCCAATTCCTCCCCATCCTCCCTATCATTGGTTAATTTGTTTCCTTTTGATAGTAGCCATCCTAAAGGGTGTCAGGTGGTATCTCCTTGTGTTGGCATTTCCCTACTGATCCACTTTCATGTACTGGCCATTTGGAGGCTGTGATTTTTTTTTTCTTTTTTGAGTAAACTCTGTGCCCAACGTGGGGCTCGAACTCAGGACCCCGAGATCAAGAGTCACATGCTCTATCCAGTGAGCCCCGCCTGGTGCCCTGAGGCTATGGATTTTTAAAAACATACTTTATACCACCTTTTCTTTAATCCCCTCACTCAGCGATGGACATCTGGGCTGTTTCCACTTCTTGGCCATCCAGAATGAGGCTGCCATGAACATTTGTGTAAGCCTCTTGTGTGGACGTGTGTTTCCTGTCCCGGGTTAGGTTCCTAAAAGCAGAGTTGCTGGATTGCAGGGGAGACTTGGGACTAACTCCCGAAGAGGCCTCGAGGGTAAACCCTAGAGGCAGCTGGCCTGAGTCCATTTAAAGTTTGTGACTTTAGGTGACTTACTCTTTCCATGTCTCAGTTAACCCTTCCATAATATGGGGGAACACTCCCCATCTCCGGGGACTGGCGACTGAGTGAGTTGACACACAAGCTGGCCACACATCCCCTATGAGTTAAGTCTTCTGCCGGCGGCTTCCTGTGAATGATCTTCGCGACTCCTACTGGACAGGCGTGACTCCCCATGTGATGGATGGGGAAACTGAGCCTCAGAAGGGCTCTCTTGACTCAGTTCTGTTCTGATAGTGTAGATGAATGGAGGTGGCCGTGTGCCACTAAAGCTTTATTTGCAGAACTAGCCAGCAATGGAGCATTAGCCACGTAAAGGAATAAAGCACTGACCCCTGCTGTGACGCAGAGGGACCCCCGAGGACACTGGGCTCAGGGAGAGGAGCCAGACCCAGAAGGACCCAGCCCGCAGGACCCCACTCCCGGGAGGGTCCCAGAGGAGTCCCGTCCACACAGACAGAGAGGAGAGGGTGGGCGCCGGGGCTGGGGTAGGGGGTGGGGGAGTCCGTGCTTGGTGGGGACAGAGTCTCCGTGTGGGGAGATGGAAAGTTCTGGAAATGAACAGCGGGGGTGGCTGCATGACAGTGTGAGTGCGCTTCATGCCGCTGAGCCCCGCACTTGAAATGGTTAAAATAAGTTTTATGTGGATTTTACAATTAAAAAAATTAAACGCTGACATGCACCCCCCCGGGGACGGACCCTGAGCCCACGACACGCAGGGAGGGGACCAGACACAGACGGCCCCACGAGGTGTGAGTCCGTATGTGTGACACGCCCAGACCAGGCTCCTCCGCGGACGGGAAGGGGGCTTGTGGGGGCTGGGGGCCAGGAGAATGAGGAGTAACCGTTTGTTTTGTTTTGTTTTGTTTTTTGGAGTGATGGCAAAGTTCTAGAATTAGCCACGACTGTTGCACAGCCTAATGAAAATACTAAAAACCTTGGAATCGTGCCTTAGCAAACGGTGGCATTAATGATCTGTGAATTTCTCAATTCAGCTGTTAGGAAAAACCAGACAGGGCTAAGAAAATCCGGTGTGGGCCCTGTGGGCTATAGCTTGCCGACCCCAGGGGTAGACCAGAAGCTTGGTGAGAGCCGGGCTCTTGTCTCTGCCCGGCACGCGGTGGGCGTCAAATGCACATTCAAAGAGAAGAGAGGCAAGGCAAGGGTAGAGGGAGCGCCCATGGGGCAACCTCAAAGCCGTGGCTTGTGCAACCACCTGGATGCAGAGCAGGCGTGGGCTGAGCCGTTGCCTGGCCGGGAGTGAAATCAAAATGGGTGGGCCCCCCCTCCCCTTCCCTTCCCTTCCTTTCCCTTCCCTTCCCTCCCCCTCCCGAGCCCCAGGCCCCCAGCCCGCTAAGCTGCTTGTCCCCGTAGCCGAGCGTGGTGGACCGCGTGGCCACCATGCCCCTCATCAGTACCACCTGCAACATGGTGTCCGCGGCCTACACCTCCACCAAGGAGAGCCACCCCCACGTCAAGACTGTGTGCGACGCGGCCGAGAGGGGCGTGAAGACCCTCACGGCGGCCGCCGTCAGCGGGGCCCAGCCCATCCTCTCCAAACTGGAGCCACAGAGTGAGTGAAACCCCGGGGAGCCCAGGACCCACCTCCTGGCTGTTCCGGGGGGAGGGTGGGAGTCTGTCCCACCCCTGGCCTTGTTCCCCCAAACCAGCATCCCCTCGCGGCCCCCACGGCGCACGTGCCATGACTGACGATTCCTGTCTTGCCCCGTGTAGTCACTTCAGCCAGTGAGTACGCCCACAGGGGGCTGGACAAGCTGGAGGAGAACCTGCCCATCCTGCAGCAGCACACGGAGAAGGTAACTGAGCTCCGCCGTCAGGAGTCGCTGGTGGATGGGGGCTCCACGCAAGTTGGGGGGGGGCCTCCTGGGCTCTGTGGTCCCAACCGCCTCTCCTAGATTAGACGCATGTGACCGCTCCTCCCTGACCCTTCTTCGGTCTGTCCCTACCCCCACCTTGAATCTACTCCCCACTGTGCCGCTGGAGGAGTGACCGAAACCCCAGCCGGATCTGTTCAAGACCCCCGCGTGTCTGTCCCCCAGCCCCCCAGCCTCTGCACTCCATGTCCAGGAACACCCATACCCAGGGGACAGGCCACACAACTAGAAACAGAGTGCCTGCGCTTGGGGAACTTTCATTCATGGGAGGACTCAGGGAAGCAAATACAGTGAATGCTGCCCTCCCAGTCCTACCCCAGGCCCTTTGCACGTGCACTGCCTCTTTCATGAACCAGACTTTCAGGTCTCTGTTCAAATCCTACCTCTTCAGCGGCCTTCCCTTCCCTCTTAAAGAAGGTCCGTCTAGCTCAACTCTGTCCAGAACTGTCTCCGGTGTCCATGTTCTGTCTCTGCCCCTGTCCAGTATGGAAACCACCAGTCATATGTGGCTGCAGAGCCCTCAGAGTGTGGCTGGTGTCACTGAGGAACTCAATTAGCAATTTTAAATTTAAATAGCTGCACGTGGCCTGTGGCCAGCATCTCTCTAGCCTGCCACCGACAGCATCCCGGAGCCGTGAGTCACGTACGGTACAATGAGCTCATTGAAAGTCTACGACTCAATGGTTCTGTATATTCATGTTGGGTAACCATTGCTGCCCATTTCATCACCCCAGAAGAAACTCCACATCCCTTAGCTGTTAATCTCCTTCCTGCCAAACGGTCCCGGCAACCACTCCTCTCCTCCCTGACTGCGGAGGAGCCTGGTCTGGGCGTGTCGCATCCATGGACTCACACACCCAGGGAGGGGACACATCCGGGGACACACACCCCGCGTGGCCGTCTGTGTCTTGTTCCCTCCCTAAGCGCCGTGGGCTCGGGGTCCGTCCCCGCGGCCGTGCCTGTCCACGGCCGAGGGACACTCCTGTGCGTGGTGGACACTTTGTATGTACCATTCATCTGCCGATGGACATTAGGTCGTTCTCACTTCTGGGCTGTTAGTGTGTTGCTGGATGTTTGTGTACCAGTTAAATAATTCTCTTACAACGGAAAATTTGTCCTCTTTAACCGTCTCTCCACGCACAGCTCTGCGGCATGAAGCACGCTCACACCCCCACCCTCCGTTTCTAGAACCTTCCATCTCCCCACATGGAAGCTCTGTCCCCACGAAGCCCGAAGTCCCCACCCCCTGCCCCAGCCCCGCTCCCACCCTCTCCTCTCTGTCTGCGGGGACGGGACTCCTCCGGGGACCTCCCGGGAGCGGGGTCCTGCGGGCTGGGTCCTCCTGGGTCTGGGTCCTCTCCCTAAGCCCAGTGTCCTCGGGGTTCCTCCACGTGGTGGCGGGGTCCCTTCCTTCCTAAGGCTGAGTGATACTCCAGGGTGTGGACGGACCGTGCCCATCCTTGTATCTGTCAGTGGATTGCTTCCGCCTCTGCTCGGACTGGGCCCCGGGTGTCTGGGCTTGTAAGGCTCGGCCCCGTCGGAAGGGCTTTTTAACTGCGCGTTTGACCTCCCGAGGGGGGCAGGGCACAGACTGCTTGGTCGCTCGGTATGAGGCCCACCATCTAGCCTGGGACACAGTGGATGCTTAATCTCCACGGGGACACACGTGGAGTGGGACACACGGCCACGCTCTTCGTGTCTGGCTTTCTCCCACCAGAACCCGGCGGTGCCCGGACAGGGCCGTGGGGCAAGCCCCCCGCTGCTCCAGTTCGCCCAGGCCCTCCCCAGGCCCTCCTGCTAGCGGGCGCCCCCTGTCGGCCCGAGACGGCTCTACACCACGTTCCCCGGAGGCCGGCTGCTCCCGCCGGACTCCGGGCAGCTGGGGACGAGTGTCCCCCCCGGCAAAGGCCATGAAGGGGCTGGGCTTTGAAGGTGTAAACTGCCCAGTCCACAGAAGGTTGGAGAAGCTTCCAGCTCCTTAGGGCCGGGCGCTTGGGACACATTCTTGTGTCCTGGTGTTGCCGCCCCGCGAGGCCAGCGTTCCTTCCGTTTATAGAAGGGATGAGCTCAGGGTGATGCTCTCCAAGGTCATCCAGCAGATCCGCCTCCAGCTCAGAGGCCCCGTGCTCTCTGGACTCCTGTGATGTCACCTCCACCCCGGGCTTGCCCCAGAAGGAGGTAGCGCTCCCCGGGTCTCCGCACCCGTGGTGTGGTCAGCTGGCCAGCATGGGCTGGGGGCCAGCCCCAGTGGACACCTTTTCCCACCCCGAGGGAACGAATTCCTGTGGACTTGAGAGGTGTAGGTGTTCCGAGGGGTGCCAGCTGCCCGCTGAGAGGGGCAGGAATGGGAGCGGTGTGGTTTTTGACTTTCCGGAGAGCTCTACGCGTAGAGGTCTGCTCAGAGGCTTAGACTCGAGCCTCGGGTGCGGGTCCGCGAACACCCAGTGTATGCCGCAGCCTCCTCTCTTCCGGGGTGGGCAGGTCTGGCCCTGCACCTGCTGTGCTAAATACAGCTTTCCACGCACGACACAGCCACACAAGGAGGGCCTCTTTTACCCTACAAGGGACAGAGGTAAATGGTTACCACGGAGACCGTCGGCCTGCCAAGCTAAAATATTTACCACGTGGCCCTTTTCCAGAGAAAGTTACCAACCCCGGGACTATCCTGCTAACCCAGGTTAGAGGTGGTGGAGGCAAAGTACCAGGTGAGAACAGGGTTCTGCCCTTGGCACCTAGACAGCCCTCGCTGGGACGGGCTGCTTAGCCTCCCGGCCTCAGTTTCTCATGCGTGGAATGGGTACGCTCCTTCCTCTTAGGGCTTTATAGGGCCGAAGTGGGTCCGTCCTCTGAAGGCTCAGAACAGTGCCGGTCTCGGAGGGAGTTTTGGTCTTTGCTGTTTTAATACAAGCTTCAGGAATAAATCCACAAGTGCGGTGACCTTTTGGGGCGCTTAGCCACATTGGCCATGCGGAGTTGAAGGTGGTTGCTCCTGGGAGTTGGTGGAGACGATGTTTAGACATCTGCGTGCTTCCTCCGTGTCCCTTTGCTTTTGTTCCGGGCGCCTTTTTGTCCCAGGCTCCCCTCCCAGCACCACCGACATTGGGGCGGGGCATATCTGGGGGCGGAGTGGAGTCCCTGGCTCCGCCCCCTCGACGGCAGGAGCTCCCTGGTGTGACAACCACACGTGTCCCCAGACACTGCGCAGCATCCCCTGGGGACAGAACCACCCAAGATTAGAACCACTGTCCTAAGGGAATTTGCACACTGATGGTCGCTCCAGCCAGGATTACGGTTCTCAGCACGGGCTGGGGCGGTCACTTCCCAGAGATATCTTAGTTTCTTCTGGAAACAGATGGAGCCTTTGAGCCAAACACTGGTCTGACCCTTTGTGTCCGTCCGCTGGGTGACTGACCCGGGAGCTTCCTGTCCCCCAGTCCCGGCGGCCAGAAGTCCCAGAACGCTGGCTGCTACCTCCGGAGGTCCCTGCTTCACTCGCAGACTCTGTCCTCACCTGATCGCCCCTCTGTGTCCTCATCTCTTCTGTGAAGACCTTCTCTCCAAATCACATTCTGAGGTCCTGGGGATCAGGGTCCTGTGCATGGTGGCCCATAATGCTGTGGGTAAAGAAATGGGAGCACAGAGAGGTGAAGTGAGTTGCCTGAGGTCACACAGCTAGGACCTAGCAAACCAGGATTCACCCCAGGCTCCAGAACTCGCAGTCTTCACTGCCGGACTGCGCGTTGACACTTCGGAGTCATCAGGAGCTGGAACTCCTCCCTTTGGGCTCCCTGGAGGCTGGGGTGCAGGGGTGGGGTCCTCAGGTACAAAGAGAGGACAGAGATGCTGACGCTGCCTCTGTTGTAGGTTCTAGCCGACACCAAGGAGCTCGTCTCGTCCAAGGTGTCGGGGGCCCGAGAAGCCGTGTCCAGTGCCAAGGACACAGTGGCCACGCGCGTGACGGAGGCAGTTGATGTGACCCGGGGCGCCATGCATACTGGTCTGGATGCGACCAAGTCTGCGGTGACCAGCGGGGTCCAGTCGGTCATGGGCTCCCGTGTGGGCCAGATGGTGCTGAGCGGGGTGGACACAGTGCTGGGCAGGTCCGAGGAGTGGGTAGACAACCACCTGCCCATGACAGACGCGGAGCTGGGTGAGTACAGCCCTCGGGCCTGGACAGCGCCCCCCCGACCCCACCAGCCCTCCCCCCCCCCTCAGCCAGCTGCAGTCTGTCCCTCAGTCCTGTCTCAACCCTGCCACCCCTCCCCCGGATCTGCTGCAGTGCCTGGCAGCGCCCCCCTGGGGCAGTGCAGTGGCCTCCACGCTGGCCCCCAATGTCTTTTCTCCTCGAAGCAGCCACTAGAGGGCCCCAGTGAGCACCCAAGGCGGGTTCTGTGCTCTGCACACAGCCCGTGGGCCTCCCACCTCCCTCTGGGTAGAAACCCAAGTCCTCCCCATAAACCCCCCATGTACTTACCTACCTCCCTTCCTTCATTCTACTCCAGCCACACTGACTCCTTGCTGACCTTGACCATGCTCCCTCCCCAGGGCCTTTGCACCAGCTAGTCTCCTCTACTGGGAGCATTCTTCCCCTAGACGTCCTTCTGGATGTCCCCTAGACAGCCTTCCACCTCCAGCTCTGCTCAGATGCCACCTCCCCAGTGAAGCCTCAGATCGCCATCTCCCTTGCCCATACTGTGCCCTGAGGCCTGCCCCTACCCGCTCCTGGCCGGGCTCTGTTTCTCTCCGGCACTCATCATCAGTTCCACGAAGCAGTCGCTCTGTCTTGGTCACTGCTGTGTCCCATGTCTAGAATGGGGTCTGGCGCTCAGCAGGCATTCAGACTCTTCTCTGTCATCCCGACCCCCACCCCCAGGCACACGTTTGTCTCTTCAGATGTTCCTTGAGCATCTGCCGCGTGGCCAAGACCAGGGGACACAGTAGTGCACAGAATTCTGCCCTCATGGAACTCACAGTATAAAGTATAAGGAAATCAGGTTAAAGGAGTGATTTCGAGGGGGGGATTGGGGGGATGTTTCTGAGGCGATAACATGACCATGAATGGAGCGAGCAAGCTAGCTAGCTACGCAGATGTCAGGGTCGAGAGAAGTGGCAATAACAAAGGTCCTGGGGCAGGTTAACCTGCCCCTAACTCTAACCTGGTGGGCTAGAGGAATAATAGCAAGGCAGAGTGGGCGATGGGGAGTTGGGGAGGGGGACAGGGCAGGTCGTGCAGGGCTTGGGGCCCCAGGGGAGGCCTTAGTTTTACCCCAGGGAGGTGGGAGACTGTGGAGGGGGGGGGGTGGGGCCTGATTCGTGTGCGCCTGGGCGCCCTCTGGTGGCCGCCGAGGGGAGGGCAGACTGCTGTTGAGAGCAGGACTGGGGACCAGGGCCGAGGGGACTGCACTCCTCCCTGTGGGTGTGGTGGGGGCGGGCCCAGGTGGAGGCAGAAATAGACCGAGAAACCTGGGCCCTCGTCCCACTACTTTTGGCTGCTTGGAGACCCCTGTCAAGTTGGCTCTGAGTGTCCTAGATTCTCCCCGGGAATCTTCCGGGGAACGTGATGGTCCTTTGCTCTCTGGAGAAACTCGATGTCTCAGGTGGGCCAGGGATCTTGAAGCCCCGAAGCGTGTGGCTTGAGCGTGGCATGTCACTTGTCCTTTGAGGGTCCAGAACCCAACCCCTAACCTCTGGAAGGAAGGGTGCTGCCCGCCCATGGTCGGTGCCAAAGCCAGCTAGAACCAGCTGCGGGTCTCGGCCCCTGAATGCAGGGGGAGAAGCAGGGTCTGCAGGGAGGGAGGTCCTGAGCTAGGCTGGGAGGCCGCTGCAGAGGATGGATCTATCTGACCAGCTCTGCTTCCGTATTTGTTCTTTGTGTCCACCGGGTAAGGGCGAAACCACTGTACATACGGGTGCTCGTGGTTTGGGGGGGACAGGAGAGGGAGGAGTCTAGTTGGGGAAGGTATGAGCTTAATTCTTTTTTTTTTTTTTTTTTTTAAGATTTCATTATTTATTTGACACAGAGGGAGAGTGATCACAAGTAGGCAGAGAGGCAGGCAGAGAGAGAGGGGGAAGCAGGCTCTCTGCTGAGCAGAGAGCCGACTCGGGGCTCGATCCCAGGACCCCGAGATCATGACCTGAGCCGAAGGCAGAGGCTTGAACCCACTGAGCCACCCAGGCGCCCCGAGCTTAATTCTTTTTTAATATCATCATGAAATGATTCTTCCATGCCGTCCTCTTCCCCAGCCGACTGTGTCAGACTACCTCCACGCCAAGACTGGCCCACTGCTTGCATTTGTAAATAAAGTTTTTTTTTTTTAAGATTTTATTTATTTGACAGAGAGAAACACACCGAGAGAGGGAACACAAGCAGAGGGAATGGGAGAGAGAGAAACAGGCCTCCCGCCAAGCAGGGAGCCCGACGTGGGGCTCGATCCCAGGGTCCCGGAGACCATGACCCGAGCCGAAGGCAGACGCCCAACAACTGAGCCACCCAGGCGCCCCTGTAAATAAAGTTTTATTGACACACAGCCACATGCTTTTGCAGGGATGTGGTCTGTGAGTGTTTTTGCATTGAGGCACGGTATAACTGCCTGCAAAGACAAAAACACAGGCTGTCTGGCTCCATGTAGAAAAAGTTTAGCGACCCCTGGGTTAGAGTATGTTCTTCCAGATTTTGTAATGTTCATGGGAACAACTGAATTCCTCAGATTGGAGGCTTACCTTCATTGAGCCAACAGGTCAGTACTGCCTGTGGGATTTCGTTCCTTCATTTTCCACCGTCTTTTGTTTCTGGAAGAGTGGCTGGCCAAGGGAGATGCAGAACGGGGTGGCTAAAGTAGAGAGCTCACGTACTTACTAGAATAGCCAGGCTCTATCTGCCTGACCGGGGGCACATCTGTGGTACCCTGGTTCCGTGTTCCTTAGTATTTATTTGACACACTTCTTTAAATCAGCTTTTCCAAATTCTTTTCGAGAGGAAACTTTAGCACTTACAGAAAACAGGATGCTGTACCATCTGCTGTAAATCGATAACAAAAATGACTACACGTTCATTTGGGTGCCTTTTTTGAGTACGAGGTCCAAATTTCACAATTCAGGCAGCTCTGACGGGGGTGGTCATGGGAAAGGGGGAACTGAGGCTTACGGGCAAAATCACTTTTGTACAGATTTTTTTTAACCAGATGGTAAATATTTTTGGCTTTTGGGGTCAGACAGTCTGCTGCAACTAGTTAAGTCTGCCGTTAACACAGAAGCGAGGACGATAGGTAAATGAATGGGTGTGATTATGTGCCAATAAAACTTTATTTATAGAGATGAGTGGCATTCGACCTGGGGGCCGCCATTTGCAGACCCCTGCTCTACGGCGTTAGTCAGGAGGTCTGGAGTCCAATCCTTATCAGGTGATTTACAAAACTCAAGCTTATACCTACTCTGTTAAAGTTTAAAAGGAGGAGATCAGCTAGGATAAAATCTTCAGGCCCCGCAGTTTCCATCCTTCCCTGTTGTAATGTCTTGGGCTCTTTCTGGACTGGATCGTCCTAACTTTTCATTACGTGCTATTAAGACAATTCTCCTGTGGCTCAGACTTTTCCCCGTCAAGTATTAGGTGTAGAAGTCCTGGCCTGGCTTCAAATCCTGACTTGCCACTGCCTAGCTGTGCGACCTCTTTTTTTTTTTAAATATATATTTAATATTTTTAAATTTTGTTTAAAGATTTTATTTATTTGACACACAGAGAGAGAGGGATCACAAGTAGTCAGAGAGGCAGGTGGGGGGGGGAGCAGGCTCCCTGCTAGCAGAGAGCCCGATGGGGGGCTCCATCCCAGGACCCTGAGATCATGACCTGAGCCCAAGGCAGAGGCTTTAACCCACTGAGCCACCCCAGCGCCCCTCTGCCCGACCTCTTGAAGTGACCTCAAGTCACTTCACCTGCGACTCGCTGTTTCCTCATCTGTAAAAACAGGGTAACAGTGCCTCCCTCATGGAGTTGTTGAGGTTTAAAGAGAATGCGCAGGAAGCATCTGGAACCTTGTGAAAGATCAGCCATGTAGTATGTGCCCGGTGCTAATGCAGGATTGGCCAGCTTTTTTTCTACAAAGGAGCAGAGAGTGAATATTTCAGTGTCCACGGGACACAAGGCCACAAACTCCACCACTGTAGTTTGAAAGCTGGCGTAGACACGTGTAACCGATGTGCACAGCTGTGTGCCGGCGCGGTGCAAACCCGGAGGTTGGGCGGATGTGGCCCGAGGGCCTCGGTTTGCAGCCCCTCTCGCTAGTCCAAGGCCTCTTAATCCTGGCCACTTCGGCTCCCATCATACCCGTTTCGCAGATGGGGAAAAGCAAGGCCGGGGACTCCCCCGTCCCAAGGCTCCCCAGCTTGCAAGTCTCACCCCAGGACGGCAAAGACCCGCAGCCATGTGTGCGCCCCGCCTCGGTGTCCCCAGCGAGCCCTAGCTGTGCGTCGGCCGCCGCTGCCGCCAGGCCTTGACGCCGCCTCTCGAGTCCTTTCCTTCTTCCCCGCAGCCCGCCTCGCCACGTCCCTGGAGGGCTTCGACATCGCGTCGGTGCAGCAGCAGCGGCAGGAGCAGAGCTACTTCGTGCGCCTGGGCTCCCTGTCGGAGCGACTGCGCCAGCGGGCCTACGCACACTCGCTGGGCAAACTGCAGCTCACGCGGCAGCGGGCGCAGGAGGCGCTGGTGCAGCTGGCGCAGGCGCTCAGCCTGGTGAGACCCCGCCCCCCATACCTAGTGTGCACCTCTGCCCCGGCGGGCGGGACCACAGACCTGGACCGCTTCGGGGGCCTCCCCTGCCCAGCGGGCTTCAACGACAGAGGCTGGCTGCCAGGCCTGGAGTCAGGGGGCTTTGAGATCAGGGAGTCCGCAGAGCTGGGTCCTCCTAGACGTGCAGGCAGTTGTCTTCTCCCCGTGTCCTCACTGGGCGTCCCACTGGCAAAGGGCCACCACAGTGACCTCATTGGAGCTCTATGGCGTCTTGAAAGACCGGATCTGCAAGCATAGGCAGATCCCGAGGTCCTGGGGGGATCAGGGCTCCAGCAAAGGACTTGGGGGGACGTAGTTCAGCCCATGAGAGCTGGACTGGCCAGGGGAGGCCCTCCCGGCTGGGATCCGAGGGACCGATATGCGGCAAGAGCATGACCCGCGGAGGGTGAGCCGAGTTTTGGTGGCGGTTCTGTTTAAAGCCCCCAAATCGCCCGTTTTTAGGGTAGGGTTTGAGGAGTTTTACAGACAGAAACAAGCATGTAATCAGCACTACCATCCGTCACCCCCGCAGAGTTCTCTGTCTCTTCTCCAAAGAGCTGAATGCCTGTCATCTTCCTCTTTGCTTAGCTTCCTCCGCTCAGTGCTCGCTCCTGTCTCTTTCTCTTTGTCAGTTTCTGACTGGGGTAAACTACACACAGCCTGAAGTTTAGTATCCTACGCATTTTTAGCCCACAGCTCGGTGGCATGAAGCACACTCACACTGTGGTGCAACCATTCTCGCCATCCGTTTCTAGAATTTTCCATCTCCCCAAATAGGGTCCGTCCCCACGAAGCCCGGACTCCCCACCCTGTGCCCCAGCCCCGGCTCCCACCGTCTCCTCTCTGTGTGGACCGGACTCCTCTGGGGACCCTCCTGGGAGCGGGGTCCTGCGGGATGAGTCCTTCTGGGTCTGAGCCTGGTGTCCTCAGGGTCCCTCCTTTTTTAAGGTTGAATAACATTCCACTGGAGCACTTTTTAAGACCCTGCTTATGTTTCTCCTGCTTACGTTCCATTGGCCAAAGCCAGTCCTGTGGCCCGGGCCCAGTCACAAAAACCAAAACAGTAGGAGCCACAGAGAATTTTGGTCACTTTCTTTGCACGCACGTTAGTGATGAAACCATAACCGTGGAAAGCCTGTGTGAGAACAGCATCCCTCCCGCCCTCCTCGCCTTCACGGACCATCTCATCCTGGGTAGGAGGAGGAGTCGTGGGCCGCTCCTGGGATGTGCGTGGGGCTCTGCCGACCCGGTCAGGTGCTGGAGGCGGCCGCTGTCCTTCAGTGTCTGGCGCTCACTCTCTCTCTCTCTCTTTCCCCCTCCCTCCCTCCCTCCTTGCTCTCCTGCTCCAGATGGAAAGCGTTAAGCAAGGAGTCGATCAGAAGCTGGTGGAGGGCCAGGAGAAACTACACCAGATGTGGCTTAACTGGAACCAGAAGCAGCTCCAGGGCACGGAGGAGAAGCCGGCCAAACTAGAGGTACCAGCTTGGGGGACACATGGGACGCTTAGGGCCCTGACTTCCCTCGCCATGCCCCTGCCGGATGGACTTACCCGCCTGGAATACTTTCCTCAGCCTCTCCTCCCATTCACTGCCTTCAGGACATACCAGCACCTCCTCCAGGAAGCCCACCTGGATTTGCTCTCTTGGGTGTGGGTGTTGCTTCTGAATTGTGGGACACTTGACAGTGACGCCTCTCAACCTGCCAAATTTCTAAGCCACGTGTCATTCACCTTCTCCCCTATCCCGGCGTCATTGAGCCCTCTCTACTCCCCGGCCGGGCTCCGGGTGACGACTTCTCACTCACGTCCTCCGGTCACTCTCATCTGTCCCAGGCATTGGCCTCTCCTGCCGAATCCCGACTTTCATGGCCTCTGCTGTCACTCGTGGAGACTTTCCTTGAATCAACACCTTAGGTGACTCTCGCGCCCCCTTATGAACGTCTCCCGGTCTCAGGGTTCGTGGGGGCCGGGGAAGGAGCTCAGGGCCGACTGCTCCGTGGGGATGAGGTTTCTTTGCGGGGAGCGACGGAATGTTTTGGAGGTGGAGGCGGTGGTTTGCACAACCTTGTGAATAGACAAAACTAGGGAATTGCACACTTAAAAGGGTGAATTCTCTGATCTGTGTTACACTCCTGTATGAAAAAATTGTTACATGTAGCATTACACACTCGATATTGATACAAGTAGCAGCAATGTCTCGCAATGCAAACCCGTTAGCCTGCAGACCCAGCCCACCTAAAACCGTCTCCCTTCCCCCCACTGCGGAGCGCGGCGACCAGGAGACGCGGATGTGGACTCTGGACTGCTGGACTGCTGCTCCCTGCCACGTTCAAGTCCACAGTGCTCTGTCACGGTTCGGGGCAAAGTCCTGCCGCCCAGCCTGCTCTCTTCCCTTTCGGGGGAGGGGAGGTTAAGGTCCCGATTTACACATTAACACTGTGGCGTCTCCCACCAAGGACGACTTCTGCCTGGAAAGTTCTTCCAGACCTCTTTTTAAAAAACAAAAACTTTGTAAGTGGAGATATAAAGTGCAGTGTCTTGTATTAAAAAAGAAAGTATTTACTGAGATATAATTCATCTGTACAACCAGGGGTGTTTAGTGTATTCACAGACTTGTGAGGCCATCCCTATGATCTGTTTAGAACATTCCCGCCAACCCAAAAGGAGATCTTGTCCCAGTCAGTGGTCACTTTCCCCTCCCCCCGCCCCCACGAGCCCCCTTCCCTTCCGCAGGGGAGCCTGGTCCGGGCGTGTCCCCCGCGTGGACTCACACCCCGTGGGGCCGTCTGTGTCTAGTTCCCTCCTACGCGTCGTGGGCTCGGGGTCCGTCCCTGGGGCCGCGTGTGGGGGCCTCGCCTGTGCTCGCGGCCCCAGGATGTGCCCACGCATGCATGGGTCATGTGTCCCCCCCAGTTTACAAGGTGATGGACATACGGGTGATCTCCACTTTGCCTCCTGTGGACGGCGCCTTGTGAACCAGCCTTCTACGGACGTGCATTTCCGGTTTTCTTGGGGGGACTCCGAGGAGTGGAGTTGCTGGGCTGATGGCAACTCTGTGGTTGGAGAGTTAGAAGGACCCCCAGGCTTGTCCTCCAAAGTGACCGCACCACCAGCAACGCACGGGCCCCCCCGGTCCTCCCCGTCCTCACCAACACCCGTCACTCCTCCGTCCCGCTCGACCTCGTGGGCGCGAGGTGGCGCCTCCTCGCGGGTCTGCCCCCATTTCCCCAATGACTGGTGGAGTTGTCTCTTTGCCTGCGCTCGTTGGCCAGCTGCTGACCTCCTTCGGAGATGTCCCCGCTGCTTTTCCACTTTGGTACCTCAGTCCGGTGGTTCCAGACTCCAAAGAGCTGGTGTCCCAAGCCACCGCAGGGGAGGGTTCTCTGGAAGGTCGGCGGGAGAGGCCGCGTTTCCTCTCCCCCGGCCCTGCTGGGGCTCCAGCTGCCCCCCAAGCGTGCGGTCCTGATCGCCCGCCCCTTCTCAGCAGGTGGAGACCCAGACGCTCACCATGTTCCGCGACATCGCCCAGCAGCTGCAGAGCACCTGCGCCTCGCTGGGCTCCAGCATCCAGGGGCTGCCCGGCCACGTGAAGGACCAGGTACAGCAGGCCCGCCGCCACGTGGAGGACCTCCAGGCCACCTTTTCGGGCATCCATTCCTTCCAGGACCTGTCCAGTGCAATCCTGACACAGAGCCGGGAGCAGGTGGCCAAGGCCCGAGAGGCCCTTGACCACATGGTGGAGTACGTGGCCCAGAACACGCCCATCACGTGGCTGGTGGGACCCTTCGCCCCGGGAGTCGTCGAGAAAGCCCCGGAAGAGAAGAAGTAGGACAGGCAGGAGGAGGCACGAGGGACTTAGTCTCTCCCGGGGGCCCGGGCCACCCCAGCCCTAGGCCCCCCGCTCCCCCTGCCCCCCCCAGCCCATCTCAGCTGCCACCTTGGGAAGCAGCACAGCC
>CM052799.1:2971330-3028419 GCA_028533885.1 Nasua narica | reverse complement strand
TCCAGCAACTTGTCCAGAAAACACATATGAGAAGAGCCCAGCCTGGCTTGGGGAGATATTAGAGGGCAGTGTATGAAGACACAGGCTCTGTAAATTTCAGCTCTGCCCCTTTCCGTGGGACTTGGCTAGGTCACCTCTCTGAGCCTCGGTAGAGTAGAGCAGGTATGAAAAGCCTCCTCTCTCTAGGGCACCTGGATGGCCTAGTCCGTTAGTATCTGCCTTCTGCTCTGGTCATGATCCCAGAGTCCCGGGATCGAGTCCTGCATCAGGCTTCCTGTTCAGCGGGGAGTCTGCTTCTCCCTCTGCCCCTCAGCCCACTCTTCTGCTCGCTCTCTCTCAAATAAATAAATAAAAACTTAAAAAAAAAAAAAGCCTCTTCTCTGCCTGGTGGATAGAAAGGGCTTGGCACAGTCCCTTTGTCCTTTAAGACTCCCACGCTCACTGTTCTTGATGCCTCATGCATCTTTGGACATACATAAAGTGGATGATGAAAAGAGTTAGCTGTATCCCCTTTTGCTGGATCTGAAGGTTAAACATCGTGGGTGGAGGGTGGGAGAAACGGGTGAGGGGGCATCAAAAGGTATAGACTCCCAGTTAGAAAAGAAATCAGTCCCGGGGATGTAACAACAGTGTTGTGACTAATCGACACCGTATTGTAAACTCAAAAGTTGCTAAGAGAGTAGATCTGAACGCTTCTCATCACAAGAAAAACAACTGTAGCTATGACAGACATTAACTAGACTTATTGGCAGCTAGACTCATTTGCAACATAGACACCTATCAAATCTTTATGTTCTACCCCTAAAAGGAATACTGTGCTCTCTTCCAAGTGTATCTCAATTTTTTTAAAAAAGAAGACTCAACATTTTGGGGCACTATGAGAATAAGCAGATACAATCACAAATTCAAAATTAGATACACGCCAGAAAACCTGTCTCTCGAACTTGGTAATGAGGACTTTCTATGTGCATTCACTGCGCAAAATGATTTAGACCCATGCCACCCAAAGGTCTGTCCATTCGCTTGTGTGTTGGCCTGGCCCGTGAGCTCAGAGAAGTTTACATTTTTTCTTTCTTTAAGTAAGCTCTACCCCCAACAGGGGGCTTGAACTCACAACTGCCAGATCAGGAGTCCCATACTCTGCTGAGCAAGCCAGCCAGGTGCCCCAGAAAAGTTTACATTTTTAAAGGGTGTTAAAGCAAACAAAAATATGCAACAGAGATCGTGCCCCCAAAGCCTAAAATACTAACTACCTGACCCTTTCTAGGGAAAGCTCGCCAGCCCCTGCTTGAGCCCTTCCTGTCGCCTCTTACTGCTTAGACAACAATATTTTCCCCAGTACTTAAAAACTGCAATGTGCTTTGAACTTATGTGACTTGGGCGAAGGGTATGGGCACATCTCCAGCAGAGGGTAACCTACGTGGCGGTCTGGGGGGGGGGGCGCAGCAAGCAAATGCTTGGTGCTGGAGCAATGGGATAGACCGGTACAATGTCTGTCCCCAACCAAGACACAGGCGTGAGAAGGGGGATTCGGGGTCTCCAGCCACACTGCAGAACTAAAATGACCCTCTATGCTTTTCTCATCAGCAAAGTGGGATGCTGTCACCTCCTCCTGGGGCTCTGGGTTTGGATAAACGTTTACAAACCTTTACTTAAAAAACAACCTGGGAAAAACAAAAACAAAAACAAAAACCAACCTGGGACACCTTCCTTGTTCTAGCAATCCTGCTTCTGAGTTGATACCCAAGCTCGGTGGGACCAGATGTCCACACAAAGGACCTCAAATGTTCACAGCCCCTTTATTCTTAATAGCCCCAAACCCAAGTCTGTATCCAAAAAGAGAGCAGGCAAATAAATTGGGAGGGACTCATATGGTGGAATATTATGCAGCAAAGAACACAGGTAAGTTACCGATCTTCACAATATGAAAATTAATAAAGACATGCCTAGCTGGCTCCGTTGGTGGAGCTGGGGTCTCTTCATCTCGGGGTCATGAGTTCAAGCCCCACATTGGGCGTGGAGTCTACTTCAAATAAACAAAATATTTTTTTAAAAAATCAAGAAATACTTGTTTAAAAAGAAAAACCTTAAACAAAATTAATAAAGAGAAACCTCATTTAGAATGGAGTCAGAAAACCCAGAAAGGGGGAGCTCTCACAGAGGAATTTTGGGCAGAAATAAGCCAACTTTACTAAGCTAGCAGGAGGAAGGTTTTCTCCTGCCCAGCAACAGCCCAGCCAGCCAATGAGGAACCATCACCACTCAGCCAATGAGGAGCCACCTCCCCGCAGCCAATGAGAGACCATCACAACTTAATGGGAAGCCATCTTCTCCCTGACTTCTTCCTCTCCTCAATGGACCTTGCATCCAAGCATCTCCTCCCATATTCCTCCTCCGCTTTGCTCTCTGGACTTGGCTATGATTTGACATGTCTTGCCACCGGAAATTGCAATTCCTCCGCTATCCCTGATTAAGCTCGTTTTGCTGGTAAAATAACTGGATGTTTCATTTTTGAAGGTCAGGAGTAACATCATGGGTGAAACGCACAGGCGCCATATTGAGCAAAAGAAATCAGACCCAAGAGAACCCATACCCTGATTCCATGTCAGTGAGGTTTCAAAACACAAGCTCAGCTATGGTGAGAGAAATCAGAAGAGCATTACCCACGGAGCTCGGGGCGTTCCGGGGCCTGGAAATGACGTATATGTGTCTCAATGTGGGTGTTGGCCACAGGGAGTGTATATGGATGTGAAAGTCCCCTGAGCTGTCCGGTTGAGATTTATACTCTTTAGGGTCTATGATTCATCGTTCAATTCAAATTAAGAAAGAGAAAGCAACATGAGGAGTTAATGGGGGAAATGAGCCCTTGTGTTCACTTCTGGCGGGAGTGTAACCAGAGAGTGCTAATTTGGAGAACAGTCGGGCAGTATTTAGTAAGAGTGAGAATGTATATTCTCCACATCTGGGGAGAAGTCTGAGAAGTTCCCCTTCTCCACGGCCATCCCAGAGAAATGCTGTCCACTGAGTCACCTAAGCCTCTCATCGACCCCACGAGGCAGATGCTGTTAGCATCTCCAGGTTACAAGGGAGGGAAACTGAGGCACGATTCAGAGGACTCACCCTCGGCCCCACCTCACAGCTATAAGGTGTCAGAATAAGGATTTGAACCCAGCACTCAGACATCCCCTGCCTGGTGTTCACAACCACCACCTTAGAAAGTAGTGATGCCTGTTTCCCCAGGCATAGTAGAAGCAAGTGGTGTGTCCAGTGACTGGGGACTCAGAAAGATGTGGTACAGCCGCACTTAGTGAGACCATCACGGGCATTCACATTTACTCGTCTGCAGCTCAGAGTTCCCCCTGGAAGTCTGGATGCCACGGTACCTTCCACGGTACCTTCTCTGAGCCTCAGTATTCTCACCTATGAAATGGGCACATTCTAATCCCCCCCCCCGGGAGGGCTACTTTAAAACACAGATCAGATGAACCCCAAGATATATTTGGTGTGGGGACCAGTACCTAACAAAACTCAAAAAATTGGAGATGGTGGGACAAGGGTGGGAGACCCAAGAGGCAAGGGAAGATGGGCGTAATGCCTTCTCCCCCCCGGCTGCAGAGGCCCCAAAGGTAGGGACCACTTCTTTCTTCCTCCCCAATAGATCCCCAAGCCTAGACGTGCCTGGCACACAGTAGTTGCTCAATAAAATTTCTCTCCCACCAGAGACACACGCTAAGTAAGGCCCACTAAGTGGGGAGGAATTAGCGTTCATTTAACGTCCATTTGATCCGCCTCTCATGACTCTTGATGCAAACTTCAGCCTGGGGTCCGTGGACCTCGTGGGAACCTGATGATGGAATTCATGAAGCATTGGGGGGAAAAAAACCACCACGTTTTTATTTTCACTGACTGAGAATTGCCATTTCCTCAATTATGAATGAAGGCACCAGCAGGACTTGTGACTTTGTCCCCAATAGAAACTCACAGGTATTTTCATATCCGATTGCTTTGGTGCAAACAATCTGAAATACGGCAGACACCTGTGGTTATTAGATCTTGTCAGTCAACATGCTGGTAAAAATAAAGGCATAGCTCGAAGACTTGTTTGTTTTAGGGTATTTAGTATTTAGTATTCAGTGTATTTAGTCTGTTTCAAAAGGACTTTAAAGTGATTATCTTACAAGTATCAGACACAACTTTTTAAATTGTGGTAAATATACTTAACATGAAATTTACCACTTTGGGGCGCCTGAGTGGCTCAGTGGGTTAAGGCCTCTGCTTTCAGCTCAGGTCATGATCTCAGGGTCCTGGGATCGAGCCCTGCATGGGGCTCTCTGCTCAGTGGGGAGCCTGCTTCCGTCTCTCTCTCTCTCTGCCTACCTGTGACCTCTCTCTCTGTCAAATAAATAAAATATATATTTTAAAAATATATATTTTTAAAAATATATATTTTAAATAAAATATATATTTTTTAAAAAAACAAAAACAAAAACAAGAAATTTACCACTTTAACGATCTCTAAGGGCACAGCACCCCGGCATCGAGCACATTCTCACTGTCCTGCAACCATTCTCACGCTCCGTTTCCAGAACTTTCCATCTCCTCAGACTGAACCTCTGTCCTCATGAAGCACAGACTCCCCTCCCTTTCCCCTGGCTCCCACCATCTACTTCCTGTTTCTATAAATTTGACTCTTTTAGGGACTTCCTATGAGTGGCCTCAGGATTTGTCCTTTCGTGTCTGCCTTATTTCGTTGAGTATAATGTCCTCAGGGTCCATCCACATTGTGGCAGATATCCGATTTCCTTCTTTTTGAAGGCTGAATTATATTCCCAAGTATGGATGGACTACATTGTGTTTACCCATTTAGTGATAATGGATCACTAAGTCGTTTAAAAAAATATTTCAATAGATGTATTTCAACATAATGGACTTCCTTGAAACTTCTCGTATTTTGTTTTATGCATGTGCAAATGGTATTTTGAGAAGATGCTCTTAGCTTCTCCAAGCTGATAAAGAAACCCTGTCAAAGGCATTATGACTTTCCGAGGTCCTTGTCCGTGAAAAATAAATAAACAAATAAAAATTACATTTACAACCGTGTTAGTATGAAGGCAAATATAATCCAGGATGAACCATATTCATTGTTTGTTTTGTTTTCTGATTTGAAAAGAAATGAAAACATTTTCGTGGGTCCCTAAAAGTGTGATGGTCTCACATCTTAACTATGCCCCATGGACATGTGGGCTCTGGGTCCGGGACCCCCAAAAGGTTAGGACCCCTTATGAATTTTTAAATGTTGTGTTTGCAGTTTCAAGATATGCCATCTCGGTTGCCCCTCTTCCAGCCACCTGGGGAACCCCAAACCCCTCCAAGGTGACTGACTTCGGGTAGCCCCCCCAATATTACCCTATCCCCCTGTTCTGTTCCGTGGAAAGCATTATCACTAGCTGGGATGATCTAATTTTTAAATTGCAGTTACTCTCTCCCTAGACTATGGGCGCCCCGAGGGCAGGGCTCTGTCCCTCTCGTGGTCCCCAGAGCCCGCGCGGGAGGGGCCCAAAGTCCCAGAAGATGGCAGCCCGCGGGAGGCGCAGGGTGTTGCTGCGGGCAGCCTTGGGGACTTTCCCCCGTCCTCGGGGAAAGTGTGATCTCACCTTCCTGCCTAGATCCCGCAGACGCGGAAGGGGCGGGCGGAGGCCGGGGGTGGAGCCGCCCGCGCGCCCTCCGCTCCCCACCACCCTCGGGCACCATCGTCAGGCCGCCCGGCCGCCAGCCCCTGTGCCCCTGTGCCGAAGATTGATGGAGCGGGACCCCGGGTAGGTGGCGCGGGGACAAGCGCCGGCTGAGTTGGGCTGGGGAGGCTGCGGCCCCTTCCTAGGGTTCTCGTCCCCCTGCACCCCCTCCGCGGCTCCTGGAGCCCCTTGTTCAGTGCCCCCCTCAGCGCTCAGCTCCCCTCCCGGGTGGCCCTGGTCCTTCCTCCGGGACCCCGATTCTTCTCACCCTCCTCGCCGTATTGCTCCCCAGCACCCCAGCTCTCTCCCCAACACCCCGAATTCCTTTCTGACACCTCGAAGGCCACCCCACCCTCCTGGGTCCCTCCCCCAACGCCCCAATTCTTTCCCAAGGCCACCGATTTTTCTCCAACTCCCCAGATTCCTCCTCCCACCCAGAATTCCTCCCCGACATCTCGGATTTCTCCCTAACATCCGGTACCTTGCCCCAACACCCCGGATTCCTCTCCAGTACCCCTCCCCCCACCCCGGACCTCCCCACCCGCCACACACGCACACGCACACGCACACGCACACGCGTTTCTGCTTTCTTCCCAGAGCTTGGAGACTTCTGCCCCAGCCCCCCACCTTCTTCCCGCCCCGCCCCTCCCCCAGCCCCTTTCGGCCCTGAATCCACTTTCCCCTGGGGCTTCTGGGACCCCCCTCCACCCGAGGCAGGAGCGTGCTTTCCTCGGCTCCAGGCCCCATTAGGGGGAGATCTGAGATTCTCCAGGCCCCACGCCTCCACCCGTTCCGGCGGGGTTTGGGGTAGGTTGCTCCCCGCCTAGGAGCCGCTGCCGGTTGGCCCAGCGCTGGCTGCCCGTCACCACTCAGACCCAGGTGGCCCCAGGAGATCCTCACGCCCCGCCCCGCCCCCCGCCCCCCCCCCCCATTTCTTCCCTTTCCCTGTGGCTGAAGTAGGAGGCTGGGGAGAGGGTGCGGTTGTGACTCCCAGGCGAGCTGGAGGTCCGGGGTGTGGATTCCAGCCTGTGGGCTTGGGTGGGTGGGTGCAGGGGGCTCCCGCCTGGGCCTCCGTTTCCTCCTCGGAATAGGGGGCATGCATTCATCCTTCAGCAAACGTTTATGAAGAAGGGTCAAGGTGATGTGTGCCCGAAGCAGAGAGTGGATAGCCTGCAGCTTCTCCATTGGCCTGGCTTGAGGATTCCTCAGATCCAAGCTCGGGGAAGGGGCCCCGCAGAGTCGGTACTCACTGAATGAGGGCCAGGTCCCTGGATCGAGGCTGCTTAGTTTAAATCTCTGCCCCTTTACTTTCCACCTGTGTGACCCAGGGCAAGTGTCTCTACCTCTCTGTGCCTCCCTTTCTGATGTGCACATGGGCAGTCCAAACAGCCCTAACTTCTAATGTTGCCATGTGCTTCATCGGTTCCCACTGCCTAGTAAGTGCTCAGGAAACACGTAGTGAGCAAATGCCCCTTTGGTTTCCTGCATAGTTTTCAGGGAGAGTCTGGCTACATTTTGCTTCCGTGTCTTGCTGTAACATTTCTTAATAAGCCAGAAGGAGTCAATGGTGCCTCGACTCTGTGCCAGTCCTGGTGGGAGCACTCACTGGGTGCCAGGGGCTCTTCTGTCGGTTCATTGATTGATCCTGTTGGTCAGCATTTATTAAGCGCCTCCTGTGTGCCTGTTGTTAGATGCAGCTCTGAACGTGACAAACGAACACCCCTGTTTTAGTGGTCTGACTCAGCATTCTCCATGCAGTAAGTCAGTAAATCTATAGTGTCAGGGAAGGAGGAATTGGAAGGAGAAAAAAGCAGGGAGTGTAGGGGAGTGGGCTTTAGTTTTAGGCAGGGTGGCCAAGGTTGACCTTGATGAGGAAGTGACCTTTCAGCCGAGACCCAAAGGAGGCAAAGGAGCCAGCCACGTGGCTATTTGGGGAAGGGTGTCCTAGGCTGCAGGAACAGCAGATGCGAAGCCCCTGAGCCAGGATCAAGTGTGATGTATTTAAGGAGCAGTGTGGTTGGATGGGAGGGAGTGAGGGGGAGTGGGAGGAGGAGGTGAGGTCAGGGAGGGGACAGGGGCCCACAGGGACGACCCATCAAACGAGTCATGCCTTGGACACCTCCGATTTCTCCCTCCTTATCACAAACCAGCTCTTCCACATTTTCTGCCTCAAGTATTTGGGACCAAACCCCAGGTGCCCTCCTTGCTTCCTCCTGTTCCTCTCCCTTTCTCCAAATTACCCACAAATCCAACCCTTCCCCACCTTCCTTGAGACCCCCCACCCGGTACAGTCCCCACCTCTGCTTGCCCCAGCGGGTGATCACCATCCAGATCCCAGGCTCCTACCCCTGCCTGCTCGCATTGCCGTCCTCCCTGAAGCAGCCACCAGAGGGCGTCGCTGAGCCACTGAGTCAGGCGCCGCCTTCCTCTGCCCACAGCCCTCCACAGGGCTCCCACCTCTTCCCTGCCCCCTGAGGCCCCCACACGACCTGCCGCCCTGTCCCTCTCTCTGTTTCACTCACCCCGCTGCAGCCACAGGGGCCTCCTCATTGTTCCTTCCACATGCCAGCCTCTGTCCTACCCCAGGACCTTTGCACGTGCTATTCCTTCTGCCTGAAACTCTTCCGCCAGATCTTCACGTGCATCGCTCTCATCCCTCATTCAGGGCTCAGCTCCCATTCACATCCTCCCAGAGGCCTCCCTCGCTCCTCAGTAGCTTTTCCCCTGTTCCTCACTACCACACGCTGTTTCATTTTCTTTATGAACTTCTCATTCTCTGCAGTGGATGCATCTCCCCTCTATTATCAGTCTCTTCCAACTGGACTCTGAACTTTGCGAGGGCAGGGGTCCCATGCATCGTGGGCTGCAGCACCTACAACCGGTCTTTGCACCTAGAAGGTGCTCAGTGAATATCTGCCCAGTGCACGGGAGACATCGGAGACTGTGGGAGAGGAGGAGAGGAGGGAATGTGCATGAGCCTGATATGGTCACAAATGTTTTAAAAAGAGGAAGAGGAAAAATAAGTTCTACCAAGTCTTATTTATTTATTCTTAGGCCTTATTGTGTTGTTATTCGGGGCCTCTGCTCCCGGGGAGGGCAGCCTTCGGGTTCTGAGGAAACTGACATAAGTGGGCTCCCCGAGCAGGCAGGGGGCGGAGCGAGGCCCCCACCCTGTGGGTGCCTTTGTCCCACCAGGCGCCCAAGCTGCAGGGCGCACAGTGGACTCTGCCCTGGAGGCCATGGAGGGTGGGGCAGAATGAGAGCCGGGTTTGTGGCAAGTAGGGGTGGGAGCTGGGCGGGGCGGGGCAGGTGGATGGGAGCCACCTTGGGGGTGGGTCCTGGGAGGCGGGCCAAGCTGGGGCAGCCACAGAGTCAGGGCTCAGGCCGGTGGGTGGGGAGGTGGAGAACGGTTGGGTGGCTTCCGATATTTTCCAGGAACGCACGTTGGGGGCGGTCCTGTCTCTGCTTCTGAATCCGGCTCACAGCCTGAGCCTTCCCTGGGGGGGGGCGGGGGGCGCTCCAAGTCTGAAGGCTACTGGAAAGGGACAGCAGGCATGCATGCTAACGCCCATGGAGCACCCACGGAGTGCCCCGCACCCCTCCAACGGTGGTACATGTGTGAGCCCCTGTAATCCGTGATGACTCTAGATCGGGCTTCTCATTGCACCCATTTCAGAGATGAGAACACTGAGGCACCCATGTGCACATTGGCCTGCCCAAGAGCGTAGCTTGGGAGTGGTGGAGCTGGGACTGTAACCCCCAGGGCATTTTTGCCTCTGCTCTCTCTTGCCCTGGAGGTGACTCATTGTAGGTGGGCGTCACATGGATGAGACAGACGTTGGGCCTCAGACAAGGACAGCCACCGCTCCGTCCTCCCCGACTACATTGTTGCCAGTGGTGTATCCGCTGTGCCTTTTATCTGTTAGAAATTGGAGGGCACATGGGGCGCCTGGGTGGCTCAGTTGGCAGAACGGCTGCCTTCAGCTGGGGTCCTGATCCCAGGGTCCTGGGATCGAGCCCCGCATCGGGCTCTCTGCTCCGCAGGGAGCCTGCTTCTCCCTCTCCTGCCTGCTGCTCCCCCTGCTTGTGCTCTCTCGTGCGTGCGTGCAGAGAGCCCAATGTGGGGCTTGATTCCAGAACCCTGAGATCACGACCTGAGCAGAGGCTTTAACCCACTGAGCCACCCAGGCGCCCCAGGAGTCTTGAATGTCATTTTTATCACGTTCCGCAGAGCTGTGGGGGAGTTCCCCTCACTTCCAGGAGGAGCTATACGTCTCTGTGTCTTACTGCGAACTTGCACCAGCAACCCTCTACCCACGAAGCCTGCGTCCCAGTCCCCAGGTAGCAGTGCAGCTTAGGAGCTGTATGACCCTAGGCTACTTACTCGGACCTCCATTTTCTGCGTCAGAAATGCGATGATCCCAACTTTACGGGGGGGTCGGGGTACCAATGTCTAAACCCTTCGATGTCCGACGGAAACATAACGTGGGGTGCCTACGCCATTTTACGCTCCCCAGCAGCTGTATTAACAAAAGGAAAAGTAAAATAGGTCAGATGGATTCTCTCGATACATTTTATGTGTCATAATAGAACCAACGTGTAACCGATACAAAAGATTGCTAATGAGGCATCTTACCTATCTTGTGCGTGTGAGCACGCGTGCTAATTCTTCAAAATCTGGTGTGTGTTTTACCAGATCTGGCTTCCCATGCTGTATTTCCAAAAGTTTCAAAGTGGAATCTGGTCCTTCCCAAACAAGACTGTGTTTAACGGGGAGAGAATATTTGATGTTGCCTCGGCTTATCATTTTCAATTTGGATTAATTATAATTGAACCTGGTTTCAAATTGGGTTTCTCCCTAGCAGGCATAGCTACATTTTTAATGCTCAGTAACCACACATCGCTGCCTTAAAATACAGACGGAGGGTTGCCGGGGGCGGGGGTGGGGAGGAAGCTTACACAACAGAAATGTATCTTCTCAGGGCTCAGGTGGCTGGCAGTCTGAGATCAAGCTGTGAACAGGTTTGGTTCCTTCCGCGGTGTCTCTCCTGGCCGGGCGGACGCCGCGTCCTCACCGGTCATGACTCTGAGCGCGTCTGTGTCCTCCCCTCCTCTTCTTGCAAGGAGACCAGTCACGCTGGATTCGGATCCACGCTGATGATGTCATTTTAACTGCAGCACCGCAGTCAAGACTCTAGTCCCAAATGCACGTCACATTCTGGGCTCCCGGGGGGTTAGGGCTCCAACCTGGGAATTCTTCAGGGGGGACACAGTTCAGCCGAAAGAGCCCGTTATGCTTTGCAATAATTACATGGGCTAGCGAGAGAGGCATTGGGTTGAGTGGTCACACGTACTTGTGTGTGTGCCAACAGCTGTCACTCCGTGTCAGCCTTCTTAATCAAGCTTGCCCCTCAGAGTGTGGGGAAAAAAATCACATGCTGTTCCTCGTAAAGGGCCAGAGACTGAGTATTTTCAGCACTGCAGATGACACGGTCACTGCTGTGACCCCTCAGTAGGCGGATGGTGGCCACGCACTGTCGTGTGCCAAAAACCACGAAAACAGCCAGTGACCTCTGTCCAAGGCAGCGGTGCCCAGTGTCCTGAGTGCCCCTGGTTTCTTTTCTAGGCCATTATGTGCAGTTGTGTGTGTGTGTGTGTGTGTGTGTTTAAAACTAATCTCTACACCCAACAGGGGGCTTGAACTCACGACCCTAAGATCAAGAGTCGCACGCTCTATCGACTGAGCTGGCTGGGTGCCCTACAATCAAGCTAATCTTGATTTTTTAAATCTGCAAAAAAAAAAAAAAAAATTAAAACGAAAAAAAATCTGCAGGAGGACAGGGAGTGAGCGATGGGGGGGGGGGGGGTACCTGCCAAAAGCGTTGCAGGCAGAGGGAACAGCCGGTATAAAGGTCCTAAGGCAGGACCGTGCCTGATGAGTTTGAAGAACAGCAGGAAGACCGTTGGCCTCAAGTAGGTCCTTCATTAAGGGGATCCACTTGCTTATATATTATATATGCATACCCACTTTATTACCCTATTATGTATATATTATATATACATATATTATGTGTGTGTATATATATTATATATATACATTATATATAAATATTATGCCCACCGGACTGTCAGCTCCAAGAGGAAACGGTCTTTCTGTTTTCTTCTCTCTGTCCTGGTAGGTTCAGCAAGTCTGATACTTGGCAGATGCTAGAAAATTCCTCCTTGAATATTTTCCTTGCCCCTTCTTACATACTTCGTTATTTCTCATGCAACAAATACGTTTGGGATTTTTACTCCACGTTGCATGTTGGCCCACTTTTTTTCTTTTTAAGCTCACAAGGTCTCTTAAAAATATTTGAGGGGTGCCTGGGTGGCGGAGTCGATTGAGCATCTGACTCTTGGTTTTTTTGTTTTTTTTTTTTTGACTCTTGGTTTTGGCTCAGGTCGTGATCTCAGGGTCGTGAGATCGAGCCCCCTGTGGGGCTCTGCGCTCAGCACGAAGTCTGCTTGAGATCCTCTCTCTTCCTCTCTCTCTGCCCCTCCCCCTGCTCAAGCGCTCTTTCTCCCAAGTAAATCAATGAATCTTAAATATACATATGTATATTTGAATTGATTGCCAACTTGGCAAAACTTAGCAGTTTGCCGAAACTCTGCATTTCTGGGTTCTCTTGAAGTATTCGCCGATGTGGCCCCGTGGAGTTGTTTTTCCTTGTGGCACACACATAGGCCACAGCCACCACGTTGAGACAGGTCTAAGGTGGTTCAAAATTTTCAGGTCCTCCCTCCCTCTGTGTGAAAGCCCAAGCCCTCCCCCAATGGCCCACATAGCCCTGCAAGACCCTCCAGGTCCCCTCCCTGCCCTCCCCTCTTCCCTCTCTCCCCCTCACTCACTCAGCCAAGTAGGCATCCTCGCTGCTCCTCCATCACTCCTGGCTGGTCCTGCCCCAGGGCCTTTGCACATGCTGTTCCCTCCCCTGCCTGGAACTCTCTTCCCTCAGATGTCCCTCTGGGTCCCATTTGTATGTCCTGTTGAAATTTCTCTTGTCATCGAGGCCTTTTTTTTTTTTTTTAAAGATTTTATTTATTTATTTGACAGAGAGAGATCACAAGTAGGCAGAGAGGCAGGCAGAGAGAGAGGGAGAACCAGGCCCCGAGCTGAGCAGAGTGCCCAATGTGGGGCTCGATCCCAGAACCCTGAGATCATGACCTGAGCCGAAGGCAGAGGCTTTAACCCACGGAGCCACCCAGGCGCCCCTCATCGAGGCTTTCTTGAACCACATTGTTTAAAACTGTGAACACCCTGCCCCTGAATCTGAAGGAGGGTTCGTGACCCTCCTTCCGGCCTCCTGTTTCTCCCTGGCATTTATTCCCAGCTGATGTGCTGTGAACGTCCCTCATCTGTTGGTTGTCCTGCACATGAGGAAGTCTGCTGCATCTGGGCACGTCTGTGCTGTTTCACCCCCACCCGCCGCTTCTATTTCTAAAACAGCCACACAGCAACTTGCCTGTCTACATCCTTCCCCCCAGCGCCGCTCCCTCTGCCCCTCGGCCACTTCTCTTCCGCCCCGCTCCTGGGGACAGCTCAGTCTTGTCCCCCTTGCGCTTCTGCCTCTCAGTGCTGGCTCTCCCCATGCTCTCTCTGGCCTGCGTCTGACCTTCTTGGAATCTTGGACCTTGGCCCTGGGCCCCCAGTGGTCCGTGTCTACTCAAAATAAATTAACACACAAACAAACCCTGAATCATTTTTGCACTGAGGTCTGTGATTCATGGTCTGTGACCTATGAGTCAGCTTTGGCTCTCAACCAGGGTCCTCAATGTCAAGATCATTCTCTCTAGGGGTGCCGTCCTGGGCACTGCTCGGGGGAGGGGGAGTGAGCAGGATCCCTGGCCCCATCTACGCGATGCGATGCCGGGTGCCCCTTTCCCTGCGGTCGTGACAACCATCGGCGTCCCCACACGTGGCCAAAGGTTAGGGGTTGTTGGTGAGAGGTGTTCTTGGTTCACAAGCACTGCCCTGAGCCCTGGGGGCTAGGGTGGGCACTAGGGTGAACCAGATAGACGTCCCAGCCCGGCCGAAGGGCACAAAAAGGCTTCTCTGTCTCCTGGAATGGATCTGAAATTGTGTGTTTTCGTTTTTTTTTTCTCCCCAAATCTGATTATGATGTGCTTGGAGCACCTCAGTGACCTCAGTTATGGAATTTGGAATATTCTCCGTAGCCACCTGTCGCATACCCTTGGGAAAGGCCTTTTTTTCTTTTTCTTTCTTTCTTTTTTTTTTTTTTAAGATTTTATTTATTTATTTGAGAGGCAGAGTGAGCAAGCGAGGAAGAGAGCACAGGAGTAGCAGCGGGAGAGGGAGAAGCAGGCTCCCCGCTGAGCAGGGAGCCCGATGCGGGACTCGATCCCAGGACCCCGGGATCACAACCTGAGCCCACGGCAGATGCTTCACCGGCGGGGCCACCTAGGCGCCCCAAAAGGCCTTTTTCTGTGCCTGCTTTTTCATCCACAACATTGTCAGGATATCAGTTCTGGCCTGATTCATTCATTCCACGAGGTTAGGTCCCCGCTCTGCGGTTCAGCAACCCGGCAGTGGTAGGCGAAGCTCGGCCCCGTCCTCGGGTTCCCGTTGGGCAGGAGGCAGATGGCAAATGTGAAGGGTCTAACACACAGGACAAGTTCACCCAGGGACCCGCTGGGGGAGGGGGGACGAGGTGATGTGGGAGAGATAGACTGGGAAGGACAGCGGGGACAGGCCTGAGAGCCGGATGATGAGACTACCGTCCCTCAGGCAAAGGTCTAGGAAGGAACCCTCCAAGCAGAGGGAACCGAGAAGAAAGCCAGTGTCTTATAACCTGATGTCACTAGTGACAGCCCATCACCTCCGCCAGAGTCCATCAGTCACGGAGGTTGGCTCAGCTCTCCACTGGAGGGTCCGCCCTGGGCTGTGAATACCAGGATGGAGGTCCCTGGGGGCCGTCTGGGAGCCTGGTCACCTCCCTGGCGAACGCGCACTGAGTGCCTACTGACTTCGGGCATCAGGCTCAGAACTTTCCATACGCGAAGGCAGCACGATTCCCTGAAACGATCCCACAAGTAAGCTTATTATTATTCCCAACAGGCAGTATACGTTTGTGGTTGGGCCCTCAGCCTCTGCAGCCAGAGTTCATGGGTTCGAATCCCAGCCCTGTCCCCCACAGGCTGTGTGACTTGGGGGCGGGGAAGAGAGTAGTGTCCACGTCTTGGGTGACACCAGGCAAGTGTCGGCCGCTCTGCTCTTGCAGGGGAGGGAATGGAGGTGTGGGGGGAGATGGCGGGGAGAGGGGACCCATCTTTCCCAAGGTCACCCTGATGGGTGGTGGTGGCACTGGAGGGCAGCCGGGCGGCGGTGTCTCGGCCACCTCCTGGAGCTGCCCCCTTTCTGGAGGTGACGGTGTCATTCTTGCTTCCCAGGTCTACGGCCGTGTCCCCCATGAGACTCGGGATGGTGGGCACGTAGGGGACTCCGAGCATGCGGGAAGGCCGGCTGTGTGAAACATGCCTCCACCCCTCCGCGCTTCTGCTTCCCAGGGCCGCACGCACCCACGCCCATGGCCTGCGCGGGCCTGTCGCTCTCCAGCGCCTTTGACATCCTAGGTGCCGCGGGCCACAGCAAGCTTCTGCATCTCAAGCACAAGCTGAAGACCCTGCGGCCGGGCTGCCGGGGCGCCGAGCTCCTGCTCGCCATGGTGCTCCTGAAGCTGGGCCAGGAGACCGAGGCCAGGATCTCCCTGGAGGCGCTGAAGGCAGACGCGGTGGCGCAGCTCGTGGCCCGCCAGTGGGCCGGCATGGACAGCGCCGAGGCCCCAGAGGAGCCCCCAGACTTGTCCTGGGCAGTTGCCCGGGTGTACCACCTGCTCGCGGAGGAGAAGCTGTGCCCGGCCGCTACACGGGACATGGCCTACCGGGCCGCCCTCCATACTTTCCGCTCCAGGGATGACCACCGGCTCCCCGAGCTCCAGGGAGAGGCCCAGGACCGGTGTGGCTGGGGCATCATCGGCGACCCGGGGAGCTTCCGGCCCCTTCACTCAGACCTGGGCTGCCAGCCAGGTTCCTCAGTGTCGCCGTCTGGCACCCGGAGCCTCCCGCAGCCCATAGAGCACCTCTCAGGCTGGAGCAGGGGGCACTCCCTGAGATCCACTGGCAGCCCCGCCTCCTTGGCCAGCAACCTGGAAATCAGCCAGTCGCCCACCCTGCCCTTTCTCAGCCATGCCCCCACCCGCCACGGGCCCAGCAAGCTGTGTGAGGAGCCCCAGGCCAGCGCCGGGCCCGAGCCTGCCCCCACCGGATGCCAGGAGCCTGAGGAGGTGAGCTGGCCACCGTCGGAAGAGACTGCCAGCCCCCCATCGCCTGTCAGCCCCCCATCTCCGGAGCCGGCCAGCCACCAGCTGGGGGAGACTGTCAGCCCCTCATCCCGGGGAAGTGCAAGTCGGTCATCAGGGGAGACTGACCGCACCCCATCCAGGGAGAGTGACAGCCCCCCGGCAGAGGAGAGTGACAGTCCCCCAGCGGAGGAGACTGCCACCTCGTGGAGGCTGCTGAACAGCTCCGTCCCCAGCCTTACTGAGCTGGTCCCGGATGCAAGCCGCGCTAGCCAGCCCGACCCCCCCGGAGCTCTGGAAACCAGCACCCCCTTCCCTGTGGAGTGCACCGAAGCGCTGGCAGCCCCCAAATCTCTCTCCTTGCCCCCCAGAAACCCTTCCCCTGACAAGGACCAGCCCCCGCTCCCACTTCCTGTGGAAGACACGGCTTCCCAGGTGGCCAGCCCCCGCCCACCCACGCCCTCAGCCCCGCGGACGGCCCCTCCCTGCCCTCCTCCATCCACCCTTCCTTCCACAGGCCCGGCGTCCTCCAGCCCGTGCCCCGCTTCTCCAGAGCTGGAGTCAGAGCAGAAATTCTATAACTTCGTGGTCCTGCACGTCGCGGCGGATGAACACATAGCCCTGCGGGTCCGGGAGCGGCTGGAGGCCCTGGGGGTCCCCGATGGGGCCACCTTCTGCGAGGATTTCCAGGTGCCCGGGCGGGGCGAGCTGCGCTGCCTGCAAGACGCCATCGACCACTCGGCCTTCACCATCCTGCTGCTCACCCCGAACTTCGACTGCCACCTGGGCCGACACCAGGCCAGCCAGTCGCTGATGAGCAGCCTCACGCGGCGCGGGTGGCAAGACTGCGTGATCCCCTTCCTGCCGCGGGAGAGCTCGCAGGCCCAGCTGAGCCCGCACACGTCCAGCCTGCTCAGCGGCCTGGTGTGGCTGGACGAGCACTCCCAGATCTTCGCCAGGAGGGTGGCCAACACCTTCAAGCCGCAGAGGCTACGAGCCCGCAAGGCCCACTGGAAGAAGGAGCAGGACGTCCGGGCCCTGCAGGAGCAGCGACGGCACCTGGAGGGCGAGCGGCAGCAGGTGGCCGCGCTGAACGCCGCCTACTCTGCCTACGTCCAGAGCTGCCTGAGCTGGCAGGCGCAGATGGAGGCCCTGCGGGCGGCCTTCGGGAGCCACATGCCTTTTGGGACTCAGATGCCCCCCGGGGGGCCGGGGCCTCTGGGCGCCCCCCCGCCCTTTCCCTCCTGGCCGGGCCACCAGCCGCCCCCGGAGCCGGCGTGGGTGGCCGGCGCGCCTGCGCCCGCCTTCCCGCCGCCGCCCGCCTTCCCGCCGCCGCCCGGCCCGGCTCCCCCCCAGAGCCCCGGGCTGCAGCCCCTCATCATCCACCACGCGCAGATGGTGCAGCTGGGCCTCAACAACCACATGTGGAACCAGAGAGGGGCCCCGGCGCCTGAGGACAAGACGCAAGGGGCAGAGTGACCGGGGAGCGGGGCGGAGGACCCGGACCTTGGGGACGCCCCCCACCGTTTCCAGGGGGAGCAGAGGAGCGTGACGTCGGCCGCCGCTCCCCGGAAACAGTGCAAAGGGGGCCCCCGATGACCTTCTGGCGCGCGGCGGGGCCAGAATTGAGGTGGCATTTTCGAATTCTCACCTGGGGGGAGTGGGCTGGGGGATGTGGGTGCCGTGTCTTAACTATAATAAATATTTATTGAATGTTTCTGCGGTGCCGTTCTCCTCTGGGAGACGACTTCAGCTCCCAAAATAGGGAACCCGAAGAGAGGAGGGGGCTTCTCCCGGTGTAAGGCCTGGACCAGTCGTAGTGCGCAGTTTCTCTCATATCATTGGCCGGAGCGTAGTCACGTGGACCCTCGGCTGCAAGGGACATTGGGAAATGTAGTCTTCTGCTGGGCCAGGTGCTTTGCTTAAAGTTTTGGTTCTAACGCAAGAGAACAGGCAGAGAAAAGACACGTGGGACCTTTAGCACTCATTGCTGTAGCCCCTCTTTTGGGGGGCTTTTTTTGGCTGCGGGGTTCTGCTTTGACAGGTCGTGTCCCCCGCTCCCCACCTCGCTGGGCTCAGATCCGACCACGTGATCTTGGGCAAGGGCCTTCGGCTCTCCAAGCCTCGAGGTCTCATCTGAGAAGTGGGTTTGGTGTTTCAAGGTTGCCAGCAGATCCTGTGCGCGACACAGAAGCTCGCAGCGCAAGTGCTCCTTAACCGCAGGCCCGGAGAGGAGGGGGTTAATCTTTCCTCAAGGTCACAGACCTTTGAGAAAGAATAGAATTAACACTTGTTAGGCACCCACATTGACGGATTCCCGCAGGCTTTAAAGATCTAAACGTATTTCATTTTGTTTTTATTTTTTTAAGTAACCTCCGCTTCCAAGGGGGGCTCGAACTCAGGACCCTGAGATCAAGAGTCACGTGCTCCCCCCACTGAGCCGGCCTCCACTTCTGAACCTATTTTAATCCCCCAAATTGACCTCCCCCCCTCCAGGGTAGAAGCTTATATTGTTGGGCTCAAAGGGGTGAATGCGGGTCCCCACGGTCACACGGGTCAGAAGTGGAGGAATTACAATTTCCAAGGGAAAGAGGGCAGAAAGTGTGTACTTCAGCCGGCAGAGCCAGGAAGCGGCCGGCCCCTGCCACGCAACAGCCTTGCTCAAACATTAACCTTGTAAGCCCTTCCTTCTGTTTCCTGAGGCCCCCGGAGGGCGGGCCTGGCTGAGTCACCCACAAGGTCAGATACCACTGGTTATTTTAGCCGCTGACTCAGATTTTGTTGGGCCTCAGCTTCCTGGAGCCTCCGTGGCAGTGAAGTGAAACCAGGGAAGGAGCCCAGGAGACCGGCTTCCAGGGTGGGCCGAGGGGGGTTGGGTTCGTGGACAGACGGTTGTCTGATCATGGAGGCGAGAGCTAGCTGCAAATAACTGGATGATGGCTGTGAACAGGCCATTTGTTCGTGTGAACATTTATTGAGCGCCTACTGTGTACCCATATTGTCCCAGGCACTGGAGTGCAGTAGAGGCCAAGGCAGCCGCAATCTATCCCTTGCTCTCCTTTTATTGGAGGTGGAGGGGAGGGGACAGCCGATGAGTCATCACATGAAGTGAGGTAATTTCAGAAAGTGAAGGAACATCAGAAGAAATGAACGGTGAGATGGGAGTGTCCTAGGTGGGAAAACTTTGGCCCGAGTGGCCAGTGAGGGTCTCTCTGAGGAGGTGGTGTTAGAGCCAAGACCCATAGGCAGAGGAGCCGGCCATGATGAGAAGATCTTGAGGACAGGCAGGGGCAACAGCTGGTGCAAAGGTCCCAGGGCAGGGCCCTGCCTGGCATGTTAGAGGAACAGCGAGGACGCCTGTGTGGCTGGAGCAGAATGAGTGAAGGGGAGAGAGGGAGGACGGGAGGGTAGGGAGGGGATGGGAGCAAGTTCCTGCTGGGCCTTGCAGGCCTGGGGGAGGACTTGGGCTTTTCACTCAGGGAGGCAGGAGCCCTGGAAGGCTGTGGGCAGAGGAGGGCGGGACCTGACTCAAGTGCTCACGGGCGCCCTCTGGTGGCTGCTTCTCTGGGAATGACAGGCCGGGAGGTGGGGGGCACAGCCCTGAGCAGTGGCAACAGAGCAGGTCCAGGTCCGCGGTGATGGGGCCTGGACCCAGGGGGAGGCAGAGGAGGGACAAATGGGCACATTCAGAGCGTGAGTCTTTATTGCATCCCTGAGACATCGTGAGACTCGGGACAAGTCACAGCCCTTTCCTGGGCCCCCTCTTTCATATCCGCACACGGTCCTAGTGACTTCAGGTCTGGAACTGCAACACTTCGCACGTCCCCGTGTCACTCCAGCATACTTAAAGGACAAGCACTTTGAAAGGCACGGGCTGAGGCTCTTACATCCTGGCTGAGCATATTTCATCCTCCCAAGAGCCTAGGAGCTGGAGACTATCCTTGTCCCCAGATGAGGAAACTAAGGCCCAGAGAGGGGAAGTCACTTATCCAAGGTCACACAGCACACAAGTAGCCTTTGGGGGCAGAAGAAGGAGTCAGGTGTCCCTGCTGGGTTCTAGCCCATATGGAGATCGTGCAGAGGGCTCATTCATTACCTCCATTGTTTTGTTTTTTATTCTGTGAAATAGTCTTGTCCCTTTCCTGGCGCCTGGATCTGTCTGGGTCACTGTAGTGTCTTCGGCGCCCAGCACACTGTAGTTGCTCAGTAAGTGAATCCTTTTGAGGAATAGTATTTGGAACACCTGCCGTGGGCAGGCCTCTGCAGGACACTGTCCCCGCCCCCATGGGGTTCACTGGGCTTCACTGGGTTCAGTGGGTGGAGAGGATGTGGATTCATCCATCTACATATCCAAACCACATTTATTGAGCTCCTACTGGGTGCAGCCCCTGCGGGCACAGCAGCAACTATGTGGTCCCCATTCCCCAAGGTGACCTGAGACAGCTTTGTCCTGTTTTCCCAGGGCTCAAAGTCAGCTGCCAGAGACAGAGACAATGACAGGGGATCAGCCTGTGATGGAGAAGTGTAGGAGGCTGCTGAACCCCACCCAGGACCACTAACCAGCCTGGAGGGATTAAGAGAAGTTTCTGGAAGGAGGAAGTAAGCTGAGGCCTGAGGCATTTGTTGGAATGAGCCATGGGCTGGGAAGAAAGCTCCTGGAGGTGCACACAACACAGGCAAAGGCCCAGAGGCGGGAAGGCGGGCTAGGACAACCCCAGGCACAGTCATGGGTCCCCAGAGCTGGGGCTCAGCCGCAGGTCCTGCTGCCCTGGCACCCCCTGGTGGCTGCCAAAGCTCCAAAGTGGCTACCAGCCCTGGGGTGTTTCCTGGGACACCCCCGTCCCCGCTAGGACAAACAACCTTAAGGAAAAATAGGGGGGAATTTTCTTGAAACTTTCCCCTTCTTTAAAAACTGGGAAACGTGGGCCCCTGGGTGGCGCAGTTGGTTGAGCGACTGCCTTCGGCTCAGGTCATGATCCCAGAGTCCCGGGATCGAGTCCCACATCGGGCTCCCAGCTCCATGGGGAGTCCGCTTCTCACTCTGACCTGCTCTCTCTCACTCTCTCTCTTTCCTAATAAATAAATAAATAAAATCTTTAAAAAAAAAACTGGGAAACGTGAATCAAAAACAGATGATTTGTTTTTGGAGGTTCATAGCTGTGTCGGCTTGGAACGATGTTTTTCTGAGATGATCAGATCTTATACAAATGTCCTCCTGCTCTCTGGGCCCAGAGATGGCAGTGCATGGCCCAGCGTCACCCAGTGTGTGTGTGGCTGCCACCCAGCGCCGGGCAGAACTTTGAGGGACTTTGAGTAGGAATCTTGCAAATCTTCTGCATCTCCGGTGCTATCCAGCTGGCCCGCCAGAGGGAGCCCGTGAGCACTTCCTCTGCCCGCAGTCCTCCAGGGCTCTCACCTCCCTGGAGTATGGCCCCCAAGGCCCGGCTCGACCTGCCCTCCCCTCCACTCTCTCTCCCCCCACCCTCACCTAGTCTGTACGAACCCTATGGGCCTCAACACACTAGATGTGGTGCTGCCCCAGGGCCTTTACATGGGCCGTTCGCTCTGCTTGGAATGCCCTTCCTCCAGAAGCCTACATAGTCCCCTCCTCCTCACCTCCTCCAGATTTTCGTCCAGATGTCATCCTCTTAATGGAGGCTTCTCTGAGCACCCCATTTAAAATCATTTACAACCTTGTCTACCAGATCCTCCCATTCCGCCCTCCCCCCGTCCCGTTCTATTGTTCCCCAAGGCTTAGCACTTTGAAAAAATAGGAAGTCACTTATTCACTGAGCACATTATCATCTGCTTTCCCAAGAGGTTGGGAGTTTTATCTGTTGATTTCACTGCTGGACCCCAGTACCTGGCACACAGCGGGTGCTTAATAAATGAATTTGAATCAATGTGCAAATCTTTTTATCTTTAAAATAGCCTTTGTTCTAGATTTCTCTCCTGCCTGCTAGTGAATATCCTGTTCATCATTTTGTCATCCATTCATTGAACAGTATGTACTGAGCACCTAATGTATGCCAGGGAGGTTTTCAGATTTGCTGGAGAAAGTATTGACTAAAGCAGACTGTTTTTGCCCTCCTGGGGCTCACAGCTCTGTGGGGGACACAGACACAACACTAGGTAGTTGCAGCCAGGGTGGTCCTGGGTGTGATGGGGGATGCAGAAGCCACTGTGGGGGCCCTGGGGCTGGGGGGCAGTCATGGGAGGCTTCCTGGAGGAGGCATTCCAAGAAGGAAAGGCTACTGCAGGCTGAAGGTACAGCCCATACAAAGACCCCATGGTGGGAGGTAGCTTGGCATCCCTGAAGTATGGGGAAAAGCCAGTGTGGCCGGCCCTGAGTACCAGTATCATGTATGTGCTGCTGCCTCCCCCGCTTCCCCCCAGAACAGGATGAGGCGTTTATTCGCAGAGACCCAGAAGGTACTGCAGTGCATATTCTGCGCCACCAGGGGTCGCCAGGGGACAGTGATTCCAGCTTCTCCCCTGCCTGGGGCTGGAGAGAAGGGGGAGGAGCAGAGACCCACCCCACCAACTCCAAGAGAGTGCCAAGTTCCAGGTCATTCCAGAAGCCCCCTTTCCCCGCTTAGAGCCTGCGTAAATAACAGCAGTCTCCCTATAAATTTCCCCATTAACTGGGTCTTTGGAAATTGTCCGGTCTCATGCTGTTGGGGATCACAGCCCAGAGAGGGCAGACACCTGCATTAAGTCACACAGCCAGTCCCATCCAGCCAGGCCTACACTGTGCCCCCTCCCACCCCCGATGCTTCTGGACGGGGGATCTTTATTTTTAGCCTGGCCAGGGGACACGGCCTTTTTATAGCCCTGGGAGGTGCCAGGGTTTCCAATTTCCAAGGGAAATTTAACAACTTATCTTCCCAAGAAAAGGAGCTTTCTGACCTCTCAGAGGCGCCTGGCCCAATCTCCTGTCTTCTCTGCTGCCCCCCTGGAGTCCCTTGGAACCCCCTAGCGGGCCCTGTGCCGCCCCCACTCTGTAAACCCCGTCCCTCTTCTCTGTGGGCACCTGGGCATTGGCGGCGGGCAGGCTGAGTCTCGGAGCCGCGCCGTCGCGAGCTCGGCCACCCTCCCGGCCACCCCCAGACTTGCTCACCAGCCTCCCGCCCTCTTCTTTGCTTCTGTTCTATTTCTCGAGTCATGTGACTGTTTTTCTTTCAACAGGCTTTGACAGTGACCCCCCCGCTTTTTTTTCCTCTTGGAATTAGATCGTGGTGTTGACTACACCACCTTGGGACTATAAAAGCCACGGAACTGCACACTTTAGAATGGTGAATTTTCTCCCAGGAAAAACTTGTAACAAACTCGTCTTTATTTTGGACTGTGGGCCATTTGCAGTATTAACACCTGTCAACTCACATGTTGTCAGGGGGAGGCAGGGAGGCTGGCTAAGCTCAGCTCTCTGACACATTCGAATAAACACACAGATATTGTGTACTTCTAGGCATTACTAGGGGCTCCTTGTGTCAATTTTATTTAACTTTTAAAAGAACCAGCTTTTGGGTTCATTGATTTTTCTCTATCGTTTGTGCATTAAAAAAAAAATTTTTTTTTGAAGCTTTATTTAAGGAATTTCTACACCCAGTGTGGGGCCAAACTCACGACCCAAGATCAAGAGTCGCTCCCTCCTCCGACTGTTTGTGCATTTCTGTTTCCCTGACTTCCAGTTTTTGTTCCCGGCTTCCACGTGCTCTGGGTTTAATTTGCATCTGTACTGCCAGCTTCCTGAGGGGACACTTTAGACCGGGGCTGGCACGCTTCTCTGGGGAAGGACCTTGCAGGCTGGATGACTGTGTGGCCACCGCTCCCCGGGGGACACCCGCAGCCCCCCTCCGTCCTGTTCCTGCAGCCACCGCTGGTGACCTCCAAGCTCCAATCCTGCACATCTCCCCTCGCCCTGGGGGTGAAACGCAGAGCACTTCGGGCCCTGCACCACCCGCCTGTGCTCCGCCGGCCCCCCAGCGCCTTCCACTCTCACACCATCTGGCCACACAGGCCTCCTCGTGAATGCATTCATTCATTCAGCAAACTCCTGTCAGGCACTGGGAAGGGGACATTCTGGGGAAGGGGACACAAGGAACAAATAAGGAAGCAAATGAAGGACCAGGATCATGTCAGGGGTTAAAGTTATACAGGGGGGCTGAGAAGGAAGTAACCAAAGGGGATGTGGATGCTTGAGATGCTTTCGGTGATCTGGGAGGGCTTCGTGGAGGAGGGGACATCGGATCGAAATTATTGCTTGATGAGCTTTTCGTAGAAGACACGAAGGCCTCAGGCAGGGGAGAGGTTGCACCGGTGGGGGGGGGGGGTCTCCAATGTCCCATCCAAGGCAGGTGTGACGTCTCTCCTGCAACCTACGGGAAGCATGGGTGCTGGGGTCCAGGAGGGAACACTGCCTTCCCCTGCAGGTGTGGTGGTGGCAGCGAGGCTGGGCAGTGCCCAACGCCCGTGGTCACCGGCCGGTGGAACAACCTCCTTGTCCAGTCCCTGCCGAGTCTCCCGCAGGAATCCATACCCGCTGGCTCAGGATAACAGCGTCGGCGCCCCGCTGTGCCCTCGCTCCCAGGACTGGTCACCTCCCCTCTCCAGCTTGTGACGCGATTCCGAGCCATGCTATCTTTAACCTGGGGCCGGGATGCTGCACTCAGATGACAGTCCTGGAATCCTGTGGGGGTGGGGGGGCCCAAGCTGGAGGCCCCGGACTCCCCGAGGGGGGCAGACATGCCCCTGTGAATCCACCCACCCACCCGCTCCCTTAGCTTGCGGGCTCCCAGGACCCAGCCGTGACCGACACCGCGCAGGGCTCTGGGATGTCTGCCACAGCGACCCGTTGATGGGGGGGCTACACACGACTCCGACCCCCCCACCCTGGGCTCCCAGCCCGCTCAGCTCCTCGGCTCCCCTGCCACTGACTTGTCACCAGGCCTGCTGTGTGGCCTGGCAGCCGTGGCACCTGTCCCTGCATTTCACACAGCCCGCCTTCACTCAGACCGCAGAGACTGGGGGACACGGGGTGGAGCAGTGCGCACACCGGGCTCCCGGCCCACTGTGACGGGTCGAGGGCAGAGGGGAGCTCTGACCCAGGCGGGCAGACACCTCCCCCCTGAACCCTGAGCCGCCTGGGGTTGAAGTCACAGTTCTCAGGTCTAAGCTTGAAAAAAAAAGTGTGTGGCCTGGTGTGTGTGCGTGTCCTCCGTGTCGAGTCTTGGAACACGCCGTAGCCCGCTTCCCCCACTTGTGAAACAGGGAGAAGAACACCTACTTCCCCAGGCTCCCCTGAGCGGCCCATGGAAGGACCCTGCATCCAGCAAGGGCCCAATAAATGCCCTGGCCCGTGCTGTGTCCCGAGGCCGCTCTAGAGCACCTGCTGAGTCGACACCCACCCCTTCGAGGCATCACTCCGTTCCCACCACAGCACAGGGGTGCCAGCTGCCTCCAGGCGGCGGGTCCCCCTGGTTAGGCTGGGCCTTCCCCCGTCGTTCGGGGCTCCCGCCGGCCCAACCCCAGCCTGCGGCCGCACAGCACAGCCTGCGCTGGGCTGATGTGGAGAGAACCCGATTTCCCTCCCCAGGTCAGAACCGGCCCCACGAAGCCCACTGAGGTCACCCGCGGCCTCCCGGGCCTCCGAGCTCAGCAGCGGCCCCCCACCCCTCACCGGCGGCAGGTGTCCACGGCCCCGTGGAAGGACTCTGTGGCGGCACAGAGACTCACAACGCAAACTGCCTCACTGCTTTATTCCGTGCTTTCAAGGGACAATGGCCGTTTCCCCCTCGACAGAAGGTCAGACTTGGCCTTGTAAATAAATAACGTCCTAACTAACACTGCAAATCCAAACGAGGCCGAGTTTCCTCAGAGGGTCGGACCACCCAGGAGCCCCGCGGTGGGGGGGGCCCTGTCGCTGCCGCCCCCCCCCCCCCCAAGCTGCGGGAGAGGACGTCCTTCTCCCTGGTGTGACCCCCTCCCCGGGGCGGGGGCAGCTGCTCTGTCCCCTTCGACTGTCCCCTGCTCTGCGGCGGCCTGCCGGGCACGAGAGGCCCTGAGCGACGGGAAGTCAAGATTCCGTAGCTGGCACCTTGGGGACATTGGCCGGCTGATCCGGCTGACTCGACAGCATACTTGGAATCTGCTCGGGAAAGCCTGGTTTCAGGCTTTCAAGCAGCTTAAACCAAAAAAAAAAGAAAAAAAAAAAAGGAAAGAAAGAAAAAATGGCTGGAGCCGCTGGGCTGCCGGCCGCTCGCTCGGGGTCTGCGAGGCTGAGGCGGCCGGCCGTTTCTGGACTCAGAAACTGGGAGGACCGCACCCCGGCCGGCCACGCTCCTTCTCCCCGAGGGGGCAGAGACGCCGGGCTGCTCCTTCCGCGTTTGGAAAACGCCTCTCTTGCTAATAACGCGACGTCGGGAAGCCCGAGCAGAAGGCCAACGAGTGAAGCTTTAAAAACAACACGGTCACACTTTCGGGCCGACGCCGCGGACGTCTACCCGCCTCACCAAACCCTCCACAGCGCAAGGCCCACTCCTGACCGCCTGGCCATCTCAGGGCCGCGGAAACCTGTGTGCAATTAACTTCTTCAATCTGACCACACGCTCTTTAAAAAGGAAAAAAAAAAAAAACATGGCAGCGAAACCTCGGGACTCTGGTGCCCAACGTGTGACTTGCTTGCTCACGAGGCAGAAATCAAACCAACAGCGGCCGCGCCTGGAGTTGCGGCAGCGCAGCGGGGAGCGGGGAGCGAGGGTGCTGCTGGGGGAAGGGCGTCGGGACCTGCTTCTCGAGCCTCCAACTTTCGACCTGAGGGTCCCCCAGTCTAGGGGCTGGGTTTCTACCGGGACGTAGGGGCAGCGGAGCACGGACGTGATCTGCGGCTTCTTCCAGCTGCGAGGAGGGAAAGGCGGCGAAAGCTTCAATTCCTCTGCCTCCAGGCAAGGTGGCTAAACCCTCCAGGACCCAGGCAGACGGGGCGCGGGGATGGGCGGGCGTCTCCCGCCGACGAAAGACTCCTGGGCAAACACGGCTCCGGGAGCACCCGATCCTGAAGGCTGTGAGCACCAACGACCTGCTCGTTTCCCTCCCCGCTCCGCAGGGGTGACGAGGCGGCCCTTCGGCGTCGCGCCACCCACGGGCCCGGGAAGAGAGGGCGCGTGCGGGCCCTGCTCCTCCCGGATTCTTCTCTCTCCGGACGCCGTCAGTGTAGCTCGATGAAGGCCTCCAGCTCCTCGGGGATGAAGCCCTTGTAGGGGATCTTGTTCTTGTCCAGGGCGCGGGCTGCAAGGCACTGCAGGGTGACGTAGTTGAAGGGCTGAATGGTGCTCCTGGCCAGGAGCTTCTCGTCCAGCAGCTCGTAGGCGGTCTTCTTGAAGGCATTGGTGGCATCCATGTGGGCACCGGCTTCGATGAGGGCGTTCATGACCCCGGGGCAGTTGTTCTGGGCCGCTATGTGCAGCGGGGTGTTGTTGTCGAAGTCCCGGCTGTCCGGGTCGGCCCCGCAGTCCAGCAGCACCTTGACCACCTGCAGGGAGGGGAACCGGCCCACCGGGTAGCGGCCCACGTTGGTGGTGTCCTTGTCCACGGCCATGTGCAGGGGCGTGAAGCCGTTCTTGCCGCGGGGCGCACACTTCAGCAGCCGGTAGACCGTCTGGTGCTTCAGGTGCTCCTGGTCCAGCGTGCACTCCACTTTCTCCAGCAGGTAGAGCAGGTGGAGGATGATGGCCAGGGCCTTGGTGAACTGGGCCGAGTCCCCCGGCTCCTTGGGCAGCTGCAGGGCCCGTTCCACCTCCCGCACTCCTTTGCACAGCACCCCCATGAGGTCTGCAAAGCCGATCTGGGTGCCCAGGCTGCCCTTGGCGGCCCGGTCCTGGAGCACGTAGGAGAAGAGTTCGGCAAAGGACAGGAAGCTGCTGGCGGTCATGGGGCTCAGGGGCTCCAAGTTGCTCTGCTGCATGTCCAGGGCGTACTTCCACAGGCGGATGCAGCGCTCGAAATTGCCCGAGTCAGCGTACACCGCACCCCTGTAGCGGATGTAGTAGGAAGTGTCCGGGTGAGAGGGGCCCAGGATGCGCTCTCGGATCAACAGGGCCTGCATGCGCATCTCATCGGGGTCGGTGATCAGCGCTTCCAGCTCCTCGGCGGTGGTCACCTCCCGGGAATAGTCATAGGCCAGGACCAGCTGCGCGGGCTCCGGCTTGGGCAGGTAGGCGCCGCCCTGGTGCCGCAGCTCCATAGCCCGTCTCCAGTGCTTCAGGGCCCCGAGCAGATCCCGCTTCTTGTCCACATACGTGGCTCCCAGCAACTCCAAAGCTTCCACGGCGGCCTCCCGGCTGGTGGGGCAGCAGCTCTCGTAAGAATCGCTAAGCGGCTCCTCTGGGGCGGAGCCGCAGCAGCCGGCCCCCAGCGGCTGCGCGCATCCCGGGCCTGCGGCCGCTCCGGCAGCCGCGGCGGAGGGGCCCTCGGGGGACAGCCCCGGCCGCACCTCCTCGCCGGCAGGCTGCTCCTGGATGAGGTACTCCACGATGTTGGTGTGGCCCGTGACGCTGGCCGCCAGCAGCGGGGTCATGCCGTAGCCGTCGCGCTCCATGCGGGCGTTGCAGCCCAGCAGCAGCTGCAGGATCTCCAGGCTGCCGGACTCGGCGCAGTCGTGCAGGGCCGTGTTGCCCTTGGCGCTGCGCCGGTTCACCTGGGCGCCCTGCTCCAGCAGGTAGCGGGCGATCTCGCGGTGGCCCTTGTAACAGGAGATCATGAGGCACGTGTGCCCGTGCCGGTTGGCCACCTCCAGGTCGGCCTGGTGCTCGCCCACCAGGTAGCGCACCACCTCCAGGTGCCCGTCGAAGCAGGCGGCGCGCAGGGGCGTCGAGTTGGTGCGCGTGGTGCGGTTCACCGAGGCCCCGCGGCGCAGCAGGCTGCGCACCACGTCCAGGTGGCCGGCGGCCGAGGCGGCCCACAGCGGCGGCGCGCCCTCGATGGTCTCGCCATCGAAGTGCACCGAGCCGCCCGCCTCCACGCTCGCGCCGCACCGGTCCACCAGGTACTCGACCACGTCCAGGTGGCCGTAGCGGGCGGCGATGAGCAGCGGCGTCCCCCCGCCGGCCACCTCGCCCGTCAGCTCGTCCAGCTCCTCCCGGCTCCGGCCGCTGAGCAGCTTCTGAAGCAGCTGCAGCTTGCCGTCGCGGGCGGCGTTGTACACGGCGGTGCGGAGGTCCATGGTCCGGGCTTCCGCCAGGCCATGGGCCGGCCGCCGGGAGTCGCGGAGAGCGCGGGCTAACGCCCGGAGGGGCAGGCGGCAACCTTCACCGTCTCCCCCGCCGCCATCTTAGGGGCTTCTCTGGCGGAACAAAATGGCTGCCGCGGCCCGGCGCGGCGGGCGGTGGCGGTGGGTGCGCAGGGCAATGTAGTCTTGGGGGCCGGCCTCCTCCGCAGGACAGAACGAGAACGGAGAGGGCCAAGACTACCACTCCTAGAAGGACGCGCGCCAGCCCGGACGAACTGGGAGGACGGTGCATGGTGGGGATTGTCGTTCCGACCAAGAAGATTGAGGCGGAAAGTGCCGACGGGTGGACTACAATTCCCGTCGCGCAATGCTGTCACGATGGCTTCTGGGACCCGGGCAAGTTTGGCTACGTACTTCCGGTAGCTCCCTCAGGCCTCCGGGCCACAGGAAGCGCAGGCGCCGACCGAGAGACTACATTCCCCGAAAGGCATCGCGAGCAACTCGGAGCCAATCAGGAGCGAGAAGGAGGGCTAAGCCGGCCCAAAGGCTCTGTCTGATCTGGGCTTGGCGTGGTCGACCAGCTGACCGGAAGGGGGCGCTCGCGAGAGGCGGGAAAGCTGGTGGCGCGGGGACATTAGGGGAGCGGGGAGTACAGGGTTCCCGCGCTCATTCACTTCTCAGTCATTCATACGCACGCGTACATTTATTTACTCGCTCATGAATACACCGTTGAACATTTAATTTTCCTTCGTTCAACCCTCGACACCCTAAATACAGAATCTAAACTTGTTTTACATTGCCTAAGCCCTTAGTCATGTGACCTAGGATTTTTCCAGTATCTCTTTGAGTAAAATCTCTGGGATTGGGGGATTTAAGAATTTCCACTGTCCCAAATTGATTAAGAATTCCCAACGGTGACAGCAGAGCATCAGACGCGGTGTGGGGGCCCTTCTGAGGCTGGGGAGCCCAGTGACTGCACACACAGGTCAACACCTAGGAATCCAGAACGCCACCCCCCGAAGTCAGAACTTTCGCCCAACTCTCCCCGGACTCCAGTTTGTTGCTGCCTGCCCCAAGATTACTGAGAATTATGGGAAAGACGAAGGATGTTGGCATGCTCGGGAAAATTCAAGGAAACATATGGTGTTCTCTCACCTTCTGAGTTTTGCAGGTGCTGTTCCCTCTTCCTGAAACACTGTTCCACACCCTATTTACTTGGCTACCAAATGGTCCTTCTTCAGCTATCAGCTGAGACTTCAAGTCTTCCTGTGTGAGTCCCTGACCTGGTGCTCCCTGGGTGCCCTCGCCAGCACCATTGATGACCTTCTGGAATCTTAGGGAAATGCACTGAGTCACCTTAGGCTGCTATCACAAATACCACAGACAGGGTGGCTGTATTAGAGAAATAGAGCCCAAGGATATATGTCCTACACACACACACACACACACACACACACACACACGGAATTGGCTCACAAAGTTATGGAGGCCAAGAAGTCCCCTGGTTGGCCGCCAGCAAATTGGAGGCCCAGGAGAGATAGTGGTATGATTCAGTCCGAGGCCAAAGACCTGAGAACCAGGAGCTCTAATTCCTGAGAGGGGGAGATACAGATGTCCCGGCTCCAGAAGGGAGAGCGAATTTTCCCTTCCTTCACCTTTTCGTTCTATCCAGACCCTCAACCAGATTGGATGCGGCCCACCCTCATGGGTGAGGGCATCTTGTTCACTCAGTCTGCTGAGTCCAATGCTCATCTCTTCCAGAGACGCTCTCAGAGACGGGCCCAGAATGGTGGATTACCTGCGATCTCCGCATCTCGTTGTAGCTCAGCCGAGTTGACACATAAAACCAACCACCCCAGTGGCTTGAACGACACACATTTATTTACCACAGTTTTGGAGGCTAGAAGTAGGAGATCGGGGCCCAGTGTGGCCGGGTTCAGGAAGAGCCCTTTTCCTGGTTTGTGGATGTCACCTTCTCAGTGTGTGGTCATATGAAGGAGCGGGGGCTCTGGGCTCTTTGTCCCCTGATAAAGGCACTCATCCCACCATGGGGGTGCCACCCTCATGACCTCATCCAACCCCGACTACCTCTCAAAAGCCCCACCTCCAAGAGCCATCCCAGTGGTGTTAGAGTTACACTTATGGATTTAAGGGACACGGACATTGAGCACAAAGCACACTCCAACACGGCTTCCTGAGATTCAGGGTCTGTTAATGGAATTTCTCGATTGTTGCACATAAAGGAGGGAAGATAGATCAAAGCTCCAAGGAGAGAGAGGTGAGGACAGAACCCCTTGCACAGGGTTGGTGAGGTAAGTTTCTTCTAGAGATGGGAGCAAGTGTAAATGTGGGGGCTAGAGGCAAAAGCAGCTATGAATGTCTGTGGGTTGACAAGGGGCGGGACAGGGTTTGAACCCAACTCCTCCAGCTCCAGACAGAACCTGTTCCCTTAGTCACAGCACCGTAGGTCCCAGCAAGCTGTGATATCTTTTGTGCCATTGACCAAACTTAGTTTCCGCAGTCTTTCTTGTTGCATAAATGTTACATGTTCTCTACAGAAAGAAAAAACAAAAACAAAAACCAAAAAAACTCCCCAAAAAACAAAAATCTAAAAACAAGTCAGGAAATGTAGACAAGCCAATGAGAGAGAAAAACTGTGAAAACCCTTTCTTTACACTACCCCCAACCAGAAACAAAAACTGTGATCTATCTACAAATATTTCTTTCATATTCTTTTTAAGACTTTATTTTAGGTAATATCTACATCCAACACGGGGCTCAAACTCACAACCTTGAGATCAAGGGTTACTCTACCAACTGAGCCACCCAGGCACCCTGACCTATAAACATTTCTTTCCTCTGTTCAGTGCACATATCTGAATTTCCTTCACTCTTAACTGTCACTAGTTGTTGAAAACAACACCTTGGGGCCGCCTGGGTGGCTCAGTCGTTAGGCGTCTGCCTTCTGCTCAGGTCATGACTCCGGGGTCCTAGGATCAAGCCCGGCATCAGGCTCTCTGTTCAGCAGGGCAGCCTGTGTCTCCCTCTCCCACTCCCCCTGCTTGTGTTCCCTCTCTTGCTGTCTCTCTCTGAAATATCTTTAAAAAAGAAAGAAAAGAATTACCTTGAATTCAGAGGCAAAAGAAACAACCCTGCCCACCCTTCCCAGCAGGGACTCTGCGTCTCCCTTTGATGTTCCCCCCTCATGCTCTGTCTCGCTCATTCTCTCACTCAAATAAGTAAATAAATAAAATCTTTAAAAAAAAAGAAATGAAAAACAAAACCAAAAAAAAAAAAAAAAAAACCACCCATAAAACCAAAAAGCACCCCACACCCCGCTAAACAGACCCATGGCTTTAAGTGAGACAGGTTTTTGTTTTTTTTTTTTCCGATTCCTGAAACAATAAAAGATGGAAAAGTGGTCTTTGGGGAGATGAAGAAAATACGGCTGTTACTTTACCTGCTTTTTTCGAACTTAGCCTTAGAGCTTGAAGATTGGACCATTTATTCCACAGGTACCACGTTTTATGTGGGCGGCCTCCTGCTGGCGGACCTTTCCCGGGTGCCCACTACATGCGTCTCTGGACATCAGGGGTATGATAGTGAACAAGACAAACAAAAATCTGTGCCTCGGCACAGCCGATATTCAAATAACATAGATCTTCCAGCAGTATTTTTAGGAGAGTCGAGTATTCCACGGTGTGGAAATAGGCAGTGATTTATGTAGGTAATTCCTGCTGCTATCAAAACCCCCACTAGCTGCACACTTGTAGCCACATACTTCTGTGTTTTATTTTTTAAATCGGAGCAAAATATACATAACATAAAATTAACCTTTTGACCATTTTTAAGTGCACAGCTCAGCAGCGTGAAGCACGCTCGCACCCTCACCCTCTGTCTCCAGCACTTTCCATCTCCCCACACAGAGACTCTGTCCCCCTGAAGCATGGACTCCCCACCCCCTGCCCCAGCCCCGGCTCCCACCGGCTCCTCTCTGTCTGTGTGGACGGGACCCCTCTGGGGACCTCCTGGGATTGGGGTCCTGCGGGATGTGCCCTTCTGCGCTCCTCTCACTGAGCCCCGTGTCCTCAGGGTCCCTCCACGTTGTGGCTGGCGTTCAGGTCCTAACCCACTTCCTGTCTGGAAACGGACATTCACATAAATGGAATCACACACCACGTGGCCTTTTGTGTCCGGTTCTCTCGCTGAGCATCCTGTGCTCATGGTCCAGCCACATTGCAGATCCGATCTTCTTTAAGCCACTACAATTCTGGATTTCCTCACCCACGTTGGGGATGCATCCTAACTTATCCACTCTTAGGGGCAAGCCAGAGGCCAGGGAAGGAGGGGCCGAGGTTTGAATGATATCGAGGGTAACCAACAGGGCAAGGCAGCAGAGGAACTTTTTTGGGGGGGATCCAGGAAGTGGGGAAAACCGACCTTGGACTCATCTACCCTGCAGAGAGAAGACAGAGAACGCAATCTGGGCATGAGAAAGGGGAGAGATTTGGGGGGAACCCCGGTTCCCAGAGCTCCCCGAGCTGCACTCTGCCCTAGAGCAGACTAAGGACATATCCACAGCAACTTCTGATTTTGCCGGCCCCTGCCCCCAACTGTGCACGAGGACCTCAGGCTTCCCTCCAGGCTGGGCTAGAGCCCCCCTGTACCGGCTTCCAAGAGCTGATTGTTATTTTTTCCGAATTTTTGACAACTAGATGTTAAACTCAGCCAGTACTGAAAAGGAAATTATAGGTATCTAAAAGTGAACAAATCATCTAAAAAGAAAGCTGATAACTCCTGAACCCCCATCCCCTCCTCATTAATACACGTTGCTATTAGGCACATGCTCCAGGTGGTTCACACCTTCTGCCTTTACGCGGCGGAAATGCTGGGTGATGGTGTGGCCCTGCACATCCCCTCCCGGTTTCCTGCCCTGTGACTCCACAACCCACCCCCGGCAACCCCCAAACTGGAGATCATCCGTGGTGGGAGTATCTACGGTCTGGAAATGGGCCGATGATAAAAATCAGCAACCCAGGGGCGCCTGGGTGGTTCAGCCCTTAAGCGTCTGCCTGGGATCGTTAACCGTGTGCCCGGATCGAGCCCCGCATCGGGCTCCCTGCTTGGCAGGAAGACTGCTTCTCCCTCTCCCACTCCCCCTGCTTGTGTTTCCTCTCCCACTGTCTCTCTCTCTGTCAAATAAATAAATAAAATCTTAAAAAATAAAAGATCAGCAACCCTTCCCCCCAAGACTCCCTGACTTTGCTCTGTCTCCCCCCCCTTACATCACACAGACTACTGTGCACTCTAACCTATTTCATAATTTATATATTTCGGAGTTTGCCCATTGCAATGTCGGCGATTTCTGTCTGCTGGTGCTCAATGCCGCGTATTTCTAGAACAGTGCCTGCCCTCCATCCTGATCTCAAATGGATAAAGGGGTCCATCCAGGAAGAGCTTTTTTTTTTTTTTTTTTAAGATTTTACTTATTTATTTGACACAGAGAGATCGCAAGTAGGCAGTCAGGGGGCGGGGGAAGTTGGCTCCCCGCTGAGCAGAGAGCCCGATGTGGGGCTCGATCCCAAGATCCTGAGATCACGACCTGAGCCAAGGCAGAGGCTTTAACCCGCTGAGCCACCCAGGCGCCCCCTGGAAGGGCATCTTAACCACAGCACCACCCTGCCTGCGAATGATGGCTGATACCCTGGAGTTAGCTCGCTTCACCTTCGCTTTCATTCCGATTTTTGTCTGCAGCCCTCAGCTTCTGGGGAGGCAGCCACGGGAAGACAGAGTAGGGGCCGCTATTCCGGCCGTGACTGTGGCCCAGGCCGGGCGACAGCCTCCTCCCCAACCCCTCCGCGTCGGGGGAGCCCGTTGTCCCGCTACCTGTCCGCGCGCCCGGCCCAGCTGGCTGCAAACGTCGGGTCGCCGAGCGCGGGCACACCTGGGGCTGTCGGCCGGGCGCGCTCCGCGGGCCCAGGTGCGCTCCTTCAGCGCCACACGTGGCAGCCACGCGGGGGACCAGGGCCACCTGCGCGGGGCCGCGCTCCGGGCGCACCAAGAGCCACGGAGGCCGCGGGGACCGCTAGGGGCGCGCCAAACCCCTGCTCGGGGTCTCTCATCCAAGCCCGCCTTAAAATCTTTGTAATGCGAAAATATTTTAAACGTTCAGAAAAATCGCGAAAATAAATGTAATAGACCTCAAATAGTAAAAGCCAAAGGTTAGGCGGATTCATTCATTCCGTAAATACTTCATGAGATGACCAGGTATCAGGCACTGGTTTTAGGAGTTGGTCTAGAGCTGGCAGAAAAAAAAAAAATAATAATAAATAAAAATAAAACCCCCTTAACTCCAGAATCTGGCATAAGTGGGGGAGGCTGGTGAGAAATTATACCAATAACCATATTCATTTGCTAGTCCTGTGTTACTGGCTGAACGTCCCCTCCTCCCCCCGCTCCGCCTTCAGGTGCTGAAATCCTAACCTAACCTTTTCCAAAGCAATAGCGTTAGGAGGTGGGGCCTCTGGGAGGGGCTTAGGTCGTGGGGGTGGAGCCTCCATGAATGAGGTGAGCGCCGTTAGGGAGAGGCCCCAGAGAGCTCCCTGCCCTTTCCTCCGTGCGAGGGCGCACAGGGAGAAGTCGACCATCCAGGATCCAGGAAGAGGGCCCTCCCCCAACCACGCTGGTTTTGGACTTCCCAGCTTCACAAACTGTAAGAAATAGATAGTCGTAGTTTATAAGCTACTCAGACAGACTGCCACAACAAAATGTCACAGGTGGGGGCGAGGCGCGGGGGTGGGTGGGAGGGGTGCTTGCAACAGAAATGTATTCTGGAAGCCAGAAGTCAAAGATCAAGGTATCAGCAGGGTTGGTGTGTCCCGAGGCCTGACTTCCCCCACCCTTTTCCAGACCAGCCATCCACTAGCTGCCCCTACCCTCCCATAAGGGAAGAACCCCCACCACCAGCTGAGACCTGCCCGAATTCCACACGTGCTGAATCCATGAGATACAAGAAAACAGTGATTATTTCCAGCACGTGAGTTCTGGGGTAGCTAGTGATGCTGCAATAGGGACCGGCACAGCGTTTAAATGTAGCTTGGGGCTTGAATTTGCATGTCTATAATTACTACCCAAATCACACAGAGTTTGTTTACTATGTCTGTCTCCTCCCCGGGGAAACTGCCTGCTCCCCGGGGAAAAATCTGCCACGGTTTAGTTCCAAAGAAACAGTCTCACCAAGTCCCTGGAGGGAGTCGACAGATTTCTGTTGCTGAGCACAGCCTTTGCTCCATTCCATCCCTGCGTCTGTGGTTACTAGGTCGGCCACCTACTAAGTGCCGGGTCTGGAGCTGGAAGCTGGGGATAGAGCAGTGAACTAACCAAACACCCTTCTCGAGAGCCCGAAATCTGGCAGAAGGCGATCACTCAAGTCCCGCTGCGTGCGCGTGGTTAGGGATGCAGGAGCCCCAGGGATGCTGGTTGGGGAGGGAAGGAGGAAATTGGAATGTTTCTATCATGGATACGGGTTTTCCGGGTAGAGTTGTTGCGAGAAGTCGTGTTCCACATCGTTCTAGTTATCTAGTTATCTTTTGGCTTAACAAACGACCCCAAGTTTAGTGACGTCTGTGGACTGCATCGTGTCCTCCCGAGATTCTTATGTGGAAGCCCCAAACCCCAGAGCGACGGGGTCTGGGGATGGCCTGTAGGAGGTAACCCCCAGCCTTGGAAGTCACATCTATTTGTTGGGAGGTAGACAATAATTCTGGTCCATTTCAAGGGAAGGGAATTGTGGGAGTGTGAACTGTAAAGACAACCCCATGCTCACACACACTCTCTCTCAAAGAATGAAAAATTTTCTAAGAAGAAAGACAGAAACGGTCCTCCAATCTCAGCAGAAATGTTGAGTAGCGAGCGTGTATGCTTCCTTATGACCACAGCAAGAGAGAAATTTTTCTTTGTGTTTGTGACTTTTTGAATTGAAATCAGTCACCCATGTTAAAGCAGACAATGGCACGTTAAAATAACCATCTTGAAATGTACGATTCGGTGGCTTTTAGAACATTCACAGCGTTGTGCAGCCACGACCTCTGTCTAGTTCCAAAATATTTCCATCCATCCAAAAGGAAGCTCCATCCCCATTAGCAGTCCCTACCCCACTTCTCTGGCTTTGCCTGTTTTGGAGGATTCATAAAATGGAATCACGTACCTTGTGGCCTTTTGTATCTGGCTTCCCTCACTGAGCGTCAGGCTTCCAAGACTCATCTACATCGTATCATGATTCCGTGCTTCCTGCATTTGTATGGCTGAATAATATTCCAGTGTAAGGATGGACCACATTTTGTTTATCCATTCATCCGTTGATGGACATATGTGTTATTTCCACCTTCTGTCGATTACGAGTGCTGCAATGAACATTGTTTTTTTTTTTAAAGATTTTATGTATTTATTTGACAGAGAGAGATCACAAGTAGGCAGAGAGGCAGGCAGAAAGAGAGAGGGGGAAGCAGACTCCCTGCTGAGCAGAGAGCCCTATGTGGGGCTCGATCCCAGGACCCCGAGATCATGACCCCAGCTGAAGGCAGAGGCTTAACCCACTGAGCCACTCAGGTACCCCCTGAACATTGGTTTTTAAGTATTAGTTTGAGTCCCTGTTTTCAGTTCTTTGGCATATAAACCAGGGTGTGGGATTGTTGGATCATATGCTAATTCTACGTTTAACTTTTTGAGGAACCACCCAACTGTTTTCCTGTATCTGTGATTTAAAAAAGAACAGCTTTATTGAGGTAAACTTGGTATAGAATAAATTATGCATATTTAAACTGCACGATCATGTCATCCATGGATAAAGATTTTTTTTCTTTACTTCGCTCCAAAGTAGATGCCTTTGTTTACTTTTCTCACTCCCCCTGGGTAGAACTTCCAGCTCACTGTTGGGCAGGAATTGGTGCAGTTGACAGGCCTGTTTTATTCCCGGTTTTAGGGGAGAGGCAGCTAGTCTCGTACTGGGAAGTATAATGTTCACTGCGGGTCTCCATAGGTATCCTTTGTTGGGCCAAGAAAATTCCCCTCTATTACTCTTATCCTGAGACTGTAAACAAATTAAGAATAGATGCTAGATTTTGTCAAAAACTCTTTCTGCATTTATTGAGACGATCGTGTGGTTTTCTTTCCGTTGTTGGTGACATGGAAAGTGACACAAATCCAGTCTATTCGTGGCGAAGGACCTGGGTTGATTTTCCAATGCTGAACCCACCCTCGTATTGTCTGTAACTTCTTATTTTGACATAATTTCCAGCTTGTAAAAAGGTTGCGAGGAGAGGCAAAGTATTCTTGCATATCCTTGACCTAGATTCCTCAATTGTTGGCACTCTGTCACTTTTCACTTTATCTTTCTCTCTCTAATAGTATACATACATACTATTATATAGTCTACTTATATGGATTCTTGCCTATAGAACATATAGCCATCATATATAAGTATATAAATATGATACATAAGCATATAAGATGATACATAATATTTATAATTTATAACAAAGCATGGGGTTTTATAAGTAATATATTACATAATTGTAGAAAATATACGGAATAATACATAATGTATAAAGTATATTATAAATTCATATGAAATAAAATAAAATGTAATGCATTTGTACATATACATGTACACGTACATATATACACACACTATATACATATATATATACATATATATGTATGTATTTTTTTCTGAATAATTTGAATCAGGTCTTAACCAGCTTCACTCTTAAGTACTTTGGTGGACATTTCTTAAGAAAAAGGACATTCTTTTACATATCATAGTTCAGTGATCAGGATTTATTGCTGAGTCTGAAGCAGGTGGGCTACAAGGATCAATTTTTCTCCAACTATTTCCTTCCCTGCTGTCTGTTAAATCTCTCTTCCCTGCCCTGAGGAGCATATACCATGACCCGTCTGGCCACTTGTAGTTAAAAGGTCTTGCCCTGTCTAGTCCCGTTAGCAGTTTCCATCTCAGAGCCTTCTCCGTCCTCTCCTCGGCGGGCTGGACGTGGGACTGGGATTGGCACAGAAGCCCCTGGGACGCCCTCTCTGTGCCCTGTCCCTCCTGCCTTGCTTTGCACCTGTGCCTGGCCTGTGCTGCTTCCGTCCATCCCTCCCTCGTCTGGCTGGGGCAGGGCAAAGAGCAGGAGCTCTGAGTGTACCCGCAGGCGTGAGCGCTGACCACCCACACGGAGGCTCTCCCTGCTCTCGCTTGGGCACAGGCTGGGCTCCTGGGATCTAGAAGGGCAGGGACGGAAGGGAATAGATTCCAGAGCTAGATGTGGGTCAGGGGAGGAAACTCAGTCATCTCCTTGTGATGCTGTCCGCCAGTTGTCATGGAAACCGAAGCCGCTCTCTTTTGAAGGACCCATTAAGGGATGGGAGGTAATCAACTCTCTCCTGGGTGGACCCCCCACCCTCCCTGGTGGGAGGCAACCACCCTCGAGGCCCATAGGAAATACAGGCCCTGGACAACGCAGCGTCTGAATCCTCCCTCACCGTCCCTCCCCAGGCTTGGCTGCAGATGACTCGCTGGGTGACCACAGGTCTGTTTCTGTTTGCATCTCAACGTGCACCCTCCCCCCCACCCCCACTGGTGGAAAGGACAGAGGGACACACATGGCCACATTGTCTCTGAGTATCAGACTATGGAAGGGGCGTCAGGTAATGGCTCAACACGCAGACCCTGGCTGCAAACTGCCCACAGTTCAAATCCGAGCTCTGTCATCCGCTAGCTGTGCAGCCGTCAGGAACCTGCTCCTCTCTGACCCTTGGTTTCCTCTCCCATAAGAGGATTATAATAATAATACCTACTTCATAGGACGTATTGTACTGAAGTTGTTAAAGCAGCGCCTGGATAAAGGAAATGTGGTATAGTCCTGCAATGGAATATTATTTGGCCATAAAAAGGAAAGAAGCACTCACTCTTGATACAATATAGATGAAGATAGAAACATTATGCTCAGGGAGAGAAGCCAAACACAAAAGACCACAGAGCATGTTGTACTATTTATATGAAATATTCTGAATAGGCAAGTGTATAGAGACAAAATAGATAAGTGGCTGTCAGGAGCTGGAGGGAAGGAGCCTGGGAAGTGACCGGTTAAGGGAATGGGGTTCCTTTTGGGGTGATGGAATGTTCTGGAAGTAGGTAGTGGTGATGGTCGCGGAACATTGTGGATGTACTAAATGTCACCAAATTGTCATTTTAAGAGAGTTAAAATGCAAACTTTATGTTATGTGCATTTGTTTTACAAGATTTATTTTGTTTTTTAATTTTTAAGAGATTTCATTTATTCATTTGGGAGAGAGACAGAGTGAAAGAGCACAAGTGAGATGAGGGAAAGAGGGAGAAGCAGACTCCCTGCTGAGCAGGGAGCTCAGATGAGGGGCTGGATCCTAGGACTCCAGGATCATGACTGGAGCCGAAGGCAGACATTCAACCGACTGAGCCACCCAGGCACCCCTATAAGATTTATTTTGATGACAGGACACAGCACAGTGACACTTGGGGAGATGAAAGGTAGAATGCTTTGCTACTTGGAGTTCCAAATAAGAGGGTGTGCACTGAAGGGCAGGTGAACAGCAAGCTGGAGCTGTTGGGGGGCAACTTATATGTGGCAAGCCGTGTAAGGTTAGCTAGATCTCCTGGACTCCTTGGGATTGGCTAATTTGTATAACTTCCTGGGCTCCTGGACAATGGGGCTGTCCCTAGTTACCTGATTTCCAACCCTGGGGCAATCAAAGCAGGTGCATAGTGTCATTTGAATATGAGAACTGATAGGAAAGAAGTCCAGGTGTGGATTTCATAAGCTGCTCAAGAGGAACTAGATGGACCTCTAACCTGGGGCTCAGAAATGGGTCCCTCTTGCCTATGCTTCTTTCTTCCTTTTCCATCTATCTATCAATCCATTATTTATCCACCTTTGGACTTTTCTTCCTATCTCTTCACCTACTTCTCTGTCATTGTTACCATTGTCCTCATTGCAATTTATTGAGCACTTACTATGTACCAGGCATGGTGTCACACATTAACACACTCAATCGCCTTGATTTTCACAACAGCCTGAAGAGAGAAGCCATCATCATCATCATTTTTACAGATAGGGAAGCTGCGTGGGAGGGGAAGGGCTTGCCCCATGTCCCTGTTCATCGTTCTTCCCTCCTTGCCCCACTGACCCAGGAAAAGGTCTCTAATCTCATCACAGGACTAGAGTTTGTTGGGTTTTTTTTTTTTTTGCATCTTCTTTGCGTGGTGCTCTCCAAAACATACTATAATGCCAAGAAACAATCATGTGCCAAAAGATGGCTAATTTTAATTTTCAACCCATGTAGTGCTTCGAAGGCAGGGTCTCACATGCATCCCATGAGTACCTGAGGTATTTCATTCCTGCAATGTTACTTAAGTGGATAACCCCGTGAGGCAAACTCTTCATTTTCCTGTGGGTGCTTTTTGCTTTCAGAACTGTGTGGCGTCCACTGTAGGCTGGCTTATCTGTTTTGTCTGTTCTCTTCTGGGGTCCCTGTCTGTCTCTTCAGGGTCTTTTTTTTTTTTTTTTGTCTCTTCAGGGTTTTGAAGCAGCAGCCAGGATATGGGTGTCTCTTTTAGGCAGAACTGTTGTGTTGCCCATCCATATGCCTTTCCTCTTCAGGAGCTTATGACTCTATTTTGAAATACGAGCCTGGAGATACAGGCTTATGGGAGGTCTCAGTTGGAAACTGGCTTGGAAAACGTGGATGACATTGGATGGATTTCCAACTGTTATATGAAATATGTGTAGCAGAGATTGCTAGCTCTCCTCAGCAAATGTTCTCTCCTTCTCTCTTGCAGCACTAGGACCCTCGATTTTTAGCTGACCACATCTGGACTCAGAAAATATAAACAATATTCCAATAAATCATGCACCATATTGGACCATGTGGGTGAGCATAACAGGAGAGTCAGCAATGATATAACAGGAGCCTGGGCCCTGCCATCATGAGGCACCAAACCATCCCTGAACTGCATACAGCCAGACAATTCTGTGATATAAAATAAATGTTTTAAAAGTTTTTTTTTCATATAGCAAAAATACACAGCTCTTAATTAAGTGCAGAGATCAATGATTTTTGGCAACTGTATATAGTCAATACTCTAATCAAGATAGGTAACATTTTCAGAACTCCGGACAGTTCCCAGGACCTCTTTCTGATGCATTCCTACCCACCCCGGAGGCATCCAAAGCTCTGACGACTCCTCCTCCCCATCCCTCTCCCCCTCCCTCCCTCTCTCCTCCTCCTCCTCTTCCTCCTCCTCCTCCTCCTTCGTAAAGGTAATCTCTACACCCAACGTGGAGTCTCAATCTCAGGCCTCGAGATCCAGAGTCACATGCTTTGCCAAATGAGCCAGCCCAATGTTCTGATTTCTATCAATATAGATTAGTTTTGCCCATTGTTCAGTGTCATATAAATGGAATCATGAATATGTGTTCAAACTCCTTTTGTTCAGCTTGACTTTTCTAGTTATCTATGCTGCTGTTTGTGTCATTAGTTTGTTTCTTTGTTTTCCCCCTGAGCAGCCCATGGTGTGGTCATACTATTATTTGTTTATCCACTCACCAGTTGGTTTTTGGTTATTATGAATAAAACTCTTAAGGCTGTTTCTGTAAAATTCATTCAGTGGAAATACATATTCATTTCTCTTCTGCATAAACCCAAGCATGGAATTGCTGAGCCAAAGGGGAAAAATTTATTTCTGTTGTGTTTAAGACTGTTATTTTGAATCTATCAGAGTAAGTGTAGTACATCCCTGTATATCAGTTTTTCCTGCTTCTTTGCCTCATTCTCTGGTCCCTTGACTCCTACTCTCTAGGACCATCCCTAATAAACCATACTGCCTGAGACTCTATTTTCATGGATTCCCAAATTAAGATAAGTGGATACTGATCAAATGTAAAAAGATAGCTCAATGGGTTGTACCTTCAGTCCACAAGCAACTCTGTGGGTGCTGGTTCATGTTTATAGGTGCATATGGCCTCCATCCTTCCATGTCTGGTGACAGTAATGGGGCTGAAACACCAGCATTCATATATCAACTGAATACTTGCTGGCTACTGGCACTTAGCTGGGCATGAGGGGGTATGAAGATGAAACTCGTGAGATTAACTGAGGTGTCTCCCCAGAGGTCTTTGGTGGGGTACATAAATGGTTGATGGAGTCTTTTTTAAAAAGATTTATTTCTTTATTTCAGAGAGAGAGAGAGAGAGAGAGAGAGAGCACAAGCAGGGGGAGGGGCAGAGGGAGAGAATCTCAAGCAGACTCTCCACTGAGCGGGGAGCCTGATGCTAGGGTTGATCTCACAACCCTGAGATCATGACCTGACTTGAAATCAAGAGTAAGCTGCTTAACTGACGCAGCCACCCAGGAGCCCCTGGTGGGGTCTTTTCTTTTGCGGGGGGGTCTTTTTTAATCAAAGGAAGAATTCCCTAAGAATCAGTGGAGAAACTGATCAAAATGCAGATTTCTGGATCTCCCTCATCTCTGCTTGTTGAAATTGGGAGGGACCTGGGAATCTGCATTCTGATTGCAGTAAACTTCCCAGGGGAATCATCCTCATATTAAAGTTGGAGAATGCAGCTAAGAGGTGGTCTTGAGTGGGCTAGCTGTTTGGTTCGGTGTAGCTGGTGGGACAATGATAGGCAATTACTCTCAGTAGGTAGGTGCCAGATCGTGCAGGGAGTGTGAGGATATTTGGATTTTATCCTGCAGGTAATGGGAGTCTTGGAACAGTTGAAGGCAAAGCCAGGACTTGATCAGATTTGTGTTTTTTTTTTTTAAGACTTTATTTATTTATTTGACAGAGAGAGAGAGAGATCACAAGCAGGCAGAGAGGCAGGCAGAGAGAGAGGGGGAAGCAAGCTCCCTGCTGAGCAGAGAGCCCAGGACCCTGAGATCATGACCTTAGCCGAAGGCAGAGGCTTTAACCCACTGAACCGCCCAGGCGCCCAGTTGAGATTTGTGTTCTACAAGACTCTTTAAGGTATGTGGAGAATGAGTTGGCTGTGTGTGTGTTGCAGGAAGAGGGAAGGGACCACAAGATAACCAAACATGGTGGAGGCAGGGAGCTGGAGAAGAGGATGGATTTAACCAGAATGACTTAACCTTGGGGGAATTCGGAGAAGAGGATTGGTGGATATGAGGAGGGGAGGGTCTCTGGGATGTATGTCCCCACATTTAAAAAAAGATTTTACTTATTTATTTGACAGAGATCACAAGTAGGCAGAGGCAGGCAGAGGGAGAGGGGGAAGCAGGCTCCCTGCTGAGCAGAGAGCCCAATGCGGGGCTCGATCCCAGGACCCTGAGATCATGACCTGAGCTGAAGGTAGAAGTTTAACCCAATGAGCCACCCAGGTTCCCTGTATGTCCCCACATTGATGGGGACATGGAAGGAGGGGCAAACTGGGTGCCCCAGGTTTGGGTTGCATTGGGTGGGTGCATTGGGTGTTCAATTTGGAAAGATTAATTTGGAGTAAGTGTGAGATACTCAGGGAGACATTCATGGAACTACCAGGGCAGAATCTCCTCTTTCACTGAGGTCTCTAATTGGGGGAGGGCAGTATCTGGGTGTTTTTTCCTATCCAAAAGCTCTCCCATTCTGAGAGGGTGATTCTAAATATACCAGAAAATCTCTCACAATTAGCCTTAACCCAGACATTGAACCCCCTCTCTCCACCCCATTCATGAAATGCCTCTGGCATTTAGGTGTCTTGTAATTGTATTTTCTCTGCTTGTTAATGGACCCACTGAGGCAATACTCCTGAGAGAGGGAAAGATTTCATTTGTCTGGGGCTGAAGAGGGAGACAGGGGTTGCCGGAGCTAATGAGGAATCAATGCCTCATAATTGCTAATTAAATGAGCCTGGCTCTCTCCTGGGGCTATTAGTTAGCTGGCTGGCCCTTGAGTGTCCACAAATTTAATTATACTCCCCAATAAACACCTGCAGCAACCATCACCCTATGGTATCTCTGTGGGCGAGACCAAGGAGAAGCAGGATCTTTATGTGTGTGCTGAAGACATCAATTCACTTATTGATTGATGTATTGGTTTAGTCTCTGATGCCTTTATTGATTTGACAAATGTTTATTGAGCACCTGCTGTGTGCCAGGTCCTGAACTGGGTGCTGGGGACACAGCAGTGAAAATACAAACACAATCTCTGCTTTCACAGAGCTCACAGTGTAATGGGGGACACAGATAGTCCTGCAGACAGATAACACAAAAATAACCGAAGTACTGGAGAGAAGCTATCCCAGGTCTATGAGAATGTATAATACAGACTTGACATGGGGAGGGGGTGGTGTGAGGCAACAAGGAAAACTTTCCTCAATGACATGAAACATGGATAGGAATAGAGTGAACGGTGGGGTGCTACGGAGGGCAGAGCTTTCCAAGCTGAGGGAATGGCAAAGGCTCTAAGGCTATAACAAGCTTGCTGTGGTGTTTGTGACTTGACTAGGATGTCAGAGGGAATTGAGGGTGAGTTGTGCTGAGGTCACAACTCACCTACCAGGCACAAATTTACACTTGTTCTATAACTGGTCCATGGAACTGATGGCAGGATGGGGGCAGGGGGGAACATTCCTGGAATTGTTATTGAGAAGTCTGCAAAGAATTCTGGTCTAGGGAAGGCTTCAAATGCCATTCCTTCATTGATCTCCCCAGGAAAATGTAGTAAGATGCTTATGAACCCTGGGTTCAGTGTCAGATACTTTGTATTTCCTGGCTTGTGGGGTGTACAAGTGACACGGCCAATACCATATATGGCAACATTGCTGTGTGTTTATGGGGCACATGCCCCTGTTTTTTTCCCCTCCCTTATCCTTGTGCCCTGGAATTAACCAGCCCTCCCTGTGAATGTAAGTTGTTCTTCTTTGATCCCCTGTCCCCATGCTTGCTTGTCCATCTCAGACGGAGGCCGACGGGAGTCTACGCTATGAGGAAGCTGTGACTTGTTGTCATAGCACATCAGAACAACAAAATCACTAGTCTTCCACACAGCACTAGACCACAACCACTCCAGTCTTCTTTGCTACCCTCTGCCCCACATCTGAGACCCCCCCCAACCCCCCCAGCTCTTACCCCTCACCTGAGCCAAGCCATAACATTCCGTCTTCCTGCTTCTCCACTGCCTCCTCTTTTCCATTCCTGGTCCCCCTGGAGAGAGGCAGGGTCTGATCCCCAAGGGCCCAACTCCCACCCAAGCGTGTCAGAAACATGGAATTTGGAGTTGGACAGATGTGGGGTTGGCTTGCAGCTTCATTCACCCTTGGGCAGGTTTTATCTCTGCCACTCTGTGGGTCTCAGTTTCCTCAAGTGTCACCCGGGCGTAATAACACCCATGTCCTAGGGTTGAAGATGGCATTTAATGTATATAAAACCCTTGGCACGATGCTTCTACAGAAGTCTGGGAAGAGCACAGCAACGTCATCGTGGCAGGCGTGCGTTCCCCCACAGTCCTACCGATTGGCCATCTCACCTGTTGGGAATTACAGATTTCTGTGTGCGGTTTCATTTCCCCTGCTTGATCTAAAAAATAATTCGTTGAAACATCCATTAAATGAGGGACAAGTCTCCAGAAGCGTCAGAGGTCTCAGACCACCCTCTCTTCCCCAGGCAGGGTGCGAGGTGTCCCCTGTTACCAGGGAAGCTGTCAGGTTTCCTGGTGCTGAAATGAAGTCCGCCCGCGAACCCCGCTGGAAGCTATCCCGAGCTCTGGTGCTGAAGCAGATCGCGGCTCCTTTCCTGGACCCCGACAGGCGCTGTGCGGAGCCTCGGTGCTGAAACAGATAGAAATTTCCTTCCGTGGTGGTCGGACAGCTGTCCTCAGCCTCGGTGCTGAAGAAAACTTGACTTGCTTCCCTCTCCCCCCTTGGCTCACCCCTCTCCCCTCTGTCCTCTGTCTTTCTGACTCACCCCCTCCCCCAGATTTCTTTCTTTTCCAATTCTCTCCCCGGGGCGCTTCAGAATGGCAGTGGGGGAGACACGGAGAGGTCGCGACCAGGACTCATACCTGCTACCCATCTCGTGGCTGTCCCCTGACTTACCTCCCAGGTTAGTCAACCATCAGTCTCTGCTTTCCAGACCGCCAACTTTGCCGTCTTTGTCACTTGCTTGGAAAATGTCCATGGGCTGATCTGTAAACCAGCCCCATCCCCGGGGGTCCCTCGACTTTCAGACCACCCCTCCCCCACAGGGCAGTGGCCTTTCCTCTGTATGCCTCACCTGCTTCCAACCTTGTGGGCAGATGCAGGTGACTAGTGGCTGCCTAAGGAGGGACATGCACTTTTATGGGCTTTGGGGAAGGCGGGGCACCGGGAACCCGAGGAGGGGCTTCACGAGACGGCCAATGGGACTCAGCCTGGAATGCATCTCCAAAGATTACCTCATAGGCTGTGGTCTCGGCTTCAGAATAAAAGTCTGGCATCTGCCCAAAAACTGGGCTGGAGTTTCCTGGAATGGGGAGGAGCACTCGCTGTGGTCCTCAGGGTCTCCCCACTTGACCCAAACTCCTCCTGGGTCTCAAACCCAGCTCGGCACAGAAGCCCTGGCAAGTACCTGCCTCTTCCCATCTCCACCTTGTGCTATTGCTGAATCAGGAGAGAGAAAACTAGTAAACCGAGTTGGGGAAAGAACAGGGGAGGTTCAGAATATTTAAGTTCAGTTCCACAGGAACGGAGGGCTCAGAAGAGGCTGGGGCAGAGGTGAGTTTCAAGACTAGATCTTTTGATTTCTCAGCTCAGAACCCACCTCATAACCTAGTTTATTGTTTTGCTTTACTAAGCAGACTCTGAGTCAAAAAACATACAAGCTCGAGTTCAAGTCCAGACACGTCTCTTTCCTGCCGTGGGACTTTGGGCATAGGTGAACCTCTCTGTGTTTCTATTTCCTCACCTGCGAAATGATGATAATGGTAGTACCTTCTTAGAGAATTGTGATGAGAAATTCATGATATGGTGTGGATGGATGATAGAAATAAATAACGTGGGCCGGGACTAGGGTAAGCAAGGTACCTGCCACAGGTGCAAAATTCAAGATGACAGCAAAAAAAACTCAGTAATCAAGATAGATAATGTTTCAATGCAATGTTTTAATGTAATGAAAATTAATGTAAAAAATCTGCAATGAATAAATTATCAAAATTTTAAATAAAGATAGAATCCACATTGCTGATTTTTCCTTTGCTCCAGGCTCTAGTGCAGCTTGGCATGGGACTAGAAAGAATGTCTAGACATGGTAAGTTTTCCAATAATGAAGCTATTATTATTTTATGAGATATTCCACCTCTTTACCTAATCAACCAACTTTTGTTGTATTAAGCATGGGTAGATGACACATACATGAATTCAACAACCAAGTTTATCTTTAAGGAAGGTGAAGACATGAAAGTATAACTATACTCAAATGTAGTATTGTGACAATGGAGGTATTTGTGTCCTAGCTTGTTCTTTCCCCAGTATGAAAGTCCCCTAAAGGGGTTGCTCATTTTGTGGAAGTTGAACTCACAAATGTGCTGTTTGAATATCACCATGGAACCAGGAGCATTAGATGAGGCATCTAGCATTTGTCAACAAAGACACCCAATCCAAGGGTTAATTCCACTGATGCACTGGGGAAAGTTTCAGTGAAACCCATGGGGAGTAGGTGCAGAAGCTATATGGAATTCTGACGCATAGTAGGTACTCAGCAAGTCCACTGTCAAGTGTGTGATACCAGTGAGCGCATCTGAAATGCTCTAACTCCTGCATTCTGCTTCCCACTCAGAGAGCAGTTATGGCTTCACAGTTCCAAAAGGAAAAACAGGGAGCTTGCTACAAAGGGAAGGAAAATAAATAGGCATGAACCCTGGAGATGGCTGCCTTGTTTGTTTATTTGTTTCCTCCCTTTTCCTTTTAACCATTTTATTTACTTTTATTTTTTAATATTTATTTATTTATTTGAAAGAGAGAGAGCGAGAGAGAGCACAGGGAGGAGGGGCAGAGGGAGAGGGAGAGAGAGAATCTCAAGAAGACTCCCCGCTGAGTGTGGAGCCTGACTCGGGGCTCGCTCTCATGACCCTGAGATCATGATCTGAGCTGAAATCAAGAGTCTGACGCTTAACCAACTAAGCCACCCAGGCACCCCTAACCATTTTATTATGGAAGAAAAAAAAATTCACCCCCCAGGAAAGTTGCAAGAATCGTACAATGAACTTCTATGTCATCTTTAGATTCACCCACCTCCTGTTAACATTTTGCCACATTTGTTTTATCTTTGTCTATTTCTTTATACATATATCTGTCCCAATCCTGTAAGTTGCAAACAAAACTGTGCCTTTATTCCTAAATACGTCAGCATGCATCCCCCAAGATCAAGGATAGTCTCCTATGTAACCCTAATATAACGATCAACCAAGAAGTTAAAATGGTTACAACACTACTGGGTCATCCCTGGCCCACATCCCAGTTTTACCAGTCATCCTAATACTGTCCTTTATGGATTTCTTCCCAAGCTGTGATCCAAGTCAGGATTGTGCATTGCATTTCATCGTTCTGTGTTTCCTATCTCTATCATGGAGAGGTGGGCTTTGTAGTAGCAAGATGATTCTTAGACCCTAGGATTCTCCTCTCAGTCTGGGGACCTGGCATGCTCACTGTCCTCCATGAGGGTATGCACTATACACTGTGTCTGACCCCTCTTCTTTGCAACAAGAGTTTTTTTTTAAAAAGAGGATTTCTGAAGTCTCTTTCTCCTCCAACATTCTAGAAAGACATAGACAGATATATGCACCCCTAAGCCTACTTTATGAATTCATTCACTCCATAAAAATATTTTTTAATGCCTGCTATGTGCTATGTGGGAATACAGCAGGGAACCAAACAGATGTGATTTTTGTCCTCCACTTAGTGCAAAAGACAGACAATAAGCAGGTAAACAAATAAAGGAACAAGATAACTTCACACAGCAATGACTGCTATGAAGGTAATAGATCGGGGAGATAGAGCAGGAATTTCTGTCAAGGGCCAGAAAGTAAACATTTCTCAGCTTTGCAGGACAGCCAGCCTCTTATGGCCACTCTACTCTGCTGTTGTAGCTCAAAGGCAGCCTCCTAGAATACATAAATGAATGGGTGTGACTCTGTGCCAATAAAACTTTATTTATAAAAATAACAGCAGCTTATTTGAATCGAGGGCTGTAATTTGCTGGCCCCATGGTAGCCCGTGAGTGGCTGAAGAGAGGGACATTGTATTAGCCTGGATAGTTGGGGAAAGTTTCTCTGTGGTGGGGAGACTTGAACTGAGTCCTGAATGGTGAGAAGGACATGGCCAGAAGGAAATGTAAAGGGCAAGTACCAGGCTGCAGGAAGAGTGACTGTGAAAGTCCTGGGCGGGGGTGCAGGGACTGAGGAGGAACAGGTCCTGATGGGTGTGTGGGAGAATGATCAAAAGTGGAGGGGACTGGTAAGAGATATAACCAGAGAGAGTTCTGGTCTTTTGTGCTGGGAGCAGATCATATGGGAAAACTTTTCTTCCTTTCTCTCTTTCTCCTTGAGTTTTTTACTTTTGGCCAGGCTCCATTTCAAACCATCTACATGCCACGAATTCCTAAGGCCTTGGAGCAACCCCATAAGGTGGTTATAATTGTCCCCATTTTTAAAAAGATTTTTGTTTATTTATTTGAGAGAGAGAGAGAGCATGAGCAAGGGGAGAGGCAGAGGGAGAAGTAGACTCCCTGTTGAGCAGGGAGCCCAATGCAGGACTCCATCCCAGGACCCTGGGATCGTGACCTGAGCCAAAGGCAGACACTTAACCGACTGAGCCACCCAGGCACCCCATTGTCCCCATTTTACAGCTGAGGAAATTGAGGCTCAGAGAGACTAAGTGGCCCAAGGCCACCTTGACAGCAAGCAGCAGAACTGGAATCTGAGCCCAGCTCTGTCTCTTGGCTCTACAACTCATACTCCTGACCATTCCCCACCCTATCATTGTTTTTTGGAGGGGTGCCCCTCGTACCTCCAGGAGAGCAGAGAATGGCTTTACACCTAGGATTCCAAGATTCTCTTGCCAATTCCTCTAGGCTCCAGAGCAAATGTGATAGGTACTGGGTTTAGAGACATGGCAGGAGGCTCAGAGGGGGGAGGGGCCTGCTCAGAAAGTGCAGTGAGAAGGGATTGGAGCTGCGATGTGGGCCCTGGCCTACGGACTCCAAATCAAAGCTCTTGTCCATTGTCTATTCTCTTCTCTGTCCCTTTCCAGAGGTCCTTCATGAATATATAAGCTCGTACATCTTTCTCTCCCCCCCACACCTTTTTAAACCCTTTTTAAGAGTTTTTTTTTTAAAGTCAAGTATATTGAAGTTAACCGATGCACAATAACAGTCATATTTTTGGATGTACAGTTCTATAAATTGTGACAAATGTGCAGTCATGGATCCAATGCCATAATCAAGATGCTGAACAGTTCCATCAGCCCAAAAAGTTCCCTTGTGCCCCCTGTAGCGTCTATCCTCTCCCCACTCCCCTAGTCTCTGGAAACTGCTGATCTGATCTCCATCATTACAGTTTTGCCTTTTCCAGAATGTCATTTAAATGGAATTACACAGTGTGCAGCTTTCTGTGTCTGACTTCTTTCATTTCAGCATAATGCTTTGGACATTCATCTATGTTGTTATGTGTATCAGGAATTAGCTCCTTTTTATTACTGAGTAGCATTCCATTATGTGAATGGACCACAGTTTGTTTATCTATTCACCAGTGCAGGGACATTGGGTTCAGGAACATCTCTAGATCTTGGAGATTACGAATAATGCAGCTCTAAACATTCATGAACAGGTGTTTATGCGCACAGTATGTTTTCATTTCTCTGGGGTAGATACCGAGGAGTGGATTGGCAGCTCACACAGTAATGGTATATTTGACTTCATAAGAAACTGCCAAACTTATTTTCCAGAGTGGCCGTGTGATTTTGCATTCCCCGGGCGGGGTGGGTGAGATGTTCCGATCTCTCCACGTCTTCATCAGCACTTGGCACGGTCAGCTTGTTTTTTAGTCACCTACTAAGTGGGTTGGGTCTTCTCCCTGTTTTAATACAGAAAGTAGCATTCTAGACACATTTTGTAAAACGTGTTATTTTTCATTTATTAGTATATGTAGAACATATACTAATTATGTAAGACATAATCCTCAACAAAAAGTCTCGTTGGAGAGACGGATAGTCCCATTATAACTCAGATTGAACAAAACTCTAAAGGAGGAGCCTCTGGACACTGGGGGAGCCCAGGGGAGTCACTCGCTCCAGTCCCGGTTGAGGAAGGAGGGGGTAAATCAAGGATGGCTCCCTGGAGGAGGTGCCACCATCTAAACTGAGACCTAAGACTGAGGAGAAGTGAGCCCGGTGAAGATGCTGGAAGTCTATTCCTAACAGGAGGAACAGCATGGGCAAAGGCCAGGAGGAGACTCTGGACTTGGCACATTTGGACCCAGGACCACTGGGTTGCAGAGTCCTTCCTCCTCTTGCCTCTCCTGTCTGCCTTTGGGTCTGACTGATCCATTTAAACAGAGGTGGTGACCTTCCCTTGTAAACACTGGCACCTTAGGAGGCTCCATTCCGCCTTCCAGAATAATCATAGCTGGCATTTTTTAATCACTTGCTGCGTCTGCACTAATTTGGGCTCTGCCCTCACCATCTCGCTGGGAATCTCAGCTTCACAGAGAGTCCCCTTTGTTCCATTTTCTCCCCTCTGGGTCCCAGGGGGATCTGCAGCATTTGCCTATGTCCTAGGAGAAAGGCAGGTGCAGGTGGGCAGAAATGAATGAATCTCTTTGGAAAATGTCCCCCCTGAGACTCCCATTAGGAACAGTAGCTAATTATCTCCTGGGATAATAAGCCAGCAGTGAGTATTAATTAATAGCTCATCATGGTAGAAAAAAAGGTTTAAGAAGAAGGGTCTGGGATGATTCTTCCTCCCTGTCCTCTGCCTTACACCCCCGCGCGCGCGCACACACACACACACACACACGCACACACACACACAGCCCCTTCCTCAGCCGTTACTATAGAGACCTCTTTCCTACCACCCTCATGAGCATTTACAAATCGAGACTGCACAGATGGTGGCCTCAGCAGGCCTGTTGTTCTCTCTTCTAAGGACAATTTCTGGAGCCCTGAGGATTAAGGGAGCAGGGCTACTCTGGACAACATCTGCTTGGGGCCCCGAAACCTGACCCTCAAGCCCAGGCAGGGGGAGATTAATGGAGGCATTTACCCAGAAGGTGCAGAATACACAAACAGGAACACACACAGGTCGCCCACCCCACCTGGGGCTTCCAGGGAATCCCTAATGAAGGTCTCAGTCCCCAACCCCCTGCATGAGAATCACAGACACCTTTAACACTTCAGACTCTGCGAGAGCAAAGAATCTTGCAGTGTGTGTCTTGGCATTGTTACAATACATAAACTAGTGTTTCCTGAGCATCTATTTTGTGCCAAGACCTACATATTTTATGCATAATAGTGCATTCTGAAGCTTTTCATGTATAATAATTATGATGATGTGAACGTTCTTTTATCTGAGCTATATGTTAAGAGTTTCATATATCATGTAAGGGCAAGAATCTGGCCCATTTTAATGTCCATGGTCCTTCCCAATGTGTAGAATGGTTGGTCACTGGACAAAAGACTGAATGAATGATCTTAGTTGCTCTTCATAGCCATCCTGGAGTGTGTTAACTGAATCCCATTTTCCAGATGTGGAAGCTGAGGCTCAGAGAGGGGGAGAGGCTCCCACCAAGGACGCCCAGCAAGGAGGGGCGGAGAAAGGGTCTGAAAGGAGGTCTTCCTGTGACAGAGCCCCCTATCCTTCATGTTGGTGAGACCCAGAGAGGGAACGCAACTTTGTCCAGCTCACAAAGCACATCAGGGATCCAGGCAGGACTAGAATCCAGCTTGCCCACCCTCTGTCCTGTGTGTTTATCTTGGGTCCTCTCTTACTCCCTTGCAGAGTTACCACCAAGCACAACGGCCTGCAAAAAACTGGGTCCCCATAGATATTTGTGGGTGATGCTTTGAGTGTTAGGTTTGGGTCTTCCAGAATCTCCCAAAACCCTTCTCAGTTTGTGATCTGTTTCACTGTCACTTCCCTCCAGGAGGCCAGGACACGGAGAGCGAAGAAGTGGGGAGAGCTGCCATGTGCCACCAGAACCCCTACTTTGAGTCACATTCTGTGCTTAGTGTCTGTGCCCTGAGTGGGACCAGCCCCCAGCCTCTGAAAGGTGGCTCTGGGGCTGCAGAGCCAAGGAGGAAAGCCAACTCTCTACGGGCCTGGTTTTCACTCCAGCACTAAGTCCTGGAAGCACCTGGAAAGAACAGCAGAAAAATGGGTTCTCCCTTCTCAGCTTTCAGAGGTGCTTTAGAAACTGGTATTGACAAAATTTCACAGTGATAGAGGGGAGCACATCCATAGTTGAGGCAGAGAATAAGATGAGTGTGTGTCAGGAAGTCCCTCTGAGGCTGTGCCATTTGCGCAGAGACAGGAACAGTGAGAAAGAGCCAATCAGCAGGAACAGACTTCCAAGGGAACAGGAGGTGCGAAGGCCTAGAGGTAAAAAGCCGCACCGGAGAAACTGAAAGCAGGTCAGATATACCCTCCTCTCCACTGAGATCCTGGGCCACTTCCTGTGGCCAATGATATAGTTGGTCCTTGGAGTCTGCATTCTCCATAATGAGGATGAGGACACAGCAGACTCAGTCCACAGTAGGTGCTCAATTAATGCTTGTTGATGAAAGAAAGAATGAACAGAGCAAGGAACCAGAGGGGATTTAAGGGATCTCCAGTCTAGGAATCAAAAACTCAAATGCCTGCAGGAGGCTTTTACATGAAGACCTCCCAAAACAAAAACATAGCCTCAGGAAACAGACTCCAGTGGCGGCCAATTCAGCATGAGGCCTCTTACCCAATCCCTTTATATTATCTATGGGGGAAAAAACCTGAATTCACGTAATTCAGAGAGGGGGAGCCATTAAATGACACTTGGAAGTTCTCACAGCTCATAACTGAGAGCTGGACCGTGATGAGGATTAGCTTCCGTTTCCTGAGTGCCTAGCATATGCTTCACAGGCCCTCTCTCAGTAAATACTACAGGACCGCTCCCCAACAAATACGGGCGTCCCCTGATTTGTTTTTTTAACTGACGACAAATCAGAGACTCAGAGAGGTTAAGGGATTCAATCTAGAGCCACACAGTGGTAAGGACAGAGACTGGATTCGAACCCCAGCGGCTCAGAGCTAAGTCTTCATACAGTCCCTTCAAAAGATGAACTTGCCATATTTTTGTATCAGAGGAAACCGACACTCAAAGGAATGGATCTCTGTGTGTGTAATTCAATAATTACAACAATTGTAATTGTCCAACAATTTGGAGACCCCCAATCTTTTTTTTTTTTTTAGATTTTATTTTTTATTTATTTGACAGAGAGAGAGAGAGAGAGAGAGAGCGAGCGCATAAGCAGGTGGAATGGCAGGCAGAGGGAGAGGAAGAAGCAGGCTCCCTGTTGAGGAAGGAGCCCGATGTGGGGCTTGATCCCGGGACCCTGGAATCGTGACCTGAGCCTAAGGCAGCTGCTTAACCAACTGAGCCACCCAGGCTCCCTAGAGACCCCAAATCTTAAGAATCAGATCCATTGACCTGATTCGCGTCACCAAATCCTGATTTATCCAACCTGGGCGCTAGGGTTCCCCACCCCCACTCCAAGCGCTCCACCCCTCCTCCCTTGCACTGCGTGTACACAGTAGGCGCTTAATGAGCGCTTTAATGGCAGTCACCCACGCAGCGGGCGAGAATGCTGTGGGAGAGAGGGTCCTGCTTCCCCGCCCAGCCCCCAGCCCCCAGCCCCCAGCTCCAGCCCCGCGCACCGTGGAGCTCTCCCTCCGCAATTACGGTAATTAGCTCTGAGCAGCCCGCCCGGTAGGGAGGAGGAAGGGAGGCGGACTTTGGCCCGGGCTGACCTGGTTCCTCGCGGGCCCCCAGATTGGTCCGCGCCGGGCACGTGACGCGCGGCGCGGACTTGTTGCTGGGCATCCCGGTGTTGCCCGGGCAACGCCGGCCGCGTGTCCTCTCCTCCAAGTGCCGCGGAGAAGTGGCTGAGCCGAGGGTCTCGAGCCTCGGCGGGAGGCGAGGAAGGGGGGACCGGGGGAGCGAGGCTCGCTGCCTCCCTCCCCCAGCTCCCCCCAGGCCCCAGTCCCCTCAGCCCAGTCGCCCTAGACCCCCACGGTCGTGACATCCACGTGGATGGTCACAGCCTGAGCCAGGGGGCACGCGCGCAGGCAACAGGGACAGGACCCATGCCAGCGACCCCCTTCTCGCCCCGACACCACCAAGAGCAGACAGCGTGTGCAGACAGAACCCAGACGCACCCAGCTGGCATTTAACAGTTACTGAAAACCCACCAGGCTCACAGCCTGTGTTGGAGGGGGTGGGGTGGGTGTGTGACCCTAGACAAGAAATGAGACAGTCCCCATTCCGAGTCATCTTCCTCATCACGGGAGCCCTTGCACCTGACCGCCCCCACGTGCGGGGGCTCAGCTGAGCACTTTACCGGCATTTCCTGCTCTTGACCCTCCTATATTAACCCCATTCTACGGATGAGGAACCCAAACTTAAGCATGGGCCCAGAAATTGGGGTCGGGCTGAGCTGGGCGCTCTGCCTCACAGCTCTGGGGCTG